>VZRS01014587.1:281676-350575 GCA_013398055.1 Ifrita kowaldi | reverse complement strand
CCATCCTCCAGAAAACTGGTTCTTTGCCATTTCTCTCTTATTTCCCAACATTGTTGCTCAGGCTGTCAAGTCTTCTTCTCCCTGTGTCTCCAGAAAAACCTCAAGAGAATTGATGGTTGTTGTTTGACTGATTAAATGCATTTTGAACTTTAGAGGATTAGGGCAGATCTTTTTGAGTAGAATTTGTGTTTAAAAACAAGTCTGCTTTTGCTGCTGGTTTGAAATGAAATATACCATTACCCTTATGAAATACACCTTTGCCCTAATGATTTCGTATAAAATGATTTCAGATGTTCACATTTTTGATGCAGATAAATAAAAGATGATAGTTCTGATGAAGGAAAAGGAAACAATGGTTAGTTTACAAAGCAGATGTTATAAGGTCTCCTGTGACCTAGTTTTAAATCACCTGCCAGAGGATTTAGAAAAGGGAAATGGTGTCATTTGTAAGATTTTTTTTGTTCCAAAAATCATTGTAAAGATTTCCTATGCAAATTTTTGTCACTCTTTCTGATCTGTTTTAATATACAGCAGTCTCCTGTTCTACAGGTTTATAACCTTCTAATTTGCACCTCTGCCACCTCTTTCATTTCTTCTCACATAAGATGTCTGTATCCTCTCATGATCAAAACTACTTCAACCCTTGAAAATAGATGCAAATACTTTCTGAAAGACTTGCAATATTTCTGTAAGGATTTTGCCTCCTAAATGATGGTATGAATATGGGCCAGTGTATCTAGAACAAGACAGTATTTTCTCACTTGGGAGCTGTACCTGACAAAGATGGAGTGGATTAAGGCAGGTTTTCTTCAGCATTTGTGAGTCCCTGTGCAGGTGGTAAGAAGCAGGTAACAGCTCTAAGCCCCAGCAGAGAAGATGGCAGGAGGAAGTAGGAAGTTCCCCTTTCAGTGCTGGAGAGCTTCTGAGTTTGCTCAATGACTCTTGTATGATCACTCTGATAATACAGAGCAATGTAGGATTGTTCCAAGTGAGTTTAACACTAAGGTAAACTATTGGAAAGGGTACTCTTAATTTGGAATAGAATTAACTACTCTCAAACTGGCTGGAAAGCAGTTCGGCAGAAGCAGCTGTCTGTACAGACATTTTAAACACCATGCCTTTTAAACTGAAACAATATGATATTTGAATAAATCACAAAAGCAAAGACTGGTAAAATATGATGTTTAAATTTCAGTTCTAATATTTTATTGTTTAAATTCTGTTGTTTTATAATTATTTTATTACTTGGTCTTTTATTACAGATGCTTTTAAGTGGTGCCATTTGCTGTGTCTGTTGTCCCACTACCCTGGCTTGTATTTCAGTTTTTTAGCTTCTACAGGAATCACTCAAAGTCCACTAGAAACTGGGCAATCCTTTTTGGTGGACCCAGACAAGCTTTCATTCTGGCCCCTCAAGCATATAAATAAAGTGTAGTTTTATAGTAAAAGTTATAAAATCTTCATGATCCAGAAAATACAGTAGTAGTGTGTTATGTAATAACACTCTTTCTCCTTCTTGTAGGTCCTTTTGTTCTGCATCACAGCTGCTCTGTTCATGTTCTTCTTCAGGTATGTCACTGGTGTATCTATTTATGTGGTAAAAATTGTTTTGAACAGTGTTTCTTAGAGCTTACTGTTTTTTGGTATTCATGTGTATATTGTATATTCTTCACTCAAGCTGAGTTGAGTGAAGTGCTTCTGTGGCATCACCCACTTCTGTGAACATAATTGGGCTAAAAAGGGAAATGCAGAGTCTTCTGGAGAATGTACTGATTACTTAAGGAGTTTCATCTCCTAAGTATGACCCTGGAGATCTAACAGTGTAAAAACAACTGAAATCTACCTTTCATGGCTCTTTTCAAGAACTCATGGCAGGAAGATCATATTTTCTCTTCTGGTAAAAATAGAGAACAGGAAAATCAAATTTTGCAGTCTTAAATAATATCAAATATTTGACATGCGTGCAGGTGTAACTACCTTCTTTCAATTTTAGAGTAAACTTGTTTCACATGTTTTCACAAGCTATGAATTGTATTCCTGTTTTAAAACTCACAGTAGTGGGAGATGGATGAGACACTCATTTTAATGACTTGTTTCTCTCTCAGTTTGCAATATATATATGTATGTCAATTATCTTGTTTCCCTTTAAATACCAGACCTCTCAAATTTTCTTCATTATATCTCAAGTTGGAAAGTTGCTTTTTAAAGTAACCTTTGACTACAACCCTTTGGCTTAGAATTTTCTGCGGCATGCAGCCATCTATGGTTCTTCAAGTATGATCCCCTGGTAATTGCAAAACTCTGGAAGCTGCAGCTTGTTTTTCATAATTCCATTACTTACGGATATTGGCCAAGAACAGTCTGTGGATAGAAGAGGACTGTTAATTTAGGGGATTCGAAGAAGCATTCCTCCTTTCATCTATAACCCATTAAGAACCTTGCATTGGCAGTCTTCTTGCTTTATTTTCTTCTATGTCCCAGAGTTAAGCCATAACAGCCTCAGAGAATTTGACTTGTAAGGTTGAGGTTAGACACCTGCCTGCATGAATGCTGATCAAACAAACTCAGAGCACTAAAATTCTGGTCAAAACTATAAATGTTGTATGATCTTGGAGGAAGCTAATTGTCTCCTCTTTATGTCTTTGGTAGTGAACTAGTGTTTTAGAGAGAACCTGCAATCACAGGTCTGCAGAGAGGTCTGCAAAAATCACAGACTCCTCAAATAGTTTGATCTGAAAGGGAGCTTCAAGGTCATCTAGTTCTAACCCACCTGCCATGAGCAGGGACATCTTCCACTGAACCAGTGCTCAAAGCCCCATCCAACCTGGTCTTGAACACTTCCAGAGACGGGGCTTGTCAGGGAAACCGTTCCAGTGACTCACCACCACAGGGTATGTCACAGTAAAGAATTTCTTCTTAATATCAAATCGAAGCCAACCCTCTTTCAGTTTAAGGCCAATACCTCATCCTGTCACTACATGTCCTTGTAAAAAGTCCCTCTCCAGCTTTCCTGTAGCCTCTTTAGAGGTGAGAACTGACACAGAGCCCAGACGTATTTGGTGAATTTTTCCCTGACCTGACACAGAAACACTGGCAGTTGAATGGGCTCCAAACCACTTTCTTTTCTAAAATAGTGACTCCATGCCAAGGCTGATGGAATATCCTGTTGAGCAATCATCAACAGCATTTAATTCCTTTCGTCTTTGTATTTTAACAGAGGAATTAAAATAGACAATCATGTTTAGTTTAATTCTTGGGGGGGAAAAAATCTATTTGTAAACACCAATGAATGTGCTAAGACAAGGTAAATTTGTCAGAAATAATTAGCACAGACTGGTTTCTGAGGTGGGTTTTTTTTCTTTTCTCAGTGTAATCAATATTGTGAGTAGGACTTCTTCACAGTGTGCTACTTTTCTAAAGAAACTAGGTTTCGAGGGATCTGGGTGAAAATACCTCTGGGTATGCACAGAGTCTGGTCAACTGCTCAGGGAGAAGAGACAGCAGAGAGGTCACTTAATCAGGCCTCAGAGTTGTCCATTTGTCTGGACTGGCTGTGACTGTGAGCTGGTTGCTCTCTGAACCCATATGTGAATTAACCATTGATCCCCTTCAGTAAGATTTTGGACAGCCCTTGGAAAAATCCTGTGTGGAGTCCCAGGGAAGGCAATTTTCCTGTCTCTGTTGCCATCTAAAGCAGAAAATAATTGGGAGAGTCATTAAATTACATTTCCTATTTAATGGCTCGAAATCACTTCAACCTTTTTCTTAGTCATAAGTCGATCAAACTGACAAAATCATGTTCATACTTTTGGAATAAACACCTTATTCAACATCAGATCTGTTTGGCTTGTAGAATATATTCCCAGTGACTATAAAACACTGTTTTCTCTTAACCTGAAAACCAGAAAATTCTGTTCTGCACTGTTCTTAATCTGTTCCCAGAGTGGCTTTTTGTCCTCTCCACCCAACTAAAACGTCAGCCAAGATACTGAGAGCAGTAGCAGTCACCAATATCATATATAATCTCTTTCATTATTGAAAATAAAATTCTAATACCTATATGGTGTAATTTGAAGCTTAAAATGTTTCTAAGAAGAGACTTAATATAAGTCTACCTCTATGCTATGACTGATGCTTGAGAGTCAAATGTTGCACAGAACAAAAGCAAAGTAGTCATTTTCTGAGTTCATATAAACTGCCTTATCTGAGGTTATCGGGTTCTCTGATCTCAAAAATTATTACTGTCCCCAGTAGGTAGCCCTGGTTGGCACTGCATTCCTAACAGCTCCAGATTTAACTAAATTTGGCTACCATTTCTGCTGTGGGTAGTTTTGAGCTGAATAATTTTCCTTGCACAGCTTGTACCATGATGCACGGCAGCTGCATCGGCACTGAGCCAGTGGTTCTGACTGGGACAGCATGGAAAGCTGAGATGCTCCACAGCATTCACATGGACTTTGGTCATTCTTAAGTACCTGCATACCAACATGACTTCAGGTGATCTTTGCTGAATCTAGGAGATACGAAGTTGTTTGAGTTGGAAAGTTCAAAACTCTTTTCTTCATGGAAGAATTGAGATATTTTCTATACATCATGCAGCTTTCAGAGTATCTTCCAGGTTGCCATGTTAATAGCAGCCTGTAAAGTTGAGTTTGCTTAGTGTTGCTTCTGGAAGGCCAGTGCTCTGGTCGATAGTTATCCATTAAAAGAGGAAAAAAACCAATATGGGACATAATTGCAACATGATCATACCTCTCCCTTGGGGTGGGTGTCTTCCTACCCACTCCTACTCTTACGGGAAATACTGCTGTAACCGATGTATGAGTCTTGGTCTATGGAGGTATGGGCATTGTTCTTCTTGATTTATTTGAATATTTCCTTTTCTAGTATCATGATTGTCTTCAGAATCTCATTATAATGTCTATCTTACATTATTTTCTAACCAAATTCTGTAATAATGTAGTTATTCTAAAAATTCTGTAACCATTCTGTAATGATGAGGCAGGTTTCATAGTAGTTGAAAACTTCACCGAGCAGCCTTGATACTTATCACTAGAATTTCCCCCAAATTCTGTTGGACTGTTCAAACATTATTGCATCTGCTACAGGACAAGAAAAAGAAGGTGCTAAATCCCAGGTGTTAAGAAGTGAGGTTACAGAACTGAAATGGTAGAAGGAAAAAACAGGAATAATTACTCCAGAATAGATAAAGTGAGAGGAGAGTCAGAGTGAAAGGTTAATTCAGAAGAGAAATACAGAAAGGAAGACAGTAGGAAGAAGGAAGGAGAGAGTGACAGAAGAGGAAAGAAAAAAGGTCATGTCAGGAGACAAGACAAAAAATAGGAGAATATAGTAGGAAAAAAGCAGCTGAAATGCAGATGATAGGTTTACAAGCAACAGAGTTATATTTACAGACAGAGGAAGCGTATTTTAGTGCAGTATTTTTTCATTTCTTCTCTTCCATCCTCATCTTGTGGTACTTTTCTCCTAACTTGGACTTCTGTTTTTTCCTCAAAATGCTTCTGCTCCACTCCACTGGAAGTGATGAAATTAAGATGCATTACTCATCTGTGGATAGCTGTAGTATACACAGTATGGTGGAATCTGACATATGTATATTTAATTCACACAAATAGGCAACCACAGTTGAAACAGATTGTTCCTCTTCCACCTATTTTTGCCTAAGAATCTTAGATGCAGAACTGTGTCTGGGGAGAGCAATGTTCTTGTATCTGTAGGATATTATCTGAAGGAATTAATTTTTAGGTGATATTGAACTCCACTAGGTCTGGGTATTCGCTGCTTACTCAAAAAACCCAGTAGTTTGTGGTGTAATCTGATGTCATTGTGTCAGCTGATGTGTTGTGAGTAGGACTTCTTCACAGTGTGCTACTTTCCTGAAGAAACCAGGTATTGAGGTGTCTGAGTAAAAATACCTCTGGATATGCACAGAGTCTGGCCAACTCTAGTTCCCTTCAGGGAGAAGAGACAGCAGAGAGGTCATTGATCACTCCTCAGAGACCATTCTTAAAGTGTCTTGTAATAAAAGTATGCTTTTCTTTAATGCTTCTAATTTTTTTTTAATTGAAGTTTGCAAGTAATTAAGGTTGTGGGTAGAAAGGTTTTGATTATACCATGGTTTCATGCCATCTTATTTCAGTTCTAATAATTCCTGGTACTGTCCAGAATACTCTTCTAGAGTAATTGCATAGAGTGAAATGGAGAAGCAGGAGGGATCCTACAATGTGTAAAAGAAATATTTGTAAAACACAGTGAAATTGTTATTTTAGTAGTGGTTTCATTTTGAATATTACACAAGGGATTTTTTTGGAAGAGTGGTGCAATGGCTGTGCATTTTCATGCTTAAAGAAATCCACATAATATAAAACCTGCAATCTCTGTACAATAAATGAACACCTACATATAAATCCTATCCGTATAAACTTAGAAAATCCAACAATTTGGATGAATGTGTGTTGGCAGACTACAGTACTGGTTGCTATAGTAGTTAATCCTTAGACCGTATACTACCAGTTTATAATATGCACACGTTAATTCATCTGCTCTGAACCTTAGAAAGCAAAGCTCCACCTATGAGCTGAAACCAGCTATTAAGGGAAGCTGGATGTTTCTGATGATTGATTGATCGTAAGTTGAGGATGAAGGCTGCCTTCTCTAGAGGTAAATGCTAAAGTGTTATTTTCTAAAACAGTAATTTCAGACAATCTGAAGTTACTGCTGTGATTTCGCAGAGCAGGACGTCGTGTTTTGCATAACTCAGGATTTGCATAGCTCACAACAGAAAGCTCTTGATCTTTTAATGTCATTTATATATTATGTGCTGCTTAAAAATGGTTAATGAAAACGTCTAAGAAATGCAGATGCCGTGTCATACACTGCTACTAAAGTAGAGTACTGAAACTTGTGTAAAGTCACTGAAAACCTTTGAGAAAGGTCCTTTTGTTCGCAGACCCCTTTATGCTATCTCATTAAGGAAATTCTAGCCTCCCAAATTACAGCTATTTGCTCTTCTTTCTCTGTGAAACACATATCCTGTAATTTATTCAGTATTTTTGACATGATATTTCAAAGTGCCTTTATTTTGTTTTAGAAATGTGTGGTACCAGTGCCTTGTTAGTCTCTTGTCTAATCATCTAAACTGCTTAAAAGATATTTTTGCCTTATAATTCTACTTTCCTTCTGTAGTAGAATCAGCAAGCTTAACAGTTGGAGTTGCTATTATATGGATTTAATATCAAATAACCTTCCCCTTTCTTATAAAGGTTATTTTGGAGCCTTTTCCATTTGCTGTAGAATTACAGGAGTGCATTAAAAGTCCTCTGCTGTTGAATTATTAGGTAATAAATCAGAAGGAAAAAACAGATGAGGATTTTTTTCCATGTTTATGTATATTTTTTACTGTCCTTATATAAACATCTCCAAGCTAGTGACTCAAAGCGTTGTTTTGGTAACTGTCATGAAACTTGATTTCTGAGGTATTTTGGATGACCTGGTGTGTAGATGAAAACATTCAGCCTCCTAAGAAATGCTATAAATATCAGTTTGCTTTATTTAGCGTGAGCAAAAGTAGAACACGGATTGCGGGAGAAGGTTGGGGATGAGAAGATAACCTTCTGGGTTAACTCAGGCACTTCTGGCAGAGACCTGCTGCAGGACTTGCACAGACTGGGTTCAAATATAAATATGGGTAAAAGGTGAGATAAGCCATGTTCTGTTTATCTACCAATAGAATAAAAAGTGGAAAAGGATTTTTACTTTTTTCTTTTCATGAAGCATCTTTTTTGTTCTTTCATAGTCTTTTAGCAGACTTTCACTGCATTTTAGTTCTTTTGTTTTGTCTCTTAAAACTTGCTATGCCATATAGTACTTTTGGGTTTGGTTTAAAGGGAAGTTTTGTGGGTTGCTGAGTTTTGCGGAGCTCTGGTCCGAGCTTTCTGCTACATTTACAGGAGAGGGAGACTGATCTCCTCAAGCTAATGCTGGACACACATCAGTAGTTCAGAAGTGTTAAAGATGCATCTTAAGCATATTTTTATTAGTGCAAGAATTTGAGATTTTTAGATTTTCATACAGGTAAGAAGAATATCTGGACCTGTAGATTTTACAAAGAAAATGTGTATTTAGGGTGGAAAATTGCAGTGTCCAGCAGGATTAAGAGAAGCATCTTCAGTTGGTTTGTGAGCCTCTCCTGACACTCTTGCACCTTCGTTGTTTGCAGTGGCTGCTATACAATATCCATGAGCACATCCCACTTTTGCTGTTTCTGTGTTCTTATATTTGCAACTCCAAATGGTTATTTCTCACCTATTCATTTGGGTAGTACTGGAGGAAGAGGACAACAGTAGTATCCATAACATTAGAAGAAATAAATTTTGATCCCCAAACTAGCATTAAGAGAACCTTACAACAATTAGATCTTTAACATGTCTCTAGGGCCTGTTTCCAAGACTCATCTTCAGCTTTAGGTACCAATCTGAGATATTTAAGTTAGGAAATAGGAGGGAAAAATGGGCAAATCAAGAGGGCAGTTCCCATCTTGTGTAGGTTTAACTTCTGTTGCAGAACTTCCTCTCTCTAACTGATGATACAGGGGATTGTGCACTAAACTTAACTTGCGTAGTTCTAGGTGGAATACATCTAAGCTAACATTTTTCTTTGAAGTTACCTAGAGACTGTATTAAAATTATTCTGAGGGATGGTAAGTGTTTAAAATTAATGAAATGCTGAGATACTATGATTTTAATTTTTTTTCTAACCTATTCTGCATACATGGCCCATATTATCTTTCCATTTCTTGGACCCATTTTTGGCTTTAATATGAGAAAAAATTGCCTTGTGTTCTGCTAATAAGAGCAAAAACCCGAAAGGGAGATGTATATTAAAGTATTTAAATATTGATTTTGTTATGGGTTATTGCCAAAGTTTTTGGATGGAAATTACAGGAAAAAGACATCATAGAACAAACTGCTCCCCTGCTTGGAAAAAATACATGAAACATTTGAAAATCTCCTTCTGAGTTCTAAATAAAATCATTGTAATTTTTACAGTAGTATGAAGTTTGAAACTGCAGTAAACTGTGATCTCTTTAGATCCTTCTCGAGGAAAAGTGAAAGTATTTATACTTTGTTTGTGTCCTGGAGATGCATCTTTGGAATGGGAAAGGTTTAAATTTGCCGTTACTTATTTCTGTCTTTCAAAAAGTACATGCCAATTTGGTACCTGTATTGCTTTAAATTAGAGATTTGTCACATAATGTTAATTTTACAAAGTTTTTTTTCTAGTACCTTTTCTTGAGAAAGAATGTTTTAACAATATATTAAATTTGGTGATTGGAATGCAGCATTTAATATTCATGTTTGCCTTCCGAATATATGTGTTTGTGATATTGAAATGTTACTGGAGCAGTCTTAATCTTAAGATACCAGGAGTTATTGGACTAATTTCCTGAAAATAGCCTGAGAGAAAACTTCTGACATTTTGATTTTGATCGTTGATCACGTGACACCTGTTGCATTTACAGTTTCTCCCAAGGAAATGCACACCACATCAACCTTTAATCCTTGCACTCATTACTTTATGGTCAGCCGTGGTATGGCTGTCACACCAAGCCAAGCAGTGTCACCATGTCCATGCCTTCCCCCAGAAGAGGTGCAGAGTCCAAATACACCACAGGAAACTAAACCAAATCTGAGAGCCTATACTGCAAGATTTAGGTGTTCAAAGGGATAAGCATAAATAAATTTACACTATTTTAAACACTCCTTCTGGTAGTAAGATCAAAGCAACTGTTACCTGGTGCTGAGCCGTGCAGGTGTCATCTCTGCCTCCCCCCGTCTGAGCCGGCAGCTCCGCAGTCTCCTGAAAAGCAGATGTGAGAGTGTAGGAAAGGTGAGATAGAGTCACAGTGACAGTGTCACTATCAGCAGAGACAGATGATTAGCATCGCTTTCCCAGAGTTGGGATCGATTGTGAGGAGTGGTGGTGGGAGCCAAGGGGAGGGAAGGGACTGGGAGGAGGCTCCGTATGGGGCTGTGTGTGGTGAGAAAACAAATGCTCATCTTGAGTGCCTTTCAAAATATTCTTTGCTTTGGATCCTCTTGAGGATGACTGATGGGTTACACTGAGTTCCAAAACTGGCTGCTTCCCTTTGACCTGTGCCTGTTTCCGATGCACTGCTTGACCAGAGAAGAAAAGAGAAACGGGAAGAGGAGAGGTGGGACGGTATCCTCAGTGAAGGAGCAAGAGGCCAAGCAGGACAGGGTTTTGACCAGCCATGAACCAGCTGTAATTAAAGGAGTGGGAGAGCGTGGGTGGTTGCATTATTAGGGCTATAGTGCAGCTTTTTGTCTTTCGGTTTACCAAAGCTCTTCAGATAAAGTACTTACTTAAAAGCATAGTGGATCATCAGAGTAACTGATTTGCAAGTCATTGGGTCATTTTTTACCTTTTTTTGTTTCTGCCTCTTGATTTGACAGAGAAACATTACATGCTTTTGCAGCATGCTGTCTACGACTGTTTTTATATGCCTAAGCAGTACCTGAATGTTATCTGTATCAAATGATAGCCCAGAATGAAGATAGTTATTGTCCTTTTGACATTTTAAAAAAAGAGAGATACTGCCTCCAATCCCTTGAACCACCTTTCTTGTTATAGGAAGTTTGCCAGTCCCAGTACATACTGTTTTTCACTTTGTCTTTCAAGTTGAAAAGCAATGTAGTGTATTGAAATGAGTAGACAGGTATTTTATTGTTGTATTATACCATTGTCTTCAAACTAGCTCTGTTCTTGAAGGCATGAGCTGTGATTAGGTCAGGTCCGAATGAGGAGTATTAAATGTGTGGGCTGAACTTGGGTTAGTTTTCATTTTCCCTATGTTAAATCATGCTGCTCCTGAATCCTGCAGTCTGCAAAAAGGCTGCAGAGTAGGCTTTTCTAGCTGCCAGTGAGGGGAGAAAATTATGTTCTGTTTAGTTCCTGTCTTTCCTATCTTTTCTTGTGGTGGTAGTTTTTCATATTGAGATATGCTGGTACATCTGTTTAATGGTAGAACACATGTCAAAAGTCAAGAAGATGCTTTAAAGCGTGTTTAAAGCATGTGACTTCTCTTTTGTTGGGCTTCACTGCTTTTAAAAAGAAACAAAACCCCTTTTACACTAAATTCACTTAATTGCTTCCTGCAGATTAAATAGTACCAATGATTTTACATCTATAGGGGAAGAAAGGAATAAAATTTGATAAAAGTATCATGGTTTCCATTGCCACATTGCAAGATACACATGCCATTTGCATGCTAGGAAATAACCGAAATAGGGATTTCAGTACTGTGCATGCACGATTAAAAATGTAACTAAATATCCTACAGAAACAATGTGTTTCTTTAGGACTTAGAATAGAACACCAATTGTTACCAATAGTTCATTGCATTTGCTAAATCAGTAAGTTTACTCTTGTATAGAGAATACAAACTTTTGAATGTAATGCGAAGAGATTGAATTTAATTTACCGTGTTTGGTCACTTTTAGCCATATGGTACATAGGGTCCTGGAATGTATTTAAACTTTTTCTTTCCAACAGTAAATCTTGTCCTCATTTTAACAGATTGCTTTACATGTAGCTGGATCCAGTTGCACAGCCTCCTCAAGAGAGGAAATGCATTGCCTGCAGACAAGCGGTACAAGAATTACGGCTGTACAATAGGGAGTATTTTTCCACCATTATCACTTTTCAGTGGAGATTCTTTTTCAGATACGTAACAGTGACTCAATGAACCGGGAAAGTGTTTACCTGCAAGGTGATCTGGTGGTAACAGGAGAAGCTTTTGAGGGCTAAAATTTCAGGCGTCTCTGTCCAGAGCCATCCCCAATGGAAGAAAAAGAGGGTCTCCTCCCCTTCTTTAGGTTTTGTCAGTCAATCACAAAGGGCTTTTGTACTGCTAGCATATTGATGTGTCTGGGCTTTGGCTGTTTATCATCTTCCTGTCATCCTTAAATGCAAAATAAAAGAAAGGAAATAGCTTCTGGTTCTCAGGCTTTGAGAATAAACTGCTTGTGGCTGCTGGGGACCTTGCCATCCCAGCTGCCCTGGAATGCCTTCTGTGGGGATGCGATTGCTGGCACTGCTTCACATCACCCCTGTAGCTCCCAGGCACTGGCCAGAACAAGGCTGATATTACAAGTCAGATGATGAAAAAGCAATTGAGGTTCACAGATTCGATTTCTGTCTTTGATCCTGGCATTAAAGTACCAAGCTCTGTGAGTGGAACTATAGTGCAGACAAGATTTCTGGTCACTTTAATCCCACTGCTAAAAAGATCCATTCACAGGATGTAGGGATTGGCTTGTATTTTTGCAGGATTTCAAAACTGTTAGATGTATTTTGTCTGTGTTTATTACCAACACTACAAGCAGCTAGGTTTTTTTCTTCCTTATTTAAAATTATTTTTCTGTAAGATTTTTCTTATTTCTATTATACTATAGTATAGTGTACTGTGTAGTAAAGATTTGGCAGTTAATTGACTTACCCTTTCACATACACTTGAGGAACTTTGCAGTTTACATACAGAGTACTAAGGGAGAAGATTTAAGTACCCTGCCGAAGGTCAGAGACAAAATTTGTGTGCGTTTGAGCCATAGAGTTCCAATCCAGTTCTTAAATCACAAGGCTATCTCTCCTGCCTTCCCGTTACAGGGCATAATTTAACTTTGAAAAGTGGGTCATGGTACAGAAATGCTGCCAGAGAATTAGGTAGGAAGTAGTATATAAACAGCCTATATAGAGCCATACGAAGAGGCAAGAGACGAGGGTTTTATGCAGGACAGTGTTGAATACTTTGTGCAAGTCCAGGCAGGTGACATCACTCACTCTTTCTTTATCTGCCACCACTGTAACCCCATTGTAAAAGGCCACCAAATTTGTCATGTACAATTTGCCATTAGGGAAGCCGTGTTGGCTGTCAGCAGTCACCTCTTTGTTTTCCATGTACCTTAGCACAGTTTCCTGGAGGATCTGCTCCATGATCTTGCCAGGCACAGAGGCAAGACTGTCTGGCCTGTGTTCCCTGGGTCTTCCTTTTCTTCTTTTTTAAAGGTGGGCATTTTGTTTCCCCTTTTCCATTCACTGGGAGCTTCACTGACCTGCCACAACTTCTCAGATAGGACGGAAAGTGGCTTAGCCACTTGATCTGCCAGTTCCCTCAGGATCTGTGGATGCATCTCCTCAGTTTCTACGCATTTGTGCACCTTCATGTTCTGGAGATGGTCTCGAACTTGATCTTTTTCTATACCAGATGGCTCTTCCATCTCCCAGTCCCTGACTTTGCCTTGTGCAACTCAGGCAGTGTTGCTGGATCACTTGATGATGAAGACTCAGGCAAAAAGGTCACTGAGTACCTCAGCTTTCTCCATATTCCAGGTAACCATGTCTCTTATTTCCTTATAAGAGGGCCCACATTTTCCCTTGTTTTCTTTTTATCACCAGTGTACCTACAGAAGCTTTTCTTGTTGCCCCTGGTGTCCCTGGCCAGATTTAATTCTCTAAGGGTTTTAGCTTTCCTAACCTCATCCCTGGCTGTTCAGGCAATCTCTCTGTGTTTCTTCCAGGCTACCTGTCCTTGCTGCCATCCTATGCAGGCTTCTTGTTTTTTTTGTTTGAGTTTGCCCAGGAGCACTTGGTTCATCCATGCAGACCTCCAGACATTTTTGCTGAACTTCCTCTTTGGGATGCGTCACTCGTGATCTTGAAGGATGTGATCCTTGCGTATCAACCAGATTTCTTGAGCCCTTTTTCTCTCCAGGGCTTTGTGCCATGATATTATACCAAACAGATCCCTGACGAGGTCAAAGTCTGCTCTCCTGAAGAGTATTAAGCTTGCTGTGTGTCCTCCTTGCTTCTGTAAGGATTTTGAACCCCACTAGTTCATGGTCACAGCAGCCCAGGCTGCCCTTGAGTTTTATGTTCCCCACCAGCCCAGTGTTGGTGAGAACAGTGCAGCATAGCTCCTGTCCTCATTGGCTCCTCTATCACTTGGAGAAGGAAGTTATCATCAACACATTCTGTGCTCTTTATTTCTCTTGTTTTCTTTGTTGTCCCAGCTCCTTGGCTTAATTTCTTTTGGCCATCTGTTGCCTGTCAGTTCTTCCTTTTGTTTTGCTGCTGCTGCTCTCTTAGAAATACTTACCTAGTTTTGCTGAGCTGAGGGTCTGTGTAGTTGCTTGTTTAAATTAGAAAAGAAAAATATTCTCCTGACATTAAAAAAGGAAAGAAGAGATCCTTTTGAGAAGCAGTTAGGAAAAATTTAAGATCCATCTATGTATTTACAAAATTCACCTATGAAAGGACAGTCACACCAAGAAATGAACTGTAATTCTTAGAAGATGGATTTAGAGTTCAGAAATTCTTGCCTGTCATTTGAATGTTACCTGTGTCTGTTTGATTGCTACAATCCTTTCTGGCGAAACTGAGCGGTTGCAGACACCAGCATGGTCATGAAATACAAGTCCTGAACTGGTAACTCACACTCATCACATGTTTCTGATTTGATAGCAGACAGGGCAGAAAATCTCCGTTTCATGAAAAGCAGAAGGCAATTACATTACATTAGAGTCTACATGTTTTGGTTTGTATTTTTAAAATAAATAGTCTTTCTGTTTACGTAAGGGTTGCACACGGTCAAATATTTTACATGTAACTACTGTGCAAATTGAATATATATTTGTAGTCCAAAGACTGCAGTCCCAAATATGACTTTTACCATATGACATTTGTATTTCATTTTAGAAAAGGCATTTTTTTAACTACAGGCATTGGAAATACTTGAAATTCTGTTCCTGTGAGCTAATTGCTGACTAGAATAGGAAAATAAGAGCTACTTTGTGGTTAGATGCTTGTGGTCTTTCTTTTGGCTTTTGGCCCTTAGATAAAATGTCAGGGAAAGCACAGTAGTGGATAATGGCATCCATCAGTGTACCCTGGACATAATTTGAAGCCTGTCAAATGTCTGTTACTTTATAAACATTGATTTACATAGTTCTTCTTCATTCTCCCATCTGCTTATTCGGTTGGAAGAGTATAAATTATGTCATAGATGGTTTTCACAGACATGCTTCAGTTCGTAAAGTCTCAATTTCACAGAAAAAGAAACTGCTGCAAAAAACCCCAGTTTCTTCTGTGAAATTGAGACTTTATGGGCCGTTTCAAGTATTCTGAAGAATGAGACATTCTTTATTCTCTTTCATATGTTTGATATATTGACTAGGAAAGGTTTCTAGTCTTACATTTTTTGCCTAAATAAACCTTACCATGAACTAACCAGATCTGATTAATATAATAACAAACTCTAATTCAGAATCTGACTCTACTCTTACTCACATTAATATCAAACCATGGTTCTCATCATCAGGTAGATGATGAGATGATTAAGCTGTGGTTAATTTTATTTGATTTGTAAAAAAAGTTGGATTTTACTTCTGGTGTGAATAAAATAATTGTTATAAGTAAACAGGAAGTGAGGAAAAACCTGAAAAAATTCTACGTTATTACAGTCATATTTGAGTATTTGCTCAAAAGAGTAAGATTAGTGCCTTTTAGATTGAAGTCTATGTTTTTTAAAGTAGGTAGAATACCTTAGGTGTTTAAAATAGTAATTTTCTGATGTGCCAGAGGTTTTTTTCTCTATAAATTAGAATGAAAGCATATTTAATTTTTTTCAATGAGACATTATAGTAGTGTTTAGCCCAGCATCATACAAATGTCAAAAATTCTGGCATGATTCCTCAAATACACTCTTTGAAGACACTTAGAAGAAACAAGGAGGTGCATAACAGTGTGCACAGTTATTGGTGGAGAATGAATTGTGTCAAGTCAATCTGGCTTCCCTCTGTGAAGATTAGAGGCTTCATTGATTCAGAATTAATAGAGGATATCATGTGTCTGCAGTAAATCTTTAGACAGACTCTCATGTGACATTCTCATAGGAAAGGCCGGAAAGTACACTGTAGAAAAACCCCTCCTACTTAAAACTGGATGAAAAACCCGAGTACTGAATTTACAGTTGGAGTGGAAGTATCATCCAGGGAAAATTGGTTCCATCCACAGATTTAATATCAAGTTCTAAGTAATCATCCTGGTCATTACTGAAGTTGTTGAACAACGAAACCAAACCTGTCTTCCAAGACGTCTGGCTTTATCCACAGATTTAGTAAATACGTCATTCAGAACAATTTGTTAAGTTGGAAAATATTCCCAAAATACACAATACAAATTGATGGATGGTTCTGCACTTTAGAAGAAAGAACTGTACAGATGGGGAGTTTAGAACCTCTTCATGGGTCACAATTCTTCATGGCAGTGTGTAGGACTTAGATGGCAGCCTGAGCACGAGTCAAAGTACTGGGATGTGGAAAACAGCAATTGTAATTGGGTGTATGTGGCTGATGGGTGGATGGACACAGCCAAAGAGTTGTGGTCAATGACTCTGTGTCCAGGTGGAGGCTGGTGATGAGTGGTGTCCCACATGGCTCTGTTAGTACTCTTCAATATCTTCATCAAGACGTAGTGAGACTGAGTGCACTTCCATCCCTGGAAGTGTTCAAGGCCAGGCTGGATGGGACTTTGAGCAACCTGGTCTGATTGAAGATGTCCCTTCCCATGGCAGCAAGGTTGGAACTAGATGATCTTTAAAAGTCCCTTCCAGCCCAAACCATTCTCTGATTCTGTGATGATATAAATAAGAGTACAGTATACAAAGCATGTGAAGTTACCACTGATCTCTCCTTAGTGTCAGTAATGCCAGCTGCAGTAACAGAAGTTATCTATACATGGACACATTGTGCAGAGCCCAGAGCAGAATGGGAGTGATCAGACACTTACAGACCGTATTGTTTGAGGAACTTGAAATTACTTGAAATGTTTTGTTTACTCTAGAAAAAGGCTAAGCTGATAATAGTCTCTGATGTGTGCAGTACTTCTGTAATGAGGGCAAGAATAATGAACTCTCTTTTGGGTAAAAAATAAAAGAAATAGTAGTCTAAAATTGCAGGGTGTAGGTGTGGGTTAGAAATAATTACATTTGAGAAACTTTCTAGTATTAATACTCACCAAATAGTGAGGGATGGTTTGATGACCAGGGTTGACAGGAAGGGTAGAGCTGCAGTCCTTGTTTTTGATGGAGAAGTGACTATTTGAAATTTCTTCTGTAATTTTATGTGATTATTCTGTATAACTTGTGGTTTTAGTTCAAGTGTGATTATGATTCTGAGAGTACATGTTGATTGTAAGCGCAGGAGAACTCGAGTGAGCAGGCATTCATACGTGGAGGGAAAATGGCTGGTGTCGAGCTAACATGGAAATTTTGATATTTATATTGGATTTTTGAAAAAATAATAATTCCTGTTCCCTGCAGGAACTGTTCCTTCATAAGGTGTGAACCATCACTCCTAAAAGAGAATCTATTGGAAATATTATGTTTTGTATGTGTCACCTAGGTGCTAAAGGACAGTAGATTGTATTTAGTGGTAGAATTTCTGAGGAAGGACTGCTGGCAAAGTAACTGTGTCATCGAAGCAATAAAGATCAGCTGTAAAGAGGAAGATGATGTGTTGAGGAGTAGCTGGAGCGCCTTTGTGACTTAATGCAATGTAAACATGCATGGTAGCTGTCATAGGCTGGGTCTCTAGTACATGCTTGTATGCATTTCTTCCAGGAGTGCAAGGTCTCCTGAAGAAAGAAAGAAAAGATACATGATTGTGGCACAGATCTTTATTTAGCAGCTGCTGTAGAAGGCTGTTTGAAATCTTGTCAATCTTGAAATCTCATCAGTTGTATGATGGAAATACCAAGGAGCTTAAGGTTTTTCCAATTACTCATTTCCTGGTTTGAGTATCTTTTCTCTCTGTGTTGCTTCATGAAGAATTAATTAAAGAGATAACTGCCTATAGCAGTTGAGGAAAAACTGAAGTCATAAAATGCTTGAAACCAGAATGTATAAATAAATGGAAAAGCTTCCTTCTGGAATTCTCTTTTGAGTTTATTCTTCTAATTTTGTAAAGATCAGTTGATAAAATAAGACAAGAAAGTGGTTTGATTTGTCCCCGTACTTTTGAAAAGTTAAATGTTAGACCCAGCTAAAAGGTAGCACTACTAGGTTTTCAGGATTTGTCACCTTCCAAAGCTGACTTAATGAAATTGGAATTTAACTTATCCTCCGTTGTCACTCTGTAACAAAGACTGACAGGTTGCTGATAATTTCTTGCCGATACACCTCTTCTCACAGGGACAAACAAAGGATAAGCCTTATGCTGAAAGCCAAGCTTTCAAATCATTTAAGAGGTTTGGAGCTTTATTTGTGCCTTCTGATAAGAGTGTGAAGTTTTCACTGTACTGAGTGTGCTGTGAGTCGGTGACAGGGCAGTGTCAGTTTGAGTTATATCAGCACAACCCACCCAAGCAGTTCTAGTCTAAAGAGTCATATTAGGAATACAATGTAAATCATATTGATTAAAATGTAAAACCATTGGCTGCTCTAGACCACTATCAAAATTGTTTATCATGTGTTATAAAGTGCTTGAGTATGTTATAATGAGTGATGAATATAAAGGGAAAGTGCAGGAATAAAATTTTTAGGTTTCTTAACCAATATCCACGCTTTTCTCTTTGGGAGTATAAGAAACATTTGCTTGCATTACATGTTTGATAAGCTGAAGATGTGATAATTTACAGTAGGTTCACTGTTAATCTGCTGTCGGTTGTCTTTGGGAAGTAGCGAGTGACTTACCCAGGAGTTACTCTTGTAATTTACCAAAGCAGTCTGGTGGTTCTTGCTCTCTCAGCCTCTCAGTACATCCTTATTTCAGTCACATTTGATTCACAGACAGCTACTATTAATTTTAAAATATGAAAGACTAATTTTATGCATAATTCTGAGCATATCCCTCTTTAAAGTGCCCTTGCAATCAAATAGCATAGCAGCAACTTATAGAAGTATGTTGAACATGCCACCTGGTACTCAGAATTCTTGATAACTCTGTGACTGATATGCACATTTGCACTCACATGCGTCCATTGACAAGCAGTTATCTAGGTTTCAATGAGAGGCATTAAAGAAAAATGCAGCATTTCCCAGGGAGGAGAAAAGGAATATAAAGTCAATTTTCTTTTGAATATTGTTAAAGTGTCATTAAATAATGTACTCAAAGGTGAAAATGCCTGCACTTTCAGTTCATTTCAATTCTGATTTTAAAGAAGTCATCTGGCAGTGGACTTACAAATGCATTTTACAATGAACCTACTGCAAATGCATTTAAGGCTTTAATTTATATTACTATATTAATTTAATGTAAAGTATACAAGACTTTGGAAAAACAACCAAAGCTATGATGGTATGTTTTAGGATCTAGGAACTATGTGGTTGACAGCCTTCCCCTTAATTAAATTTAAAATGTGCATTTCTGTTATTTGCCCTCTGATTGATAGCTCTTTATTCCTCCTTGTAAAGTACAACTTCAGCTGAAACTATTCTTTGAGCAAAAATAGTTTGCCTATACATACTATATTTTGTGTATATATATATATATATATACATACATACATACACATACATATTCAGAAGCTCTCTATTACTTGAAGTAACTAAAGATTCTGTATTAGGGAAGATCTGGTGCTTTAGATTGTCAGAGCAGAAGATGAGATTTGCAAATACTTAAGTTTGAGGTCTTGTTTTTTTTCCAGTCTTTTCTTCTCTGTTCTATCCATTACACATAAAGAAGTAATCTGGTTAGAAGGGCTTTTCTTCTTAGGAAACTGGCAATGTTTAACCCTCAGTTCTGTCCTGGATATCCTAACCTATGCCCATTAGATCAGCCCTGGAGGTTTCCTTTCCCCAAATGAGACCGTCTGCTAGGCTTGTGATTTTTCTGTCATTTTATTTTATTTGCAAAAGCAGGGAATGAGGGAAAAACCCACACGCCCTTCTTCAGCATTTCAGAAGCTGTCTGATAATGGAGCAATAAAATCGATTAAGGTCTGAAGGGCTTTAAGGTGTGTGCAATGTAGGATAATTTCTCACTTCCACAAGTGCTCCTTGTCATACTGTGTGCCACTAGACTGCTGGTAAACCTCAGTGTGGTATCTGGACATAGCTCTTACTCTGCCAACACGTAGAGTGAGCTTTTGGAGGATTTCTCTTGCAGTAGCCATCTGCTCGGTAATAGCCTTTTTTTTTTCTCTTTTTTTTTTTTCGCTTAGCTGGAAAAGATTACCTGACATACTTGGCATTCATCTCAAGAACCCAACACCTTCCCTGTTCTGCTTAGCATCCCTTCTCCTGTGCTTTACTCTTTTCATCTTGTGTCAGATCTAATTTAGTGCAGATATCTTGTTTCAGATACCTCAGTAGGTAGAAGATAGATAACCTCATCTGCATTTTTATATTGACAAAGGCTTTCCAGAAATCTCCTCTTTACCTAAGAGTAGAAGTACTCCTCTTGTCAAGTTCTATTATTTTAAAATGTGCACTCAAATGTCCTTTCTAAGTAGAAATTTTCATGTGTTTTATTTCATGCTGTGTGAGAATTGCAGCTTTAAAGATAAAGACAGATAAAAGAAAAAGAAAGTTTCATGACCTAAATCTGAAGTGCCATTGCATTGGTCTCCAGAAGGCATTGCCTCTTAAAGTTCATTTAGGGTTTTTTAAAAATTAATAGTAAATTCCTTTTTTTTTTTTAACACCAGATGTTGTAGTTCCACAATGACATTTCCTGATTTTTAAGAACTTTTTACTTTTGATATTGAGTATGCTAGCAACTGAAAAAAAAGATGTGGGAGGAAAAATAATTATTTTAATTTTCTTTCTAGTTAAAATATTCTTTGCTGTTGTTAGAATAATAGATAAGCACTTTTTTAGATTCGTTGATTAAAAACATTATTTAAGTGGAATATTGCCTGAATTATTTTGCCTAATGTATTAAAAGTAACACTTGGGAATTGGATTTTTAATCCAATCTCAGATGGTTTCTGATGTGGACATCTAACAAACAGGAAGAAATTGCTTAGTTTTCACTATCAATTAAGTTGGTAGTTGATGGTGAATACATTGGTGCCCCCCAGCTTGAGCAAGACTCAGCAAAACAAAATATTCATTGTTTTCTTTGCATAATTGTGTAATGGATATTTCCTAAGTAACACCCTATAAAACCTCAGGCATTCTTGGATATACAGAGGAAAGAATTGTTTGCATTGTGTATAGTATTTCTGTGACCAAATAATTGTCTCTCCTTTACACTAATTGCCGGAGTTGCTTAAGGTGGTACATTAGACATGAAAAGGAGCTGTAAGTATCAAATTGAGCCTAATTTGAGGAAAACCAAAGGGAAGGTAGGGCTGCAGACTCAGTCTTTTCAGAGCCGGTGAGGTGGCAGGTGGGAAGCAGAGCTGCTCTAGTCCTTGGCCTTGTGGCACCCACCTGTGTAGAGGAGGTCAGGGACCCCCAAGGAGCCTGGAGCTCCTGGTGCTCCAAAGCCTCACAAGTTACAGCTTTGGAAATCTGTCTGTAATGCTCATTAAAGAAATATGCCCTGAGTCCTGAGCCTGGAAAATGCTGATGGTTTCCGCCATATGTGAAGGACACAGAATGGGGGGTTTCTCCTGTGCGGAATAACAGGAAATTTCTTTAGGTTGTTATATTTTTTTTTTTTTTGCATTTGTTTTAAAAAGTGACGTTGGTGGGCTCCTGGCTGTGCAATGGTAGAGAGTTATTTGAGCTCTCTGAACACCAGCAGTTGTAGTTATTTTCATTTGTGTGTGACTTTCTGTCTGTGTCTGACCTGCACAAGATTCTCTCAGACAGAATTCAGGAAGAATGCTCAAGGACTAGCTGTCTCTCTTGCTACATTTATTTTATTCAGTAATTAAATCAAGCTTTTCTGTGGTCAATGATTTTATAAGATTAGCATTGTCTGATAGAGTTAATTTATGAACTATTTATCTCACAAAATGTTTGAATTCAAACCTAAATTAAGATCTAAGAGATGACTGTATTTTTTCTAAAAAATTTGTATTTTCTAAAAAATTTTACACAAATTCTTCCAAGGTTATGAACATACATAGAAATTATTGTACTGGAACAGATCAATGATTCATCTAGTCCTGCTGAGAAGCACTGGTGAAGCATGCCAAAACATAAATCAAGGACTTGATCAGGATTTCAGGTCTGTCACACAGTGCTTTAACCCAGCTGGAGACCTGGCAGCAGAGTGCAAATCATGGGTGACTAATCTTCCCTCACCTCCATCTTCCTGCCCCACGGGAGGTGTCGTTCCTTCATTGAGTTAAAGTCTCACTGCTAGAAGGTACTTGCAGAAAAATCCATCGTGGAGCAGTGGCCTCCCAGAAGAGCCCTTGCTCTGTACTTGCAAGGTGGGATTGTGTGGTGGGGGTGCCTGTTAGAGCCAGGTCTTTGCCACAGGCCTTCTGTGCTGACCTGCCTTCCTCCCCCAGGAGCCAAGGACATAGCTCCTCATCCTCCTATCTGTGCAAAGTCTTGTAAGATGGAAAAATGGCAGCTTCTGTAGTTGGGGGCAGGGGGCAACATGCATCAAACTACTGTTTTGTTAAGGTCATTATGTATTTCAGTTCTGACAATAAACAAGCATTTGCCCTGTTCCTTGGAGGAAGATGCTCAAGTGGTTACTTTTGAATGTCAGAGTATGGCAATTACAGGGTGAAGCGTGTCTTGTGAAGGTGCAAACCAACCCCCACAGATCTGCTGTAGCCACAAGAAACAGGAGCAGTCTTCATATGAGTCTGCTAATGGTTGGGTGTATGGTTGGTCCTGAGCTTAGACGGAGATACATGAAGGAACTTCAGTTTGATGTAGCATCTATTCAGATGTGACAGAGCAGGTTGCTGAGTAGTCCAAAGGGTGAGGGTTCTGAATCCTTCTTTGGGGAATGGAAGAGAAGGAATTTCCCTTTCCATCTTGGAAGCAATTAGGGGAAAACATGATTGACTTAGTTAAATAATTTAAATCATTTAAAGCCTTATTTAAATCATTTAAAGCCTGACTGTCATAGGTTGAGGAAATAGAGAGGAAACCATGTATAAGCCTTCCTGCAGGGCTACTCTATCCCTTCCAGGGTTGGGAAATTCCTCAGTACTGAAGAAGTGAGTGTTGTCAGTGGTTGATGATCTGAGTGGAGGTCAGGCATCCACGGAGTCCTCTGTTAGTCTCAACTGGAGCCCCTCTCAACAGCACATGTCCCACCGTGGTCTCTGGCAACGGCAAGTTTGGTGAATATCCAGCAGTACGATCGCTGGATGTGTGTTGTTAGAGATCTCGGAGCAGGTGCTGTTCTGGTTCATTTAAACTGAAGTTGTTTGGGTTTCAAACCTGCTTGAAAAGTATAGGGTGAAATAACCTGTAAGTGAATGCTGGTGGAAAGATGCAGCACAAGTAATGTAAGTGTTGTTGACATACTTGTAGAAAATACCAGATTTTAGGTTAGTTCTCTTCCCATTCTTCCAATTATTATTTTTTTTAACTATACATTTATGACAGTGTTTCTTTAAATAGGATGTTTGGTGTTTGTCAGGTGGCATGGGGTTTTCAGGGTTTAATATGGATACTTACCACATAGTTAAATGTGACATAATGTGGGTTTTTGGTCTCAGAAAATTAAATACTGTATTTAGCAGATTTACTGTTGAAGTACCAGTAATACAGAAAGATAAGGTATTCTCCTAATGCTTACTAGGACTTCACAATTGTTTCCTATGTAAAAATCAGTTACAATTGGGAATGATGAAATATAAAATAAAAATTCAAACCAGTATATTTATAAGACACATAATCTGAGGTGTGGTATGACTTTACAAAATTGGATTGGATGGAATGTTAATTTTGGATTATGCTTAGGAACTCATGCAGTGTTAAATAAGCCTGAGTTGCTGTGGAGATGATTGAAGCATTATACAGATGTTCATATTATTGAAAATACGATTTTATGACAGAAAATGTCTTACAGAAGGTAGTAGCTTGATACATTGATTTTGTCAGCAATTTATGGCACGACTCAGTTTTACAGCTCTTTTCTTCCTTGTCAGATTTTTCCTGGCTTCAGCAGAGTTCTGGCTACACTTCTCACATAGCTAATTTTGCAGAGGGAGAACTGCCTTTTTTCTGTTTTCTTAGGGCATGATGAAAAAAAAGCTTTTGATCTGTTTATGAAACTGTATAAAACCAGCGCCTTCTGACTTTTTATCTGCTCATCCAGTTGTAATAAAAGTTTTACTGAAGTGATCCTGCTATTTTAAATTGAAGAGACAGGTGGATGTCAGTGATAAACACCCAGCAGTAGATGTGGAAGAACAGTATTGTCAGACACTACCCTGTGTTTTTACTGCAGAAGTGGATATAATTTATTGTTTGAGGAAAAGAAAGCAGCAAAATATTATTTTGAAGGTGAGCCAATTCATATATTCTTGGACATTACACAGACCACCCAGATCTGAAGCCATGTTTTATGTCTCTTAAGTCTAAATAGATTCAACTGAGCATTGAGCTGCCTGCCTGAGGCCAGTGAAATACCTAGGAAAGGAAAATCTACCTTTTAATTTCTCTTTCTTTTCATACCTTCCTTAGTGAGAGGCTTCACAACGAATAAGTCTGATGAGTTTCTGGAATAAGGAATAAGAAGATTTGCTTATCAGAAGTGCAGTGTTCCTTGCTGAGAATTAGGTTTGCTTACTCTTGATAATGGGTGTGATCCTGTAGTACAGTCTCCTTCCAGCCATGTCTCTGTGTTGCCACAGTATGGGCACAGCATCTGACAAATTGTATCCCTGAGGACAGGTACCTCTACTAGAGGACAAGACAAAAAAGTGTGTGTGTGTGTATATTATATACGTGTATCACCGGTGACTTTGTTTCTTGAAGGAATTTGACAAAATTCAGTGACCTGCCACACCTTTCTGGCATGCCATGTTGAATGGTAGGGTGGCCCACCAGATGTTCTCCAGTTTAAAAAGCTCCAATTAAAAAAATATCAACAGGGGAAAAAAGGTAGGTTTCTCTGATATTGGGAACCTCATTTAAGGATGAGAAAAATGTGAATGTCCCAAATTGTAATGCTTTACTGTTTCATTCTGCTCTTATCCGCAAATGAATTATGGTCTTCATAATGTTTGTTTTTATGTTGTGATGGCTGCAGTCACTGACAAGCTCTTTCTCAGCTAACCTTGAGAAAAATCCTTTATCCAAATGATACTAAAGAACCAGCATCCAACAGCAAATTTTCCATCCCATCATATTTTCTGAAATTTTATTGAGACCCATCTTGGAGAAATAAGTTAGTTTTTGCCAGTAAAGTGAATAATTCTTTTGATATACATATATGAATTTATACTTATAGACATTAATGTGCAAGCTGGTGTGATGTTTCAGTTTTTTAACTAACACTGGGTTCTGAGGACTAATTTATAATGTGCATTATATTTAGTTTATATAAACATCCACAGATTTTTGCATAAATGTATTATGGAGTGTGCGTTTTTTTCGTAAAGCACTTACAGCTCAAATAATCATAATTCATTAAAGCATTGATTAAGGAAGTCTGTGGCAAACAATCTATGGCAGTTTCTTGTGGCTTCATATAATTTCGTGGCATTTCCTTGAATGTTTTGCAAAAGAGGAGATACTGTAGCTGTGGTATATCTGTTTAGAAAAATGGCTTATGTAAGTTTTAAAACAGCTCGTTTAATGAGGTTTTTAAGCAACAAATGGTGTGATTTTCAACTCATTGTGGATTTAAATTTGAGGTGCTTTATGCTGGCAGAATGAGGCAATCTGAGGGGAAAAAGGATAAAAAATGATTTATGAGAATCTCCATTTCAAAATGTAATGGATTGAATTTAATATGCGACTTTTGAAATTCATATTGTGAACATATGTTAATAGAAACTTCCCACAAAAACAGATGACAAGATGTGAAAAAGATAAGACTCAGGGAAAGTTTCTTTTTCTTAAGTGTATCTTTTTCAGGTTAGCCTTTTAACAGACATAATTTCTGTCAGGGGAGATAACTGTAAAACGAGTATTAGTCAAGTGAAATCCTGACCGTGTTTTGCCTGGTTTTTAAAGGAGGAAGGATGTTTGCCACAGCACTCCCTTGTGTTTTTGCCGGTCTCTTTCCTAAGGATGCTTTGAACCCTAGAGCCAGTTTTGGTCATATTTGTAAAAGCATAAAGGCCCCAAAGATGGAAAAAATTCTGCTTTTTTCTTAACAATAAGCAGTTGTGCAGACAAGACAGCTGTGCTGGTGATCACAGGCTCCTGGATGAGCCCGGTTCTTTGTAGACCTCAGAGAAGCGCGTGAGGGTGTTGCACTCATGGAATATGCTTGCTGTGCACATTTTGCTGGAAATCAGGCTCTGTGGATTCTTTTGCTCCTGGAAGAAATTGTTGGTTTAACTGTTCATGAAAAAAACAAAATTTATTTAACCTAACTGGTTTTAAACAACTTTGCCATTCTACTGTTGAAGTTGAATGATCAAAATGAATGATCAAAAAAAAAAACCTATATAGTCAATAATAAAGGGCATTTAAAAATCTTGGTATTTTTCATGTCTCTGAAAGGATGACTGTTTATGTGCACCCTTCTCAGTACAGATTTTTTTTTTTAGCTATTAATAGTAAAAGAAACCAAACTTCATTACTGAAACAAGAAATTGGAAGGGAGAGAAGTTCAACAAGATCTGGTTTGATGTGCTGGCAAGTTAGGTAAAGTAGCAATAAAAATGCTCACTGTGTGCAGATACTGAAAATCTGAGTTGTGTAAGACATGACTTTGATGTATCAGTACCAAAAGTTGATCAATATTGTTTGACAAGAAGCTCAACATGTCCTGGTGATGTGCACTTGCAGCCCAGAGACCTAACCTCATCCTGGGCTGCATCCAAAGCAGAGTGGGCAGCAGGGTGAGGGGGGGGATTCTGCCCCTCTCTCTGCTCTGGTGAGACCCCACCTGGAGTGCTGTGTCCAGCTGTGGGGTCCCAGCACAGGAGAGATGTGGACGTGTTGGAGTGAATCCAGAGGAGGGTCATGAAGATGATCAGAGAGCTGGAGCACCTCTCCTGTGAAGACAGGCTGAGAGAGCTGGGGTTGTTCAGCCTGGAGAAGAGAGGGCTCCAGGGAGACCTTATAGCACCTTCCAGGGACCTTTTACAAGGGCCTATAATGATAGAACAAGGGGGAATGGCTTTACACTGAAAGAGAATGGATTTAGTTAGATATTGGAAAGAAATTCATTCTTATGAGAGAGGTGAGGCAGTGACACAGGTTTCCCAGAGAAGCTGTGGACGCCCCATCCCTGGAAATGTTGAAGGCCAGGTTGAATAGAGCTTTGAGCAACCTTGTTTAGTGGAAGGTGTCCCTGCCTATAATAGAGGAGTATGAACTAGATAAGCTTCTGATACAAGTCATTCTTTAATTGTATGATTGGTAATTCTTAGTTTCAATTAATTTGGGACACAATTTCAGTGTACCTTTTAAAGTTAAGTTACTGTTTGTAACCATGCAAATTCTGTATTGATAGAACAACAGGAAAAAAATGTGCACAAACCTCAAAAAAACAAACTGGGTAAGAGTCTGGTGAGAGAGTGAGTCCTCCAGGAGGGCAAGATAAATCTGAAAAGATAAAAGGTGTCTTTGTTTTCTCCATTGTCTCTCTCTCCAGCTTCAGTATACAAAACAGCAGCAGATTTGTATGCACACTGCTCCTCTGTGAAAACCTCTCCTGGCAAACCAGTAGGTGTAATGAGGAGGTGCAGCATTACCCTGTCTTTTTATTTGACACCACCACTGCAGAGCCTCTTGCATCTTCATGAGCCTTCTATGTGAGGAAAGGTGTTCCGCAGCCCCTGTTACCCATGTGCAAGACATAAGAAGGTCTGGGACAGAGCCTAGATCAAACTGTATCATTTTACTTTATCAAGAGAGAGCTAAAATGTATATGACCAAGGGCTCTGTGGAACCTCTGTGACCTGACCACATAAATATTCTGCAGCTTCACGGCATGTGCTGCTTTGTCAAGATTGTAGCTACAGGGTTCATTAGTCGTCTGGGCATCAGGGTGGCTCACCTCTGTCAAGATGTCTTAATTCTGGAAGATTTGCCCTGATAATAGGAATATACCTATTTTGGTATATTTTGGAGGATAAGCTTCCAGAGATGATCCTTTAAATATGGGTAATTCTGTCCATATTATAAACAAACACCAAAAAAACTTCTACAGAAACTTTTCCTGAAACACCACTGAAAGCACTTACATTATTCCTGGTGTAGATTGCTTGCAATCAACTTTCCTTTGCTCCTTATATACTAAACTTTCTTGCACATTTTCTTCTGGCCCATAGGGATGGATCATGAATCTAAAAATGAGAAAAGAATTTATGAAGTACTCTTACTAGGATTTGACGTGAGTAAGACAGGCATTGGTTACTTTGTCCTTTCAAACTGCCAGTTTTAGCTACATCTGCTTGTTCTGCAAGATGTGACCCTTAAAGAGGACATGGCTCTAGGGCATTTAGACCTTACCATTACTAGTAGGATTAGCAGTATGGCTAAAATGTTTTTCCTAATGAAGTCCAAACTGATATCCAGACTGCAGTGTGACCCCCAAAACTCACTTGGCTGCATTCCACAGGTCAATCTTTCACAAGCACATTATGAAACACATTCATCACTGAATGCCATATAGTGTTGTTTTGCAAGCTAACAATGCACATATTTTTATGTATTTTGAAATGTATTTATGAAAGAAATTGTTACACTTAAAATACAGAACAAATAAGTGAATATAAAAAACCCCAAAACATCCTAAATCCCGACTCCACCCTTTGCTCCATCATAGATAAATCAACAATGTAAAATTGCTGTTTTTCTCTAGAACAAAAGTTTCACAGCTGTACTTAAAAGTATGTTGATGAAAAGTGATTCATAAGGTGAAGTAATCATTTTTATACAGTGCATTTGGCAGACTCCAGCCAAATTACACCATAAAAGAAATATTATATTTGACAGCAAACTGTTAGCGATGTGAAATTTGAGAATGAAAACTGTCTGACTTATGACTAAAACTTACTTCGGACTATGCTGCTCTCTGATGGTACCTTGTTTTTCTGACTCAACTGAGGTCAGTATGTATTTTTCCCATCTTTGTGAATTTAAGCTTTAGATAAACTTCTAATGTCCCTGTATTGTAAATTAATTCACGTTTGTTTGGTTTAGACATAATTGGAGGCTATTATATCTGATTTGTCTACTACAAATTGTTCATTATGTAGAATTCTTACAAGCTAAATATAAAATAATTAAACTTAGAAAGTTTTGGGCTACCTTAAAGGTTTTTAAATTACATCCATTTTGTCTATTGAATTTTCATTTGAAAAGAGCATGTGTGATTCACCAAATTGCTATGTACATAATGCTAGATGACTTAAAACTGTAACAAATAATTACAAGGATTTAGTAGAATGGGATAAATCTCTTTATTCCCCTTGGCATGAGTGACTTGGGAGCAAAAGGTTGCGACCTACAGGGTCAAGAATACTATGTGGAGTGTTTGAGGGTAGTAGATTTATCAGACAATCCTATTCAGGCTCTGCTTTTGCACTGAAGCTGTCCTGATGCTCTGCAATTAGTAGACACCAGTCACCAGGGATGTTAATGCTCCTTCTGGGCTTTGTTTGTTTTGTTGTTTGTATGGAGTACTGATTGAGGCTTTTGAGTGTGGAATTCACTTGCAAGTGATTTATTTTGTATCTCTAGGATGTGTTCCAGCTGTTTTGGTTTGGTTTGGGGTTTTTCTTCCCTGGGAAATCATGGTTTCAGATAGCAGCCAGAGCAGCAAACTTCGAGAAGTTACAAGAAGTTATTTTTAATAAATATTTTTTCTTAGGATGAGAGAATTTAATTTTCTATCATGAACTTTATTTCTATTTTTATTATCTGCCTCAAAAATATTTCCAATATGTCACTTTTTTAAGCATTAAATGAAATGTTCGTCATGGATTTATAAGAACCTATTGAATAAAGTTAGAAGTGAGGATGTCACTACATCTGTGTATTCGAGGAAACCCGTGGGATATTTTACAAAAGAATGTGCCCTTGCTTAAGCTTCTCATTCAGAAATTAAACCCCTATTGATACATAGAAACAGACTCCTATTCATATGTTCCATATGATTTGTAGCATCCTAATCCTTGCCATGAATCCTTTCCTTATTCTCTGCATCGTAGACTGAAACACATCAATTCAAAACATGGCTTCTTCACTTTTTTTTTTTAAATGTCAGCTCTTGGTTGAATACAGTTCTAATTGTCTCTTCTCACAAGTGCTGGGAGTTTCCTAAATCCTGTTGAAGAGGAGTTTATTTTCAGTTATTTAAAAACTTGTCTTCGGTGCGTATAGTAAAATTTACCATGAATCTGCACATTCATGCAACTGCCTAATTTCATAAACCTTCAATTTCTTTCACTTTTACTAGTACTTACACTTTTTACCTTCAACTATCAGTGTGTTTTGGGTGAAACATGTAAAATAGTACTGTTTTTAAACAATGTTGTATTCTAGTAGCCAGTGGAAAATAATGAATTTAATTAAACTTTAGCAAGTAATGAGTAGAATGAAAGACCATGCAGCTGCTGTGTTCCGCCTGGTTTACATACTTGCTAATAACTTACTTGACTTCAATGTAATTTTGTTGTCCTGTGGTTGCCATACTAAAGTTAAACTTATCCTGTAGTTTCTTGATGGATTACAAGTAGAATTCTGAAACCATAATAATTTTTCCCACAGCTGGCTAGATTTTATAACTTTATTATAAACAATTAAAATTATATAGGTCCAGGAATTACCATCTGCCATATGAAGTTAGGAACATTGTTCACATAACGTTGATGAATATATTAAAGTAGTAAAAAACTGCCAAGAGCATGCCACTAGAACTTGGATTCCTCTCCATCTAATGACTGCAAATTAAAAACTAAGCAGTCTTCTCTAATCTGCTTTCATGGCTTTGCAACGTCCAGAGCAGTCCATGAGTCAGCATCAGGTGCAGTTAGAAAAAAAGACATGTTCTGGCTTGGGAAGAGATAGATGGAGGAATGTAATCCCCTGAAGAAAACAGTCCAAATATCCTGGCTGTTACTCTAAACTTTTTCACTGGAAAGCTGTCAGAGCTGAAGGAATAGTTCACGGTGCAGATCTTTTGTCTGCTGATTTCTTCCTTTCCTGTTAAAATGTGTAGTATTAGCAGGTCAAGTGGGCCAAAAATTTCCTTTGCATGGTACACTCTTTCTTTAGTTTGCCATATTTAGTTTGGTGCTTCTGTTGAAATTAAAGGGATGTGTCACCAGCAATTCCTGTTTATTTATTCTTACTAAAGCCTTATAAAGGGAACATATCTCAGAAGCAAGACAGAGACATAAGATCTCTCCTGAAGCACTCTGTACAAGAAAACTCACAGGAAAAGGAGAGAAAGGATGGCCAGCTTAACTAGATGGGTACGTGCACCACCCACAGCTTCATATTGAGTCCTTGGTCTACCAGTCACGGTTGACATTGTTTCTTACAAAATGTTGACTTTGAAAAGAGTGCCTGGCACAGACCAGTGGAACAGTTAATTCCTGTTGGCTGCACATTTGTATCCAATGCAGAAGTAGTGGCAGATGTGCTTTCTGGCCTTCCTACAGCTGCGTAGCCATTGCGTTCCACAGCCAAGCCAGTCCTGTCCCTTCTCCAGTTGTGGATGGTGTCCACACGCATTTATTTACCTGGCTGTGCCTCTTCTCTGGCTGATGACTGAGAAGCACTGGATAACACCTTTACTTTTTCTTCATGAAGTTAAGCTCCAAAACTGACCTTTACTTTTGGATAACAAATGCGCTGTACCGCCTTCCAATCGCAGACCTGCTGGGATTGCAGCCACATGAAGGTTTGTTTGCCACACCATTTTTATATGGCTTAATATTTTCAGCAACAACAAAGTGCATTGAGCTTGCTGGCTGGGTGTAAAATGAGGGCAAGATTAATTTTATTCTAGGAGGACAAATGGTTACATTTGTGACTTAAACATTAGAAGTTAATGACAGTTCTAATGAGAAACAGGTGAATTCAAAGTTAAAACCTAATTTTCTTGCTCTTGCTTATTATTTTTTGAGGGTTTTTTTAGCTAAAGGAACCAAGGGCTAACCACGGCCTGATCCCTTCTGGTTTGGCATTTACTGCAGTGATACTTTGTTATCAAGGACAAAGAAACCTTTAGAACAGCTCTGGAGAATCTCCACTTTCCCTTCCCCCCTGATTAAAGTTATGCAGTTGGTTTAATTTTTGGATATGTGAGGACATTTAAGTTAAGTGCTGGCTTTATTTTTCAGACTTCTAACGTAAAATAAAAGAACTTGAAGTCATGAGAGATTGTCTTATTTTCTCCCTATTCATGTTAAAGATCTGACTTTTCAAATTTTTTAAAAGTCTTCAGTAATGGAGAGTCCATGACATCCTTAGGCAATCTATTCTTAGCCATTTTCTCAGATAAGATTTTTACAGAGTCTCATTGAATAAACCTTGATACAATTTTGGTCTATTCCTTCTTCTCCCATCCACAAACATGAGGAAAACAGATTGTTTGCTTTACTTTGTAGCAAACTTTCATGGCAAAGACTTATCACATACTGCTATATTTCCCCTCCCACCCCCGCCTTGTCTCCCTCTACCCTATTCCCCTTTGTGATGCACAAGACAATTTATTTCAGCTGATAAAGCTTTATAAATATGATAGAGCAAGACAATTCAGCGTTTTGTAGGTTGTAGCCTTTCTTTTGTATCCCAGATCAGCTTTTGCTTTTTGATGCTTCACGGTTCTTACCCTGTATTTGTGTAGTTGATTGTTTCTACGTACATATAATGCACGTGCAGTTGATGGATAGCATCTTGGTTTTTTTCTGAGCCAATCTCTTCCACTTCATAAAATCATGGAATCGCAGAATGGTTTGGGTTGAAAAGAGCCTTAAAAATCATCTAATTCCTGCCCCTGCCATGGGCAGAGACACCTTCCACTAGACCAGGTTGCTCAAAGCCCCATCCAACCTGGCCTTGAACACTCCGAGGGATGAGGCATCCACAGCTTCTCTGGGCAACCTGTAACAGTCTCACCAGACTCACAGTAAAAATTTTTTTCCTAATATTTAATCTAAACCTGCTCTCAGTTTAAATTCACTACCTCTTGTCCTAGCACTAAATGTCTGTCTAAAAAGTCCCGCTCTGGCTCTCTTGTAACCTCTTTAGGTATTAGAAGGTGATACAAGGTTTCCCCAAAGTCTTCTCCAGGCTGAACAGCCCCAGCTCTCTCAGCCTGTCTTAATAGCCCTTGTAGCCCTTTTCTGCTCAGTATTATCTGCAGATGTAATAGGCATGCACTTTTTTCTCTGACACCACTCTCACTACTGAAATTACTGGGTAGCAGACATCCTGGACTGGTCCTTGTGGAGTACCACTTAGTATGTCCTTCCAGTTTTTCAGGAAGCCGTTGACAACTGCTCTCTCACTACTCTTGTCTAACCAGGTTTGTATTCATTCTAAATATCTTCCATTAGATGATGTTTCTGTGATTGTTTTTAAAAGGAAATGTCACATGCTCTAGGTCTGAAGCCTGAATTAAGTGAATAGCATATGACACATACTGCTTTGCACTCCTAGTCACAAAATAAGACCCAGTGTTACAAGGACTTTTTTTTTTTTTGTAAGTGTGTGTTCATTGTTAGTCATGTCCTCGTGATTGTCTTCCAGGTGCTCACAGCGTCTGTTTACATATGACCTTCCTCCTTAGGAAGCCAGTTGAATTGCAGTTTTGTCTAATTCCTCCTTTCCCAGACAGTACCATAGTTAGTGTTTAGCACTGTCTTTTCTAAAAATAACTAAACATCCCAAAGTTATGTAGCTTTCTCACTACTGAGGTCAGTTTGATGGCTCACAATCAGTCTATACCTGGCCTTCTCTAGGAATGCTGGGAAAATTCAGATTATAGTACATATTTTGTAGTTGACAAAAGCAGATGTGGTATATTTACAAAGTGAAATAATTGAGGGGGGGGTTATTGATCTCTTAAAGGATACCAACAGCACTTAACTTCCCAGCAATAATTTTTGCAAGATTATTTTCAAAAATACTGTGTTCTTGGTTAAATTAGTTAACTGCAGAAAGTATTCCCTGTAACATAATAAATTTTATTTTTCTTCATATTCTTGAGGAATTGTGTTTTATCTGGATGATTATATGCATTCTTGGTATGAAGTTCATTTTTTCTTAAATATTGTTATTTCAGAAAATCAAAATTGGAAGCAGTACAGGTGTTCAGAGGCCACATTTAGGTGATTATTAGAAGAAGAAAGGACAAGAATTGTTGATCACAGAAGTGACACATCCTCCCTCTGGCTGTGACCTGTGGGCTTGGGCTATGTGTCAGGTCACTCCAGGTCTCATGGCCAGTCTCTCAAGTTGGTCTTTTTGGTTTGTTTGGGTTTTTTTTGGTGATGCAACCTTCTATTCCAAATACTGCACCGGGATGTGCAGCACTAAAAATATGACCTAATTGATCAGCACTGTAGTAATTTAAAATAAAACTGTTATGTCAGAGTAAAATGTGGTGTGATGCTGAAGTATAAGCCAGCAAGGGAGTTACTCAGGAGTGAATTTCTGTGGTTGCACTGACATTTGGTTTTCAAAATAGTGTTTTCTTGAGGCTGTGCACAAGCATTTTATTCACTCTGTGGTTCTTCCAGCACAGATTTTACATTTTAATGTCTTTTCAAGACTTCTTATGGTACTTAAAAACATCAGAGGCAAATACCACAGCATTCGTGCTGGAGATGTGGGTGTAAACTCTAGGTCAGTGGGTAAATCTGTATGGGGCAGTTATCATCACAAAGAAATAGAAGTTGAATTTCAACAAACTTTGCAATGTGGTCATTTAGTTTGTGTGTAACAACCAGCTGATGTTGTCCTAATGCTTATGGCTAAATACTTGTAACAGCCTCGATGATTTTGGCAACATTCTGCATTATACAGAATTAAGAATATTTATGAATAATAGAGTAAAGATCTCAATTCAAGTCAATGTATTAAAAATAACTCACTGATCTTCACTCTCTATCCTAGCTCAGCAATGGCCTGGCACATTCAGAATGATTGCTAATTTCTTTAAAATAGCTTTTCATTTCATTATAAATTTATTTGGATCATATATTTTATTAAATGTCAGATACAGGGTTAATAAATATAAAAAATATAAATGGATTTTCTCCTTTTAATCACATTTTCCCCAAATTGAAACAAAACAAACAGCCAAACCTTTCCCTCAAATCCAATTACAGGATCATTTGGGAAAATCAAATGTTGTATCCATTTCTCTTGAATGCTCAAATTAAACATTCAGTGAGAGAGGTTTAGCTCACTGAAATTTTGAATCACCTGCAAATAGCATTACGTATGTTTACAGAAAACAGTTCCAACAAATTTAACCTCTTATTTTTTTTCTCTTTTTTTTCTTTTTTTCCAGTTGCAGAGAGCCAGTAGAAAAACCCAGAGGAAAATTTGGCAGTAGATAAATTTAGCACTGGCCCCCTTCTAAGATAGAATCACTGCAGGTGCCTCCATTATTTGATAATGAGCAAAACCCGTTGTGGGTTTGAGATTATTTGTTTTTTAATCTCATAACAGCATGTCCCTTTAGTGACTGAGTCATTGTTCTAACAACGAGACAGCATCAGTGCAGCCCTGGTTCCAGAGGTGGACGTGGGTTTGTACACGTGTTGAGGTACATTTGTCTGTGTCCTCATGCCTCTAGAGACAATTTGACTTCCCATCTTCATGTCTCCAGGGGTTTTTTTCCATTTCCTATTTTTGTTCTGTGCCTGATTTGGAGAGAGTGTTTGGGTTTTGCTGTAACAGAAGGTTACTGTTTTTTTGATAAAACACTTGTATGGAAAAGGTCAAAATTGGATTGTGGAAAAATTACATCACTTTGCAAAATTCAACAAATCAATTGAACTAAGCAGTTAAATCCTTAACTTCATTGTTTAGTCAGCTTTTTCAATTGCTTGGAGAACTGTATTCAGCTCTGAAGTCCTCAGCACAGGACAGACATGGACCTGTTGGACCAGGTTCAGAGGAGGTCACGAAGATGATCAGGGGGCTGAAACACCTTTCCTGAGTTGGGGTTGTTCAGCCTGGAGGAGAGAGGGCTCCTGGGAGACCATAGAGCACTTTCCAGTACGTAAAGGGGATTTATAAGAAGGGTGGGGACAGACTTTTTAATAGAACCTGTAGTGTCAGGACAAGGGTTAATGGTTTTAAACTAAAAGGGTAGATTTAGACTGGATATAAAAAAGGAATTTTTTATTATAAGGGTGGTAAACTGGCAGAAGTTGCCCAGAGAGGTGGTAGATGTCCCATCCCTGAAAACATTCAAAGCCAGGCTGGATGCGGCTCTGAGCAACCTGATCCAGCTGAGGGTGTCCCTGCCCCTGGCAGGGGTGTTGGACTAGAGGATCTTTGAAGGTCCTGTCCCCCCATACAGTTCTATGGTTCCATGTTGGCTTCTTCTATCAGCTGTGTGAGGCAGGGGCTTTGATGAAGGATCTTGAGATGGGAACGTGGCCACCCTAATGATTCAGTTGCGGCTCCTGAGCCCACAGCACAGCATTTTTGGTACAAAGAGATATGGAATGTCTGCATCCAGCTAAAATAACAAAATCTTTTTGGTTGTTTTTAAGACCTTTTAAGAGAAATTCCACTTACTGGAATTGCAGTTACTTGCACGTTTCAGAAAGTGCTAATCTCTGAAGAAATGCAAGCATTGTAAGTAGTACGATAATTACCATCACTAGAAATCTGATTTCAATTTGACAATAACACAGAAAACTTGATTAACAATCAGATGTGAAGTGTTGATTGATAACAGCTTTGGTTTACAACCCTGAATCCAGTATTGTAATTTAACTTCAATAAAAGCAGCTTTCTTTTCAATTGCAGTGTCACATTCTTCACAGAATTGCAGAATTTTTCTTCTGAAATGTAATTCCCTGGATTTACATGAGAGCTTAATGGGACCGTAGTTCACTGTTGACTACATGGTTTGTCATTTCCATGCACCTTTTCTTTCCAAGTACTGAAAATGATGCATCAACTTAAGTCAAGAAAAAAATAATGTACATCCTCCACGGTGCTAATCCCACCATTCTCCTTGAATGTTGTCCCTAATTATTCTTTCTTTGTTCATTTACCTTTTTATAAAATATGGTTTTATATTCACTGTGTCTAATGGTTGCAAAACCATGGCCTTTTCAAAAGATCATTTTATACTTCAGGCACAACTAAAAGAAATGCCATGGATACATTCTTTAATGTTTTATTTAAACATGCAAAAGTTAACTATCTGATTTGGAAACACCAGTTACGAGACTTTTGACTGAATTTTGACTCTGGCTACATTTGCGCATTTAAAAGTTTGAAGTATAATTTTTATAAACTATGGTTCTTCTGATTTCAGTTATTTTTAATGTGACTTCTGACATCTTCCAAAAGCTGCATGTTGCCCATGGGGTACAAGATTAGATTTTTTGCTTATAATTGCACCTTATAATTTTTTCATAGTTCTGGCTTGATAGGTAAGACCTGTGTGTAAAGACAAAAAGAAAATATATGTTTAATCCAGAAATGGGGAAATTCAGGGGAGAGAGAATCTGGGTATGAATAGTTTTTTCCTGTAAATTAACCTCTGTATTTGCTCTGTGCAAGTTGCAAGTTGTGCCTCATGATCCTGTTGAGTCTTGGAGGAGGCAGCTCTCAGTGCAGTGGTGATGTTCTCTGCCTGCAACTGTAGTTGGTTCTCCTGGGGTTATGTGGTCCAGTGTGGTGGGGCCTCCTTCCTGACCCTGGGAGGGAGGAGGGGAAGGAAAGGTTTTCCATTGGCTTTTCCATCCCAGTCCTGTGAGAGTAGAGGAAGAGAGAAGAAGCAAGGGGGTTGAGCAAGCGGCTCTGTGGTGTGTAGCTGACTGCCAGGTTAAACCACACCACCATCTATGGGGGAAGCTTACTGTGCTTTGGTCTCCTGTGCCTCATGTAGGTCTAGGAAGGAAGCTCCTTTGTGTTTAGATGCTACTCAGTTCTGAAGGAATTGCATCTAAAGACCTCTCTGTTTTCCAAGTAGGGTGCTGCAATCTTAGATTTGATGCACTTTATTTCTGATGAGAAAATATATAAGCAAAGTAGTCTTTCTTTTTAACATAATGTGAACATCATCAATAATTCCTAAAGTCAGAATACTCTTGTATAACCATATCTGCAGAGATTTTTAGGATCCAGTTTCCCACAGATTTATTTTTAATTAGGACCAAAATGTCTTTCTGCATCCTCATCATAAACCACTGACAGCTTGACGGATTTAGACATTGAGATTAGCACAATAATCAAGTTGTTCTTTGGTTGCTGAGAAGGATCTAGATGGTCTTCAGACAGGTGGAAAGTTCACCACAACTAAATAAGGACAAGTCAAAATAGATTTTGTAGCGTGTCCAATCAATGCTTAGAAATAACATTTTGTACTTAAAAATGAAAATGTGTGTCCCTCCACTGGGCAAAATACTAGTGATAGACATTTCTGAACAACCTTTGGTTTCGGTTTTCTTTGTCATACCAGATTGGACTGGATTAGCTCATTTTATATCCAGAGATACAAAATACTTTATTTTAATACTTCATTTAAAATAACATTTTTCTACATAGTTACATCACTGAGGAAAGTCTGACTGGTTTGGAATTGTTCTTGGATCTCAGAGCCTTTTGGGAAACTAGTATTACCAAAATGTGATTTTATGTTGCAGTCATCACATAAAACAAATTAGTCTCAAAACTGGTTAGAGCTGAGCTTGAAATAATTCTTTCATTTCTGTGATTCAGGATGATTAAGCATGTGTCTCTGAGTCTTGAAGTTATTCATAATCCTGTTTTTCAGTGATGCTTGCTCTGCCCTTTCGGTCTTGTAGCCACAATCCACTTGATTAGCATGGTGTCAGTCCATGAGGAAGTATTGATGAATTGTTTTTTAAGAAAAAGAAATGAGCTTTTGATAATAACATTTAGAGGACAGTTGGGGGCAAATCTGAAAGAGGAGCTCAACTTGTAGGAAGAAAGGACAAAAGAGAAGATGGAAAAGGAGGAAGACAAATGGATACAGACGATATCTCAGAAAAATGGCACTTGTTGCTGTTGACTTTTAACACTGGGGAGAGGATGAGGAATGAATCATTTAAGATCATGGAGTCCAGCTGAAAAACAGAAGGAGGGAGGAGCTATAGTAGCCTCTCTAAGCAACTTAAAACAGAAAATGGATTATCCTCTAGAGTTCAGCATAGGTCACAAAATAGCATAGATAGCCTTTAATTCCTAAAAGCAAGGGATTTAATAGCAAGGGCTGTAGCTGGCATGTCCAGACAGTCGTGTTTCATCACTATGATCCTTCCTCTTCCATAAAGAAGACACCTTAACTCAGAAACCTGGACCCCCGACCAGTCTTCACTGGCAGAGGTGCTGCAGTAAATAGGCTAACACATCCTGTGCTTGAAGTGCTTCCTTCCCACATGGCCATAATGAGAGCTCCGCATATAGGAGTTTCTAATTTACTCTTACCCTGAAGGATAACATAAGCGCTGTGGGGATGTTGTTAAACATGGCATGTTGTTACTGCTGCTTTCTGCTTACAGTTCCGTGGGTGAAAAGTGATGTTCCCTCAGAAGGTTTCTGGTGCAGTGTATTTCAATTGGTCACAGAGAAAATCTTGAGAAGAGCTATGGCAAGACATACTAATGAAAAACCCCAAAACAGACTTGCTAATAAAAAACCCCAAATCTTAATTGCTGGCATCCAGCCTTAAAGTTCAGTGTGGGAAATTCTTCCCGCAGGATGGAGGGAGAGTACAGTTAACTTGTGTACAGCACCTCTTTACATATACAAACATAATTACAGTTAGTTCATGTCTTGTTGGAAGTATAGCTTGTATCAAGCCTTGGCTCTATTCCAGTTTTGCTGTTTTCTTTATGAAAAAATAAATGTGTGTGGCCGTAAGTTAAATTTATCTTATAAATATGCATGATTAAAATCGACCCTATTTGCTCATGTGCCAGAATAGTCCCAGCAGGGGAATTTTGAGAACCCAAATTTATTGCTTTGGCTCCTTGATTCTTCTGTTCCTTCAGCTCCAACCAGGGCTCTGGCCAAACAAAAGCTGGAACAGAGTAGAGCATTTCTGCTGTGTGATCAGGTACATGGTGCCAGCAGGGACAGCTGGCAAAGTCACTGGTGCTCTTGGCTTTGTACCAGTGACAATCCACTCCGATGGGAAAATGTAACCAAATTATGCACCATTTAAATTACTGCTTCCTGGGCAAAAAACAGTGTTGCCCTCCTGCAGCATGGGATTTGGTCCCTGGGACTTCCAGGGCAGTGGGAAACATGGAGTAGTAGAACGGTTTGGTTTGGAAGGAACCTTAACGATCATCATAGGCTGGGACACCTTCGTCTAGATGAGATTGTTCAAAGACCCATCCAACCTGGCCTTGAACGCTGCCGGGGGTGGGGCATCCACAGTTTGTCTGGGAAACGTGTGCCTCATCACCCTCGCAGTGAAGAATTTCTTCCTAATACCTAATCTAAACCTGCTGTCTCAGTGTGAAGCCTTTCCCCCTTGTCCTATCACTACATGCCCTCACAGAAAGGTAGGTGAACTACCCTGAGTTCCTCTGATGCCATACAACTCTGTTATCCCAGGCTTTGCAAGTTGAGTAGTACCCTAAAAAAACCCCTTACAATTCACTGCTTAGATTTTTCCCATCCCAGGGGTGTCTGCAGTGCTGGGCACACGTAATGCATTGTACTAGGCTCATTTGAAGCTTGAGTGGCTCATGGGGGTCAGCAGCAGAGTGCAGGCTTTTTCACCCCTTGAGCAATGAAGCATTGAGTAAAAGTTATTATAACCAATTAGTGGTGGCATTATTATTACCAATTAGTGGCTGTATGAAGCAAATCATTACTCTTAGTTCAGTTATTAGCAGCCAGGTGTTCATGAAATGTGCCGTGTGCAGCCAGTGTTGTACCTCAGCAGTCACTGCCGAGGGCAGTCACTGAATTTGTGATGTCTCTCTGCAAGGGGGTTGTCACACACACACCCCGCCCCCAAAAAGAAGTGTGCTTGAAGTCAGTGTGTAGGGTTTTTTTGGTTGCTGTCAGTGTTGTGTACCTAGTGAGGGAATAAAAAAGGTCATTTCAATCTCTAGACTGGCATTCTGAAACCTTTAATATAGTGAATTCATGATTCATGATGTAAAGCAAAAAATTAGAATTCCAGTTTTGTTGTTGGTTGCTGGCTCATTCATAAGAACAAGATGGCCATGCCAGAGAAGGGGAGTTGCAGTACAAATTACTCTTGACTGCAAGTATTGTTTCTCTAGGACTCCTGTTTACAGAACCCTTAATAAGCAGTATTTCCACACACCCATTAGTTATGCAGAATGACTTTACAGAAGACAGTTTAGACAGCAAGCAACATTAATTAAATTCTATCGAAGAGCTTAATTGCACTTTTTACTTTTTAAAAATTAAATAGGAATGTAAGGGGGAAAAAATTCTAATTGTGTCTTTAGCATCACTTCCTCATTGAACTACGTATTTAACTTTGATGAATTTTTCAGGGAGCTTCATAGCTGTAGCTCTATAAATACACAGAACAACTTTAAGAAAAGTAAGCATAGCTAATAAAGATCCAATACACTAAATAGTTTCTCCATAGAATTGACTTTTATTGTGTAATTAGAATAGGCATTAGAAATATTTTTTGTTTCTTGGAGAAAAAAAGTAGGGGGTTGGAGTGCTGGTTTCTCTTTTGGTGATTCAGATGTCTTCTGATTTTCAATATTAGTGAAGAAAGGATTTAACATTTTCTTCGAGGTCAGTTCAAAGGAAATGAATTGTAGGATAGCATCCATCAGGGTGCTTCCAGCACAGCTGGGCAGGGACATCTGGTGGTGCAGTAAAGGAATCATTGAACACTTGCAACTGGAAGTGCAGTTGCACTGGAATGATTAAGGAAAAAACATAATTATGGTCATACTGTGATTACTTTTCTGTTCTAATATTGTACAAACATTCATGTTTAGATTGCGGTTTGGGTATGGTTTGAATTTACTGGAAAAGTGGAAACTAAAGCCCTGTTCTTGAGTTGGCAGCTTGCAGGCATAATGTGTCGGACACCCTTCGCTCAAAAGGCATTTAACCTTCAGTCCGCTGCAGGTTTAAAATCAAACTTATGAAACTGGACTGTGGTTCTGTGGATGGAGTGGGGTATATGCTAAACTTGTGCATTTGGACTCTGTACTTCTGCCAGTGATTCACTGTGATCTCTAGGCTAAACTCATTTCATTTTCAACCCATCTTTGAGTCCATCTTTCTGTAAAAGTGCTCTGATAGTGCTTCAGCTTCTGAACTGTGCATGTGGGTAAAGAATCATAAAAAATAAAATAATTACATATCATTGGTTTCAAAGTTCTATGTTACTTAAAGATACAGTGAGCAATTTTATTTGCATGTATTTACCTTGAACCCCTATAGATCAAAATATGTGACCAATATTTTAACTGCTGTCATTTTAAAAGACAAACTCTTTGCCATGAATTTTTTGGTGCTGTGTGTAACTGTGCCTGATACTTACTGTGCACATGTTGACGAAACCAAGTCCTTGGAAACGTATGTGTTGAAGGTCATACCCTTGGGAAGAGTTTCCCAGGAGTGTTTAGTGCTGTGATGTGTCTTACCAGCTCTGCAGCAGGCACTCCCCTGCCAGGACCAAGCAAGACTTTCTTCATTTGTGAACATCTTTGATCTTGTTAAGTTTTTCCTGCTGTTTATGTGTATCCAGCCATTGGTAGTACATGTTGACCACTCATGGAGCCTTCTGAGATGGTGCCACCTGCTCTTGGAGGGTGTGGGCACAGCACTTCCAGGGACAATGTGGTCTCCGCAGGTGGAAGGCAAAGGGTTTTCTTCATCTGCTTCTGTATACAAAGCTTTTGCAACTGCTGGCTTGTCTTCCCCTAGAGTAGGTGTGCTCTTGAAATGGTGGTGTTGATAAGTTACTAGTTTGTGCTTTGTGTACTATGTCAGGAATGCATTTTTACCGTCGTGTATTCCCCATGCAACTCTATAAAAAGAAAAGGGGAAAAAACACAAGTATCTCCTCTCTCCTATGCTACCAACATGGCTTTTCAGGAGGAATCAGTAGCAGCTGCAAGCTTCAGCTCTTTTCATTGTATCCTGGACAGAAAAAAAGTCAATAACCTAAATCTTTCATAGCCAAATATGGGCTCCTTGTTGTGGTCATTCTTCACACAAGGAACCCTATAGTTGGTAAGAACAGATATATATATATAATCAGACTCAGAATCAGAGCAACCACTGTATAATTGAAAAACTGTGACTTCTAGATTAAGTCATCTTGAAGTAAGGAGCTGCAGAGATCAGCGCTTTGCAAAGTACAACGATTTATCTCAAAGTTAGAAAAACTATTCCCTGCAGCTTTTCACAAGAGGATGGGTGTTTCATTAAGATCCAACCCTCCTTTCTCTCCTTGCAGCAAAACTTCTGTTTTGTTAAACTCATCATGACTACTTTTCCATAAAGCAACAGTTCTTTGTCATTTTGCGTTGTCACCCTAGTGGTTCTGTCACCATCCTTTAAAAGTTTCTCCACTGTTGGTTTGGATAAAAAAGAGAAGCACTGGCATTTGATGCTGTATCCTTTGTTTCAGAGATGTCCCAAGGCTGTGATGACAACTGGGAATCAAGGATAGCCACAGAGTTGCTGCAAATGTGCTGGTTTTTGCTAATGAAAAGCTGGTGTTCCTCTGCAGCCCTTCTGTGTGATATTTAATCTGTAACACTTTATATTGCCAGCAGCCATTATAGAGAAATCTGTCAATTTTATCTTTCAGGTGCAAAGATGGCTTGAAAGGGTTTACATACTCTGCACTAAAGTAAGTAAAGTTTCTATGACTATGTAAGACAAGATTTTGAGGAATCATGCACAGTGGCAGCTGCATTTTAAGAAAAGAATATTCCTAAGAAAAATCATGCTGCTCTGAAATTCTTCCAGCTTTCAGGTATACAACATATTTTGAAGAAGGCATAATCATAGAATCATTTAGGTTGGGAAAGACTTCTAGTATCATCCAGTCCAACCTTAACCCAACACTGCCAGGTCCACCACTAAACCATGTCCCCACATGCCACATCTACGTGTCTTTTGAATACCTCCAGGGAGGGTGACTCCACCACTTCCTGGGCAGCCTGTTCCAGTGCCTGACAATCATTTCAGTGAAGCAATTTTTCTAATATCCAATCTAAACTTCCTCTGGTGCAACTTGAGGCAGCTTCCTGTTGTGTGCTACCAAGAGAGAAATCCCTTCGTATTTGGGACTGTTGTTAAAGGAGACTCAGACATATGATTGCATGTTTTTGAAGGAGTGCTGATCTCCTGTCTTTCTAAAACTTGAAAAAAAAAAGTTTCTAAAACTAGGATTCATGATAACCCATGTTTTCGTGGAAGCAAATGACTGCTATGTTTTTACCTAGAGGCTGTTTGCTGCATTACAGAATGACAAAGTTTTTTATACTTTCATTACCCACAGCAAGACTGCCAGAGTACAGCGTAGCTTGGATTATAGTGCATAGTGTTAGGAAACATCTTGCCATTGTGTCCTCCCTTGCCCTTGATACACAGTAATTCTACACCTAAGATGAGCCAATATATTGACAATACCAACTTCTCAGTGAAGAAAGAAGGCTGAAGATGAGGCCAAGCAAAACAAAGCTGTTGCTTTCAGTGGGAGCAAAAACATTTTGAAGATTCTGCAAAATAGATATTTTATAAAAATGTCGTAGTAATTATCAACCTTTATGTGACCCCATTTTGCTGGAGATAATTGAGATATTTCAAGTACCTTTTTATAGTCTTATTTAGTGTTCTTCCCTTGTCTGAGAGATGGAATTCCCTATTAATGTTTTTGTTTTTAGTTTTAAAAAATTCCTGGCATCAATTGTATCCTCTAGGTGAAATATATCTTTAAATATATGTCAGTGGAGTGATCGTCTCTGAAGAAGTAGGAGGTTTGGCAACTGTATAAGATGGGTTTTTACAGTCCTGGGAGTCTGTAAAAATCAAACTAGTCTAAGACTTAGAGGCTTACAGAAGGCTTCATGTATTTCTTTGAGTTATTTATGTAATTGATTTGTTCTGTTTTACTTTTTTCTTTCAGGTTCATTGTAGGGAAAGAAGAAATTCCCACCCATTCTTTTTCACCTGAAGCAGCATTTTCAAAAACAGATAGAAAAATCAAGCATAGTGAAAAAGTATCACAGCCAATGAACATACTGGCACTAACAAAAAAGCTCATGGACAAAGTGTGAGTAAAAAAACCCAAAAGAAAAACAAAAGGAATCGTTGTTGCATAGAGCACTTTAATGTCTGTTATGTTTGTATTTGACAGTGTTTTATAATACTTCTGCTTTGCATTTCAGTGTTTTTCTATTTCATTTTTACTAGGTAGTTAATAGTTGGCAAATTATGAATTCTAGTGAACACAAAGCTTAAGACCTGTATGTCATAGGTATGACTTGCAATATGCAGTTGTCTAACAAGGGAAAGTAAATTAAGTCCATGGTGAGTGCAGGATGGTGGTTGCTTTTTCTGCAGTTTTCAGCAAAACCAGTTCATGGCATAGTTCTGCTGGAACTAGTGGTAATATTAAGAAGAAAAATTGCACAGCAGCAGACCTTACTTATGTCACCATAAGTGACTGTAACATAGTCTTTTGGGGGACCTACATCCCTGTATTGCATAAAGGAGAACTACCTAAAAATTGGATTGATGGCACCTGGGCTGCCTCCACTGTCGGGAGATAGGAAATTGCAAAGCAGAGTGAGTCTAAAACTGTTTTGCACGAGGTCAGGTCTAGACATCTGAAGTTAGGCAAGGTAGGTGCCCCCGTCTACAGGATCCAATTCATTGTCTTTTAGTATGAGCTTAAAGAAGTGAGAGCAGTGAGCTTTTCAGTCTGATATGTTCAGGTGATTTACTTCTGCTGTGACTGATTCGTCTGCTTCAGGCACGTTGGATACCACAAGGAGTCATTCATTTACAGGGACGATAGAGTGAAAAATGGTGTGCCGGTTTGGCCAAAATCTAGCAACATATCCTCTGAAAGAAAAAACCAGGTTATAACCACCCTTCCCCCCACCAGGTTCGGGAAAAAAAAAGAAATTTTCCTCGAAGGAAAGTGAAAGAGCTAAAAACTATTTATTTAACAAACACACCAGAAAAGAATAATAATGCTAAATAATGAAATCTCTCACTGAAGAGAGAAACCTGGGAAGATTTCAGAGTCTTTCTGCAGGTGTGGTCTCTCTCCTTCTCAGAGCTGGGTTGGTGAGGGCCCACCCCCTCGGGCCTCGGGGAAGATTCTCCCGATGTGTCCTGATGTTGTTGAAGCAGTCCAGGAGAGAAGAAGGGAAAAAGAGGAAAAAAAAAACCAAAGTCCCAGGAAACAAAGTTCAGCTTTCCGTCTCACGCCAGAGAGAGGAAAAAAAACTCCAAAAAACTGGCCGAAAAAAGCAAGCAGGATGCTCCCCCCGTGCTACCGCAGCCAGAGCACGCAGAGGAGTGTAATCTCCGTGTCCTTGAGACACTGCTTTGAAAAGTTTGCTTGGTCCTTTTTTTTCTTCCCTCTCAAGTTCAGTTTAAAGGCACAGAAAAGGCACAAAATTAACTGTTTTGGCATAAAGTCGTGATAGGGGATATACACGATGGAGTCACCCCAAGACAAATGGATTAGGGGTAGGTTCACATGACTGAATCTTCACTTCCACTGACCTCTTCAAGAGCAGTTTTATGACCAAATCTCTACCTGCTGACAGGCAGGAGAGAGACTTCCAAGTACATTGTGTTCTCAAAGTAGAGGCTTGTTTTACTTTCTTAGAAGATGAACAAACATGAAGTGATCGCCATCACATGGTGACTTCCTATGATTTGCTGTGGGTTTTAGTTGAAAAATATGAGGGAAGTCATCAGTGGTTTTTCAGGCATGACTGTATTATACAGCAAAAGACCTACAAGGAAAAGACAGCTCCAGCCATAATCAAATTCTTTTAGCTGAATTGCTTATGCCTGTTTTGTCTTAAATACCTGTTATTCAGTTTGTTAGAAATAGTTCATAGCTCTTCTGTTGTTGGCTAAATGCAAGGATTGGAGATGGAGAAGAACATTTTTTGTTTAAGGTTTTGAAACTCCCAACTCAGGCATTCAGAAAACTTTCAATATGGAGTTTTTATGCTCTCACTGGTTTCTCTTCCATATGGTTCTTTTCAATATAATTGAGTCTAAATGCCTGTAACTTGAGCACATTCTCATTACAATTTTTGCTACATAAACTGACCTCACAGATGATTTATGGCCATTAGACTTTATAGTACACGATTCAAAACTTCCAAGATATTTGACATAGTATATAAATTGTGTAATTTAGTTTACATTAAAGCTTAAATACTTGGATATAGCAAAATACAATGTTCAGACCCAGTATGACATTACTTATTTTAATTCTACATAATGCAGGGCTAGAAACTGTACAATCCACACATCCCACCATCCCAAGCCAGTCCCTTTTAAATGCTCAAGGTCAAATTCTCAGTCCAAAGGAAGAGCTACATAAAAATCTACACTGCAGAAGAAATAGCCCAAAAGTGAGAGGCTTGTAATTGAGAGGAGTGTCACAGGGTGTTTCTGTGCATTTGTGTGATCTGCATTGCCCTTCTGTGACCCTTACAGTGGTGTGAAAGATGAAAGGACATAGGTAACATGCTTGCTCAAATATCCTTCCAGAAACATGGAGCAGAGACAAACCAGAAAAGGGCACATCACTCCTCCTTGTTGACCACAGCAGAAAATTTGTTCTTTAATTTAGCATTTTATGTGTGGCGTGGCAAGAGGTTGGATCCAAATAAGTGTGCAGACACTTTTTTCTGGGTGCACAACTAAAGTATTGTTAGTTTTTATTGTCCTTTTATAGCATCATAAAAGTTCACAATGCCCTTCAGTGGGTAATGGGGAGAATGAGTGCTGGGCAAATAGCACTTTATGTATTTTTAGGCAAGAAAAATTTATGAAGTCTCCTGTCGCTGACGCTGAAAACAGGTATGAGTTAATACGTGTTTCATTATGCTTTTTGCAGGTGCAAACATGGCCCAAGGCATAGATGCTGTAAACACTATGGAGATAATTGCATCTCATACTGTATTAAAGTAAGTGCAGAAAAAGTTCGATTGACAAACTCTGGCAAAGAGGGGGTAAAATTCTGTAGTCAGGAAAAGCATATGCTTAGGAAGTGAGAAATGAGCCTGTTACTCATTCTTCTTCTATTGAAAATGTGACAAGCCAGAAAACAGATTTTCTCAATTTAGGATGGGGCGGTGGTGGGGTTAAAGTTCTCTGGTCTTTCAGATTAGCTGTAGTGAATGAATAACATAAAATGTGTGGGAAAAAATGGACTAGCAAGAAAGGAACTTGTTTAACTATGTGATGCACTTCACGGCTGAGCCCACTTGTGACTCCCCCCCTAAATAAAGCACCTGGAATGTGCTGCTGTGGCAGGCGGCCGTGGTTCCCGTGCAGCTGCGCGGCTCGGGAACGTCTCTGCTGGGCACTGGGTGCACTCCTCCAGTCGTTTATTTTAAGGGCTCGGGGTAATGAGAGATTGGTCACAGTTGCTACGCCCAGGAAGAGCTGTTTATCTCTGGTGGTATAATTCATCCTCCATTATTAATGGGATCAGCGCATTTTTTTTCAGAGAAGTACTGTGCAGAAATCTGTGCTGGCTGGCATTGGGTTGGCACAGGTGGTACCACCTGCTGTGCCTGTTTTGGGAGTTGGTAAGACTCCAGAAGATCTCAATGCCTTGGTAGTTGACCTGTTTTTATATATGGAGCAGCAAAAATGGATTTGGGTATCTTCAGATGCTTTTAATGTATATTACTTTCAAAAACAAGTTTTTTAAATTAAAATTTGGTATATAGTTAATATTATCTCAGAAAAACCACACTTAAATTTGGCATCAGAAGAGAACTAACACAACATTTATTCATGCATGTTTACTAACACCATCTTTTTTTTGTATTAAAACGTTTTTTTGTCCTGCAGTGTATTAGCAGCATACCATGGTGTAGCATAGGTATAAATTGTGCTAGAGTTGATAGAATTTCTGATGGTGCTTAAGTGTTCTGCTTATTGCAATGAGAATACTCAGTAGAACCTTGATGAATAGCTCAAGATAGTTTTTTCACTTTTTATGTATCACCTATGTTGTAGGTATGACATATACATAGACGTGTAGACCCAGATTAAAATTACACTTTTACAACCTGTCACCACTGTCTCTGTCCACTTTATGTTTCATTCACGTGCTCTTTTCTTCAAGGCAGAACATCTTTGGTGGCACAGACTTTCCATTTGCTTTGTGCTGGTTCAGTGCCTTGCCCAGTGTGTTTGCTGTTCAGTGCCTCCTGGCTTGCTTTGCCTCCCATCTCCTGGGTGGGCTTGTGTTTGGTCAGGTCAGCATCCTCTGAAGGGCAAACATTCCCATGCCTCTGTCTGCAGAGTACTGTATGTTTTCCCCATAGATACCAACTGTCTGGCCTTCAGAATCAGTGTTCAAGATTGCAGTGAATATTATATTCAGAACAAATATTGAAGTTAGGCTGAAGTGATTTTGTGCAATTTGATGTGTTGCACATCCAGATCTCTGCTGATGGCAGCATCTCCTGGTGTGCATCTGTTTTTTTCATGGGTACTTTGCTATAACTTTGGTCTGCTGTGCTTTTACATAGTGAAAGTGCTGTCTTTCATTACTTAGGCATATTTTACTGTAATAAGCTCTTAACTACAGTTAGTCCAGACTTGCTTTCAGAGCTTTTTATTAATATCACACAAAATCCTTATGCATCCTGTGCTGCATGCTCAGCATTCAAATCTGTAAGTACTGTCATAACACCGTATTATTTTACAAGCACAGTTAGAACAAACAAGTAGGGATTTCTGTTAAGAGTACTCATCATGGAATTCTAATTCTCCATGGAAAACTCATAGAAGCTGGAAGAATGATTGTGTGTGTGAGACTTTGTTGGTAGAGGTAGATGATCTGACCATTATGGAATGAAATAAGCTTGAAAGAGATTTTAAAACAGAAGGCTGATGAAGAAATAAGAGTTAGTCTTGTTCAATTACTCTAGCTGAGAGACCCAAATCTGAGTTCAGATTATGAGTTTTGCCAATTACAGTAACCTAGAACCACACTGCTCTCTCTGTCCTTTCTTAGGGGATGGGGGAGATGTTAATTATTAAAAGAATCTGAGGTTGGGGAGGAAGGTGGATATTCAGGAGTACTCATCCTCTTCACTTGTTTATTCAGCATCATTTTGTTTGTGCTATGTATATCCTTAAATGGAATGAGGGAAGAAAAATCCTAATTGATAGTAGAGCTGAATAAAGTCTTGACCTGGCAAAAAATAAATTTAAAAAAATTTTTATAAGGCTATTCTCTCTTTAGAGAAGACAATTGTGCATTTGAAATATATTTCATTTTTGGACCCATCCTCTGTAATATTTTTGTGTAAATTATTCTTGACTACAGTAATCTAATGAGGGAGATATTGCTGAAGTGGCAGTCAGATCTTTTAATTTCCTGTCTTTTCTGTGACTTTTTTTTAAATTAAAACATGAGGAAAATTTTTTATTTTTATATATTTTGATATTTAAAGATCCAAAATTCTTAAAGTTCAGTTCTCTCTCTGACTGTTCCTGGAGTAGATCAGTAACAACTGTCAGCTGACATGATTTGAGCATGTTTTTACAATTCCTTATCTGTAATGGAGCTTTCAGATCTGATAATGATGTGATGAGCTGCTCATTGCCAAAATTTCCATTTAGTGTTATTTTCCCTTACCCCTGAGCAACTGGTCTTCTCATTAATGAATCTGTGCTTTAACTGCCATTGCATGCTCTTTTTCTCCTGCTTCACATTTAAATGCACATTAGCTCATTGACATCATCGCGGCTTTTACGTATCATTCAGTAGTGTCATACCACCTGAGTTCCTTGACTTCCCTTCAGACTTTAAATACTTGAAATGCTTTGTGCTTGTAAAAATGTCTGAAAAGAGCTGTGACAGAAGCAGTGGAACAATATTTTTCCTCTTTTGGATTCCTCTTGTTTACAGTGAGGAGCCATTAGCCAACAGTAGAAGTCCAGTTGTCTGTTTTTTCTGCTGGTGCTGCAGACAGCTAACCCTCCAAATTTACTGGTGACTAGAGTGACCTCAAAGAAGGTCATAGAATCAGAATGGTTTGGGTTGGAAGGGACCTTAAAGACCATCTTTTTCCAACCCCCCTGCCGTGGGCAGGGACACCTTGCACAAATCAGGTTACTCAAAGCCCCATCCATCCTGACCTTGAGCAACTCCAGGATTGGGGTATCCACAACTTTCGTATTTTCTTATGATTGTAGCATCAATGTTCTGTCTCTTGAAGGAATGTGGGCTACTATACCCAGAATAAATACTAAATATCTTAATTAATTGATTTTAACTATCTTAACTAATTCCTAATATATTGCAACAGGTTGGCTGAGTTTTTGGTATGTTTCTGAACTCTGTTTATGTGCACATGTGCTTTTCTGAATTTGAGTTACAGCAAATATCTTGATGTGTTATTAAGAAACTTGTTTCTCAAAAGCAGGAAAAAAGGTTTATTCATCAAATTCTGGAGATACATCATTACACTGTGCTACTAGTTCTGGCTGATCTGAGCTCCAACTCAAAATCTCTGTGGAGAAATGGCTCTTAGCAGAGTTTTCTTTGCCCACTTATGTTTATTGTAGTGTCCTGCATATGCTCTGCTGCGTACTGTGTATCCATTCTTATTGGAGGTCTTTTTATGGAAGATGAAAGTTACAATACTGTACATTGAGTGTAAGATATAATACTTCCTGTGACTGTGAAAAAACACCTGTAGGTGTGACATGATTTCACCTGGTTGAAGTAATGAGCTAAATAGAGAGATCTTGCGCAATACTTGATATTTCATGCACATCAGCGCTAAGCCTCAGTCCTTTGGTTCAGCACTTCTGATTTGGCTATTAATAGGAATAAAGTCAGGGATGTGTTTGAGTGTTTCCAGTTGTAATTTAGATGTTTCCTCACCCCACTGAAGTCACCTTTCGTGGATAAAAACGTCAAACACACTGTTCTGTTGTTTCTTGTTTTGGGCTTTGTTCATAACTGCTGGGTTTAGGACTTTTTTTTAATGTTCTGTGATGGCATGAAGGAATGGAAATTTTTCATTTACAAAGAAGTGCTGTTGGATCATTGGATGACTTATTTTCTTCCACTTGATTCTCATAAACCACTTCTTGAGTAGCAGGAAGAGTAATTGCTTCAGAATTCAGGAAGAGTTTATTACTGGATGTTTAACCACAATAAAATTTTACGAGCTTTATGATGCATTATGAAGTTCTTTAGGAGGCAAAAATGGTTTGAGTTCTGAGCCTGAAAGGCTGCTCAGTCAAACCCTCTGCCAGATTTCCTTGTCACTGGAATTGTGTCCCTGTCACTGTAACTGAATAAGGTGCCTGCCTTATTTCCAGGTGAGTGCAGAGACAGTTTTCACAAAAAGCATGTTCCAAGCAAAAACTGGGTAAAATTTATTCAGAATTATTAGAAAAGTTCAGCCTGAGGATAAGAATAATGACAGGAAGCATTGGAGGAAGTTGGAAGAAACTGGGGAGAATAATTTGGAAAAACAAGTCAGTGTGGTTTTGTGTCATGTTTAAAAAAAAAGCAGATCTGTATCCAAGGTGGAATAGTAAGTAAATTCTTTGGAACACATTTTATCTTTTCTCATTAGCTCTGCACATGAACTCCCTTCCAGTTTTGCCCTTCCCCTTGCTGCAGGCATCCCACAACCTCATGTTTGGCTGAGGCAAAGTCCATGAGATGTGCCAAGCCACCAGGGTTAACTTCTAATTCTCACACTTTCTGAAATTTATTTTTGGTGGACATATTCCTCCTTACTGTTTTCTCCAGACATTTGAGTGGAGAAGTGCTCTTTTTTTTCCACCACAGTGCTTTCCTCTGTAAACCCATTTGTGGTTAAAAGCTGGTCAGTAACCTGGAAATGAAGTCCTCAGGATTATTTCAAAGGACAGAATTTTGGAGTAGAAGAGAAGGCTCTCTCTTGAGACCTTTCAGAAATTCATAGAAATTAAAGAAGACTCAATTGTCTGTGGTTTTACTGCTTTTGCTATTTACAGGGTAACTGGGAAAAAGAAGAGTCTTGAGTTTGAAGGTGGGGATACATATATGCATTTTACATATTACCTGCAGAGTGGGTTTTAAATTATTCAGTGTCAAAATTAAGTCCTTCTGTAGAAGCTTTTGCTTCTTCTTTTTCAGAATTTGTGGTTTCTTACCACAAAATCTCTTTCTTTTCTCTAGGGCTTCATTAGAATGTTTAGCATCGGTTACCTGATCCAGTGTTGCCTTCGGATTCCTTCCACCTTCCGGCATCTGCTTACACAACCATCACGGCTATTTTCCCTCTTCTACAACAAGGAAAATTTCCAGCTTGGAGCTTTTCTGGGATCTTTTGTCAGTATATACAAAGTAAGTTTACAGCATACAGAAATGACAAATGCTGTGGTTTTTATTTCACTTTACAGAATATCACAAAGAGCTAAAAAGTCAAGCTGCTTAATAGTACTGATACTGTTTGCTGCAGCATGTCACTGACAAATTTTATACTATTGCAGTAATCAAATTGAAAACAGAAAGCTATGCTTCCATTCTGTCTGTTTTTTCTATAATTTCCACATAAACCAGCTTGGTTTCAAGATCAGGAGATAGAGAGTACTTCAGAGAAAGTGAATTCAGATTTCAAAGGGATTTGCTGGTACACAAAAGCGTTTTAATGCAGGCACAAGTAGTGACTGCAGTAGCATCTGTGTTGCCAGAGAGAAGCCATGTGCAGATTTTGTTGGCTCACATATCTGGAATTCTTACTTGACACTAAATAGCAGGAGACTGCAGAACATACAGTGTGTAGCTGAGGAGACATTGCACTGACTGCTTGGAAGTCTATCCTTTCTACCCCATTATGAGATGACAGATTGTGAACTGATACACATTCATACAATGTTGTTGGAATTATTCAAATTATGTTTATTTATGCCAAAAGAGAATGTGGCAAAGCACACACCCTAATGCAGAATACATTGCACAGTGCAGTGCTGAAGTGTCTTTTGCACTTTTATATTCTTAATCACATGGCATTTTTCAGCTGCCACTTTACTAGCTCTGCAAATTCAAGATTATGCTGTATTATTGAAGGTAAATATTATTTACCGAAAAATAAAAAAAGGCAGTCTTACATGTAAGCAAAACAGCATTTCACTTGATTAGTAATTAAATTGAGAGACAACAATTTGTATGGTTACAAAGTCTAAAATTTTTGATAGCAAAGCGCAAATGTGCTGTTCAGAGTTTGCTTGAAAACGTTTTTGCTCAAACTTTAAGAAAAGAGCCTTTAGAGAAGAAAAGTATTTAAACTGCAAAAGCTAAAAAGATTTTGATGAGTTTAAAAGCTCCAATTGAGAGGTGCAATTTAGTCCACTGGATACTCATTTTATGAGGGTGACATATTCTGACCTTTATTTACTATTTCTTAAGTATGTACTCAGCACTGGTGAGGCCACACCTCCAATCCTGTGTTCAGTTTTGGGCCCCTTCTGCAAGAAAGGGCTTGAGGGGCTGGAGCGTGTCCAGAGAAGGGCAGTGAAGCTGATGAAAGGTTTGGAGCACAAATCTGATGAGGAGTAGCTGAGGGAGCTGGGGGCGTTTAGCCTGGAGAGAAGGAGGCTCAGGGGTGACCTTATTGCTCTCTACGACTGCCTGAAAGGAGGCTGCAGCCAGGTGGGGGTCGGTCTCTTCTCCCAAGTAGCAAGGGACAGCACAAGAGGAAATGGCCTCAAGTTGCCCAGGGGAGGTTTACACTGGATGGTAGGAAATCTTCCTTCACTGAAAGGTTTGTCAAGCAGGATGTCCAGGGAAGTGGTGGCATTGCCATCTCTGAAAGTGTTCAGAAGGTGTGTGGATGTGGCACTTGGGGATGTGGTTCAGTGGTGGACTTGGTGGATGCTAGGTTAACAGTTGGATTTGATAATCTTAAATGTCCTTTCCAGGCTAAACGATCCTCTAATTCTATGATTCTACTATATGTTATTGCTTGCATTTCATAACTTACACAAATTTTGGTTGCATTATATTTTTCTTCCTGTTTAAATAGGCATGAAGGGCAACAAAGATTCTAGTCACTCAAAAAAATTGGACCATGGCAAAAAAAAAGTGAAATACTTGTTGCATTTTGGATCCAGAATGCAGTTCTACGTTTTTAGATTAATGTATTTTCCTAGTTCCAGAATTTATTGGATGCATGAAAAAATTTCAGGTTTGGTATGTAGTTGAAAAAAACCTTTATCATGGGAAAGAATCTAGACAGGTACAGCAAATGAGGATGACATGAATTCAAGATTAGCTTTGGTATTAGATTGGAATTCAAATTAGATTAATCTGCTCTCTGATTTTGAAAGAATGGCAGCAGTAAATTGTAAATTAAAACACTAAAATGTTTTGGGTACTATGTCCAACTCTCCAGACTTTAGTATCTTTAGTGTTCTTTAGTTGTGTTGATTTCTTGTGTTTTTGTTGTTGTAATTTAGTGTCTCTTGATGTGGTAAAGATTGCCTAATCAGACATAACATGTCCCAGTGATGAAAGTTTCTACAGCTCTTAAGAAATTACAATGTGATTTTACCTTTCCCTTTACAGACTACAGGAGGGAAAGTTTGCCTCCTCACGTGTCAATTAAATAGCCTTTTTTGTAACAACCTTACCAAGTAGAAGAATGTGTTATCCCTGGAAGTGCTCAAGGCCAGGCTGGATGGGGCTCTGAGCAACCTGGTCTAGTGGAAGGTGTCCCTGCCCATGGCAGGGTAGATGGAATGAGATGATCTTTAATGTCCCTTCCAACCCAAACCATGTTACGATTCTGTGATTATGGGTATTGTCGCACTACACTCTTAATTCCTACTGTGTGCTATATTACCAGCTTGTAAGGAATACCTCCAGTCTGTGTGTTATCAGAAATCAGTAGGGCTAAGCCTGCATTCTGTTCTCCTACACAGGGTACAAGTTGCTTCCTGCGTTGGGTCCGAAACCTAGATGATGAGCTTCATGCACTTGTAGCTGGTGAGTCCATGAAAAGTTTGTGTTGCCTGTTTTGGGGTTCTGTAAGTATTCCTCTTGTCTGTCCTCCCATTCCCTTTTCAGACTTCTGTGATGAAAATAGGCCTGTGTACATCAAGGTTTTGTCAAAGTGATGTTTCAAGTAGTGTCAAAGAAAGAGTTGCAATTAAAATTGTAAGGCAAATTCAGGCAAATGTGGAGTTTATGGTCATCTCCAAGGACAGTATATTACTGTGTGCACAAATATAAACTTGTCCTTTAATTTGCAGCTGTAGAGATGTGAGATGAGAATACTGACTCTTCCATACGTGACAGAATGCACGCTGGGCTCCACTGGGTCCAGAGAAAGACCCTTTTGCCATGAAATTCGTGTGGTGGTGAGGCCCTTCCCTCACATGCATCTGTCACGTGTTGGAACCGCAGAGGTCTCTCATCCCACAAAGAACAGAAATTTGATACTGTGCTCCTGAGCACTGGAGCACAGATTTGTTTCAGCATTTTAAAATATTCTCTTTTTAGTGATACAAACCATACTTGGATGGGCAGCAAAAGACCATCACTGAACTAACAACAGAAATACATAGTCCTGTGCAGTGTTTGTTGGGCTGACATACCACAACAGTGACCTTAACAATGCAAATCACAACCTTAACAATGCTTTTCTTTTCTAATTGTTACAGGGTGTCTAGCAGGAATTTCTATGATGTTTTACAAAAGTACAACTATCTCTATGTATCTGGTGTCCAAATTAGTAGAGGTAAGTTATTACCCTCCTAACAGAGGTCTCCATTTCATCTATTTTTTCAAGGCAGAAGAATGACCTTCAGAGGCTTTGTCAGGCAATTACAGTAAAATACAAAGTTGTGTGGTGATGGTGTTTCAGTATATGTGTGCCAAGAGGCAGTGCTGCCATGTGGTCTCATTTCTTTCTTACTTTCTTTTTTTTTTGACCCATTTTAAACGTCCCTTATCCACTGGTCTTCATGTATATTCTCCATGAATTTTTTTAATCTGCTGACAACCCTTTGCTTTGTCGTTTTTGCAGATTTTTTAAATCAGAAAGTTCCAAGAATGTCTGTTCTGCCAGAAACATAAATCAGAACTAGTCCTTAATTGCAGATTTATTTCCAAAAGCTACAGCTTAACTTCCTGCCTTTGTTCCCTAATTTTGGCATTCAACAGTCCAAGATAACTCAAAATAGCTTAGGTTTTAGTCTATAGCTGAAGTTGTTTGTCAGTGTACTTCAACTGATTGAATTCCCAGCTTTGGAATGAACTTTGTTCTAATTACTATTCTTCAGGCTTGAATTATTTCTCTGAACTTGTTAAAATTAGGAGCCTAGGAAAAAAAATAGTTACAGAGTTTGGGTATGTTGATTGTACTTTCTAACCAACATTTGATTTCTTACTGTGATTTTTCCATAAAATTGAGACTTAGTTAATTGGTTAATTCCCCAACAACACCACTGGAATAAGTTGAGAATGTTCTCTCACTATGCATCATCCCTGAATCACATATTTCTCCTGCAGACCTTGGGAGCCTTGTTCTCTAGTGATATTTATCCACCTCCAGTACCAGAGCAGAATTCATTTTAAAGAACATAAAAAGAAGGAACTTTTTTCTGTTATGTGTAAAATTAAACATAAAAAGGGAAGATACTCTCTGTTCCTACTCCTTGACCAAGCTCTGAAGGCAGTTCACATATTGGTCATATAAAGGCAAATCTGCGTTACCCATATTGACTTTTAGAGCACCAGTTGTAAAAAACCAATATTATCTTGTAATGCTGATGGTTTTCTCTGGACTTTGAGACATCATGGCTACAGTGAAATAAGAAAAGTGCTGTGTGTTCTTTCTTTCTTTTTTTTTTTTTTTACTACTTTTATCATCTTGCGCAAGCCAAGGGTAACTGACCAAAGAGGCGTGTGCTGCTTTGCAAGGTCAGGCTGTGCTCAGGAAAATAAACTGTACATGTTTTCTCAGAAAGTAAAGTATGTGATTTCAAGCTGTTTAAGAACAGTGAATATTCACTTTGTTGGAATAGTTATTGCATTGTTCTTTTGCTTTTTTAAAATGAAGAATTTAACAGAGCAAACTTTCTCTTTTTTATCTGTAGGATCTGTAACACGCAAGCTGTTGCTAGTCCTGTTCTGTGCATTAATAGCCTCTTGTTACATTGATCTTGGACAACTTCTATAATCTGTCTTAATCAATGTCACATTTGTGGGCATATAAAAAATGTATCATAAAGTTGACATGTTTCTTTGAAAAGGTAAAACAAAAAGTAAAAAGCTACTTTGATTTTGTTGCATTCAACTTTTTTTGTTTAATTTTATAGACTATATACTTCAAAGGCATTGAAGCAGGGAAGGTTCCCTATTTTCCTCATGCAGACAGCATCATCTATGCCATTTCTACGTCGATATGCTTTCAGGCAGTAAGTATGTTCTCTAACAGAACATGAAGTTCTTCAAATCAAATGTTGAATGAAATGAGGAGCACAGGGAGACAGTTGTACAGAAAAGATGGTGAGATGTAGTGATTCACAGCATCTTGCTCCTGCCTCCTGGGGCTACTGCATCCTGATTTTGAGTGTCACTGTGGAATGGTCATTTCTAGGACTCAATTTCTCCTGTGCTTGTAGCTGAAAATACCAAGCATTGAATTCTTTGGAAAGGATCTTAAAATGCAGTGACCCAGAAGATGAACACTAGTGTATGAACTTCCATAAGCATGTGAAAGGACAGTTTCTCAAGGAGGCAAACAATGTAGTACAATATTTTATGTTTTTTTAAATCAACTGAAAGTTTTCACTGTCAGCTGACTTGAATTAATATTGCCTAGTTGAAAAAATCTGCAAAAAAGGAGTAAAAACCCTGAAGTGTTACATTTGGAAGAAGCTGTAGTTACCATCTTTTGCACTTCTTAAGTCAGCTACATTGCTTTACCCTCAGTCCTTTTATCGTCTGCATTAGCTAGAAAAGCAACTGTTCAGTGCTACCCAAATAGCTCTACTATTCTACTACATCTCACCATTTCTAGACCTTCTGCTGAAATATCCCTGCATGAACTGCATGTTCTCTGGACCTCCGTAACTATGTATATTTTTTTGTGTTCCCCAATAAAGAGTATATAAAATTAGCCTAAAGCAATCTTCTGCTGTCATGTGCTTAACAGGACAGTTAAGAGACACTCCTCCTCCTTGTTCCCATGTACTTGGGGATATCTCTAAGTCTAGTATCAAAGTGAATTAATATTTTAGTGCTTGGGATGTGCCTGAAGGTCTCCAAAATACTGGATATATCAGGGACAATCGTGTGAAACTAACAGACATAAAGTTCATATGAGAAAAGAAGGAATTGGTTTTTTCGTTACTTAATAACTAATTGGAAAACAAATCTAAGACTAGAAATAAATTGCTATGTTTAGCAGGAAGAAGGAAGGAGAAATTAGAAAAAGTATCTACGCTGAGGTGTTCGTTACTCACTATATTTCTGAGTGACCCAGAAAAGTAATGGAATAGAGAGAAGACATGGATTTTGGCTATATGACATTATTTAAGATAATGTAACATGAAATATAAATATGACTACAAGAAATGGTGGGTCACAAAATGCAAAGTGGGTAGGGGATGAAGTAGCAGGTAAATTTGGCATCCACCAGTCCAAAGTCATGTGTATAGGAATAATGATTGTTGTTGCTTCCGCTGCAATGAGATGTAAGTTAATTGTCACCACTGGTAAAAGATTGTATTCTGGGAATATCAGTCTGTGCTGGTGGTGGTCATACAGAGCACTGAATTCAGCAGAGAGCAGGAAAAATGAGTTCCATAACAATCCTTTTGCTAATTTTGGCAACCTAATGTAGCAGATGAAGCTTTTGCCTGTCAGTGTCAGCTGGCTCTGACAGAATCCTCTCCTTGCAGGCTGTCATGGAAGTTCAGAACCTGAGACCTTCATACTGGAAATTTCTTTTACGACTAACAAAGGGCAGGTATGTACTCAGGGTTGTGTTATGGCTTGTCTAAACCTGTCATGGATCACACTCAGCTTTCTGTGTCATTCACTGTCAACAGCAGAGCCCTAGAAGCACGAGGGCTAATTTCCTGTGGATTTACTTTGCTTTTCAAACGGTTTGCAGTACTCCTGAAGTTCTTTGCTGCTGAAGTGACATTGCTGGGTTTAGTGTAATGACAGGAGCAGATTTAGCTCTAGTGAAGACTATTTAGCTGATGAGTGTTTTACTTGAAGCCTGTTTAGTTCACTTGGAGGGTGGGATGCTTTCAGATTCCATTGGAACGTGAAGAATCCAGTAAACTATACATGGTGAAGAAATCACTTAGTATGTACAGTGATTGACAACATGGTATTACTGGGGGTTTAAAAGCATTACTGGAAATGTCAGAATATCTTTTAAGAATACTTGAAAGTTTCAGTACTTTTTTATAACTGTTTCAGTTGGGAAAGGATTTTTTTTTCTTGGAAAGCTAATGAAAAATTTTCACTGATCATAATCATAAAAATACACTGTAATATCTTACTGGATGTTTTGTCTATTTGCTGCAGGAATCTAAAAAACTTTCTTTTAAAAATAGATTTTGCTGTAACTGACTTATAAAAATACAGTTTAGTGAAGTGTACACTGTTGCACTGGTGCAGTGTGTGGCAGGAAGAAGGCATCCAAATCTTGATGCAGATCAGTTTATGAACGGGATTATAAAAGGTAACGTCTGTAGCAGCACCAAGCTCTCTGGGCTGTAAAACTAGAAGTGAAATCAGAGGCCAGTCCCCGGAGCATGTTGAACCTACGCTCCCCGTGGCACAGTAGGTGGCATGAGGTGGTTGAATACATTGCACACTATAGGAGAAAGCTTTCCTTGGGATGCCTGGAGGCAGTCCTCAGGCAACCTCTGAGGCCATACAAACATGATATAGGGAATGATGTCAGTGCAGATGTCCAATTTGGGCTGCATTTTTTCATTTTGTCTTAATCCTAAGCTTGCCGTAGTTGAAAGAGAGGAAGGGAGAGAAACTCTGTTCTGCTCATCTATTTTATCTGAAGCAAATTTCTGTAATAGTAATTTTGTCACTCTCTCCATAAAGGCAACTTCTTTTGACATTTCATACACTTTTCAGACTATAATTGTGAAGAACAACAAAATGGAAATAGAGTGTAATACCCATAAATTGACATCCAGACTTGGGCAGGCAGGGCCACAGTTTGCTCTGCTGGAATGAGAGAGAAGAGTAGTATATTTTGGTTTGACCTTTTTTTTGTGGAATTAAAAGTAGAAGGAGACTCTTCCTCTTTTTCGTAAGTTGCATTGTTTGAAGTATACTTACACAAACACTATTAGCCACATTTTTCAAATGCATTTTTTTAAATCTTTATTGCCTGAGGTGAAAAACTTTCAAACTCTGAACAGTGCAGGTTGAAGCCTGTATTTCAGAGATTTTGCTAATCTTTCATGACATTAAACAATTTTATTTTTTTTTGTAAGTAAATGAGTCATGTATTCATGCTTTTTTGTCTTTTCTTCTTCAGGTTTGCTCTCATGAACAGGAAAGTTTTAGATGTGTTTGGCACTGAAGCATCTAAGAACTTCAAGGATTTCACGCCTAAGCTTGACCCAAGATACACAGTTGTGCCACCAGAGCTACCTCTGGAGCTGTCTTGAACACGACAGTGTGGCTCGTCATTGAATGTGATCAGCATTTTGTCCTGAAAAGTTAATTAACTTGACAGTCGTATATATGGAGGAGGGCTAGGGCTCCACTTCAGTATTACTTCAATGAGAAATGCTTTTTACCAATCAGAAATACTGAAGCTTTGCAGGGAGGTGTGGCTTAGTGATTAAGCCCCTTCCATAAGCAGAAAACATTTCTGGATTACTATAGTTGGTTGACAGTATGGTAGAATCTTGAGTGAATTAAACAAATGAGTAATATATTTAGAGAAGAGAAGTAAAACATAAATGTGCTTCATAATTTCAAAAATTCTATAGTTTATACCAGTAGAATATTTCTTGGTAAAACTAAAAGTAATTCTTAATTTAGAAAGGAAGACAATTGGCACAGTTTAGGTCCAAAATTTTACCTGCTCTTAAAAATATTGCAGTCTGGTGAAAATGCCTCCCTGGTTTTCTAAATTGCATCACTGATTTGTCTCAAAAGAGCCACCACCTCCTCATTAGTTAAAATTTGGGTATTTTTATACAGCTGTGGTTGCAAAATAAGGCATTCCTTAGGAAAAGAAAATGCATATTGATTCAGAACTCACATTCCAGGGCTGTAAATTCGCTGATGACACAGATAACAACCAAGGACAACAAGAAGGCGGTAGGTACCGGTGGCTGCTGCGCGCCGAGGAGCGGTGGGTGTGGTGGGCAGCATCTGCCAAGTGCAAAAGGACACAACTGGCAGAGGAAGGAATGAAACGTTCCAGCCTCTGAGATGGTGCTGGAAACAGCAGACAGTTACAAAAATAAAAAAGCCGAGAACAAAACAAAACAAAGCAAAACAGACACCCACCACCCCCCTCCCCAGCTAAAATATACTGAAGCAAAATGTTTATTTTTGTAAGGGCTTGACATTGTCGCCTTAGATGGCATTGGGTTGTTTGTCAGGCTGCAGCACCAGCCAGCATTTCAAACATTTCTTTGGAAGAGAGCTGACCCCTGAGGTTAGGCTGTTACAAGAGAAGAGTTTTGACAATCATATTAATAGTATTTTTTCCTTGTAATTGGTGAAGAGTGGTTTTCCATCGGGCCATCAGTCCCACGACTGGCACAGTTACATTAAATTTGATACGGTACTCAGTGCAAATAACTACCTACACAAAGTCCATCTCATTTTTACTGTATGTATTTCTGCACATTTGTGTTCTAAAGTGAGACCTTGACATGCTAATTGCTTTTTTTTTTTCTTTGCTTTTTACGGCTTTTTTTAGTTATAACCCATTCAGGTGATGCTGAATGGTGTTCATTACCCTAGAAGTTAATGAAAAGATAAACTATATTCACATTCAACAGAAAAAGCTGAAAAGAGGTGAGATAAGCCAGGGAAATTTGCAGTAGGTTGCATGAATTTTAAAAATAAAAAAAGAAGAAATCAGTGTTTTATTGGAAGTCTTTATCAGATAATATGAATTGGACTAATTAGTAGACTCTTTGTCTTGTAACACTGTAATCCTATCCCAGCCATAAGCATATTTTAATTCCAATGAGCTGAATTTCTTAATACGGAATATACAGGAATTTTTATCAGACTTATTGTCATGAAAATTTTACCGATTTGTGCACAAAATCTGCTTCCTCATCAGCTACACAAACAGTGATGTTTTGTCACTGTTACTAAAGGTGCTTCATCCTTTTAAACATTGGTTGTCCAATTTAGTGTGAATAAAGTTCTGCAAGCTAGTTTGTATGCAATATTTTGTTGCTTGGAATTATATTAAAATTCCTCAAAAGGAAATAAAAGTTAATTCAACAAGAACTTTAAAAGGATTGTAAGAGATTTGTAGTGTTTTTCCACTGGAATATGGTCTAAAATATTTGACCTTATAAAGTCTGAGAAGTTATATATTTTAGGTGGTATATTAGAACTCACACACTATATTATGAATACTTTCTGATGTAACTATATACCATTCTCAAACTTAAAGATATTTTATAGATGGAATAAGTTTCTCCACTGGAATGACAATTGTGATTGTTTCTCTATTTGAGGGGTTTTTTTGAGGAAAAAAATCCAAGAACTACATCTCAGCAGCTAAACAAGTTTTGTCTATGTTTCTTGCTTCCAAAATTCACAGTTCTTGTTTCAAGTTATTTTCATGTAATATAAAGAGAAGTTAAAATTTTTTAAATTATTTTTATTCAAATTGAATATATGTAAGAGGAAAAAAAAATAAAGTCCTAATGTTCTTCCCAATAATAAACAGTTGCTGCTTGAAAAAGTGGCTTTTTTGGTCATGTTGTCAATAAGCTCTCTGGAGTCGTAAGTGAAATGGAGTCATAGGATCATACAATGGTTTGGGTTGGAAGGGACTCTTTAAAGGCCATCTAGTTCCAACCCCCTACCATGGGCAAGGACACCTTCCACTAGACCAGGTTGCTCAGAGCCCCATCCAGCCTGGCCTTGAACACTCCCCAGGATGGGGCATCCACAGCTTCTCTGGGGAACCTGTGCCACTGCCTCACCACCCTCACATTAAAAAGCTTCTTTCTTATAGCTAATCCAAGTGAACCCTCCTTCAGTTTGCAGGCAGCCCTGGAAGTGATTCTTGGTGGTGAAGGAATGCTGGGAATGTGACTGAGCATTTAAATTTATTGCAAAATAAAATCTTAATGCAATGTCAGTGACGAGGTAACAGCGGAGCAGTTCAGCTGGCAACTTCAGCTCTACACTTCCGTGGGTAATTAGGTAACACGAGTTGGTGTTACTGTTCCTTTTTCAAACAGAACAAAGCACAGCTCCAGATCTGCCGGCAGGGAAGAGCCGCACGCCCTGAGCTCTGCCTGCCACGTGGCCGGGCAGCTGGGCTGTATGTGACTGAAAGGCCAGTGCTTTCTGCCTCCTGATGTTTCTGATCACAGGATGGGTGTCTCTTTGATGACTCCAAACTTCTTGCAAAAATTGATTTTGCAAAGAGGAATACAGGGGTAGGCTTGCTCAGGAGTTGGTGGGAAGTGATGGGTCAACCTGAATGTCACAATTCTGCAGTAGAGGTTTGGGTGTCCTTAGGGAGTCTGCTCAGGGCAACAGTGCTTGGCTCTCTGCAGGTATCTCAGGAGGCTGGTGCCTCATCCATAGTTCCCAGAAACAAGCATGGCCTATGGCCTAGTTCTTCATCCCTCCCTCACCTCTGCTCATCCCGGTTTTGAGTCATTCCCCTTTGCGACTTTCCCGTCCTTTTTCCCAGGCCACCATGCTTTTGCCTATGTTTGAGGACATGGGAAAGGTTTTTTTCCAGATACCTGGTGAGATTCCAGGTAGAAGAGTCTGCCGTGGTCTGAGCCCAGACTTATGCTCCAATTCAGAGCAGCTTGTGTGCAGCTTCAATTTCCAGCTCTGTCAGAGGAAAATATTTCTGGACAAGTGGTCCTTGAGTGTGCATGCACTGACAAGGCACATAAAGGTAGCCAGAAAATCAGTGATGATTATACTGAGCTTTTACTTTTTTTAGGATTTTTTTTCCCACAATTACATTTAACATGGGGTGGAGGCAGGGCCTGGGCTCTATATGGCTGGACTCGATGGTTTTAGATGTCTATATCAATTTACGTGATTCTACATCAGGGTTACCAGTCCTTGCTGTGGTGCAAAAGCACAGGACTAGGAGAATGTAGCAAAATGCAGTTGGGGTCAGCAAAGTCACATTGGTGGCTGTAGCTTTGTGCCTAAATATTGGTCTGGAGGTTTCCATTTCCAGATTAGTTTTTCTGTCAGTTTGCAGGGGGAGGGTGTCTCACAGATTGCCTCCTTTGGCAAATCAAATAAATTTTCTCTCACACCTTTGGGAATGCAACAGAAAAATCTGACATTTTTCCTTGAGCTACACAGTTTCATGGATTTTCATATTATTTACTAGCAGATCCTGGATGTTTTATTTATCCTGTAGATACATTAACAGTAAGATTTAAGACACTAATTTTTCCCCCATAAGAAGCCTAAAATTGCCATTGTGGATATACAGGCAAAATCACGCAGTGCTCTCCCTTGCCTTTAGCCACACTGAAATGGGATTGCTTCACTCAGGACACAGCACTCACCATTTGCAGCTGGTGAACTGGGTCCTTCCATCTCCATCAAACAGGACGCTTGCTTTACCAACATGCTACTTTGAATGTGGCAAGCAGAAATGTGAATTAGAGCCCACTTTGATCTCAAAGACTTTTTTTTTCCCTGGCACAGGCCAGGGAGATTTCCACTAATTAAAATGGAGAACAGAAGAATTTTAAACATAAATGCCAAGATTTTACCCAGGGTGGAAGAGTCTGGTTGGAAATCCGGGCGAATGATTAATCTTCTCATGCTCGTGGAATCCAATTGATGCTTTTTCCCCTCAGCTGCCACAACAGAGACATAAAAAAGTGCTGCCGTGGCTGTTTGGAGCAGGAGTTGATGGGATAGTTCCCAGGACTGCTTGAAGTTTACAGAAGACCTGATCACACAGGGTCAGGAACAAAGGCAAGGCTTTTTTACTGTATTTTCCTAGTATTTTAGAGTGAAAGCCTGCTTTCCCATTACAGGCAGTAAAAACTTGCAAGAAGGGGCAGATTGGGTTGGGATGAACAGTTCTGGTGTGAGAGTCCCAGCTTAGAGCGCTGCTGTTTGCACTGCATTGACACAAACATAAAAGCCCTAGTTTTAAAGAACCCAGAAATGTTAGTTTGCTCTTTGTCTATGGGCTGTAAAACAAATGAAAAATAAAAGAAACTTTCCCCCTCACCATGACATGTAACTCAACTGGGAAACTCCTTTCCTGTGACCATTTACAAGAGTTGAAAAAGTGACCAAAATGTCAGCTCTAACTATATCCAAAGGCTTAAAAAAGACTTTGGCTCATGTGGTGCAAGTCTTACCCCATTGCCATCATGGCCATGTGGGTTTGAGACAGTAGTATCAGTGCATAATGTTCACCTAGAGGAGCTGTGGGTAGTGTGCAACGAGGAACAGTCACTTGGACAAAAGTCATCTTTGAAGGCACATGGCCTTGATTTCCGAGCTCATTTACCAGGGGCGATGAAGAAATCCAGCTGGTTTCTATAAGAGTACAGCTTAATCCTCTGCAAGGTCACAGTGACAGCCAGGAGGTGTCCTGGAAATCAGCAGGTGTCCTGCTCAGTCAGATGCTCTGTCCCACAGCTGTCAGTGAAGCACAGACTGCTGTGGGTCCCAAAAGCAAAGCAGTGGTGCTCATGCAGGGGACGTCAGGAAGCGAAAAAGCTGGTATGTGCCCTGATAGCTTTACTTCATGCTTGCAGGCTTACCAGGATCAAAAGACATCACGTTTCATATGGGTTTTTCTGTATGGGACCAGTTTCATCTGCCTGGGCACAGCCTGCTGGAACCCGGGCAGGAAACAAGTGGCCACAAGAACAGACTCGGGATTGTTAAGCCCAAGGCCACTCGCCACCGCAGGCTTCCTCCGATGGCTTGGAGCCTGTTTCTCAAGGCACTACTGGAGTCAGCCAGGGACTGGGCAGATTAGACCAGTCCCAGCAAAGGGGATGGAGCCAGACTGGCCGCTGCCGTCAGAGCTGTGCCCAGCAGCTCCCGGCGATGTGCAACACACAGAACAAAGCTGCTCTGATGGAAAACCTCCCCTTTGATAGTGCCCTTCACATGCTGGCCTGCCTGGGAACTCAGCTCCGTGCAGTCTCTGCTGGTCAGCTGTTTGTGAGCATGACCTCAGGCTTCATGTGTCTCTGGGAAAGAGAGAGAGCCTGGAAAACAGCCTTTACAGTGCTCCTGTGGGAAGCTGAATACTGAAGTCTTGCTCACCTCAGCTGGAGTTTCTGCTCACCTGTCTGTCCCCCTTCAGCCTCATGGTCCTCATTCAACCCCACGGTAACCTACAGCTGTCGAGGATCGTCTGCATCCCAGCTCCGAGGCATGTAAAATCCAAAGATGATCCAACGGGGCGAGCTCAGCCTTTCTGCTCAGCTGGGAACAGCGGTAGTGGAGCTGCCCTTCTCAGCTGAGGATGTTTGGCTGTAATGCTGGCTTTGATCTGTACACAGACAAGGATGCTGGGCAGGAATTACTGCTTGCTCCAGCAATCATAATACCACTCAGCATGGGATTAATTTTTGATTCCATGAGTTAGTTTTAAATTATTTTGCTTTAATAAGTTGGAGCGGGAGGAGAATATTCTCACAGAGATGAGAGTGAGTCCAAATAAAACAGTGTATGTAGCAATGCAAAATGATTTTCCTGGGAACCTGCGGGAGCTGAGGCCGTTTTCAGACATTAGCTCAGATCCTTTGAACAAATCTTTGAGCTCTTCATTCTAAAGAGTTTTCTGTTTGATAAGGAAAGAGTGACCTTGCTGTGTTGAGCAATGTTGCCCAAGACGTGACAATTAAAGCACTTTATGCTGTCATGTATAAGCAAGATCTCCCTCCCCTCCTGTCTGCTCCCTCCTGCAGTAGGTGAGAGCACAGACTAGATTCCTAAGTGACTTACGAGTATCATTCTCCATTTTTGGAGGTTCAGCCTCAAATCATGATTCTCAAAATCCACCTCATCTTCAGTTTAACTTGACAGTAGTGTACTCCTTTCAGATGTGAAAACCTCCTAGGACCTTCTGGGCTACCACTTCTCCTGCATGGATTTCCTCAGCTTCTGCCTCCCACATGTCAATAGGAATGCAAGGG
>VZRS01014587.1:0-281141 GCA_013398055.1 Ifrita kowaldi | reverse complement strand
TTTTTTTTTCCCTGGCACAGGCCAGGGAGATTTCCACTAATTAAAATGGAGAACAGTCAGAAGAATTTTAAACATAAATGCCAAGATTTTACCCAGGGTGGAAGAGTCTGGTTGGAAATCCGGGCGAATGATTAATCTTCTCATGCTCGTGGAATCCAATTGATGCTTTTTCCCCTCAGCTGCCACAACAGAGACATAAAAAAGTGCTGCCGTGGCTGTTTGGAGCAGGAGTTGATGGGATAGTTNTCAGAAGAATTTTAAACATAAATGCCAAGATTTTACCCAGGGTGGAAGAGTCTGGTTGGAAATCCGGGCGAATGATTAATCTTCTCATGCTCGTGGAATCCAATTGATGCTTTTTCCCCTCAGCTGCCACAACAGAGACATAAAAAAGTGCTGCCGTGGCTGTTTGGAGCAGGAGTTGATGGGATAGTTCCCAGGACTGCTTGAAGTTTACAGAAGACCTGATCACACAGGGTCAGGAACAAAGGCAAGGCTTTTTTACTGTATTTTCCTAGTATTTTAGAGTGAAAGCCTGCTTTCCCATTACAGGCAGTAAAAACTTGCAAGAAGGGGCAGATTGGGTTGGGATGAACAGTTCTGGTGGGAGAGTCCCAGCTTAGAGCCCTGCTGATTGCACTGCATTGACACAAACATAAAAGCCCTAGTTTTAAAGAACCCAGAAATGTTAGTTTGCTCTTTGTCTATGGGCTGTAAAACAAATGAAAAATAAAAGAAACTTTCCCCCTCACCATGACATGTAACTCAACTGGGAAACTCCTTTCCTGTGACCATTTACAAGAGTTGAAAAAGTGACCAAAATGTCAGCTCTAACTATATCCAAAGGCTTAAAAAAGACTTTGGCTCATGTGGTGCAAGTCTTACCCCATTGCCATCATGGCCATGTGGGTTTGAGACAGTAGTATCAGTGCATAATGTTCACCTAGAGGAGCTGTGGGTAGTGTGCAACGAGGAACAGTCACTTGGACAAAAGTCATCTTTGAAGGCACATGGCCTTGATTTCCGAGCTCATTTACCAGGGGCGATGAAGAAATCCAGCTGGTTTCTATAAGAGTACAGCTTAATCCTCTGCAAGGTCACAGTGACAGCCAGGAGGTGTCCTGGAAATCAGCAGGTGTCCTGCTCAGTCAGATGCTCTGTCCCACAGCTGTCAGTGAAGCACAGACTGCTGTGGGTCCCAAAAGCAAAGCAGTGGTGCTCATGCAGGGGACGTCAGGAAGCGAAAAAGCTGGTATGTGCCCTGATAGCTTTACTTCATGCTTGCAGGCTTACCAGGATCAAAAGACATCACGTTTCATATGGGTTTTTCTGTATGGGACCAGTTTCATCTGCCTGGGCACAGCCTGCTGGAACCCGGGCAGGAAACAAGTGGCCACAAGAACAGACTCGGGATTGTTAAGCCCAAGGCCACTCGCCACCGCAGGCTTCCTCCGATGGCTTGGAGCCTGTTTCTCAAGGCACTACTGGAGTCAGCCAGGGACTGGGCAGATTAGACCAGTCCCAGCAAAGGGGATGGAGCCAGACTGGCCGCTGCCGTCAGAGCTGTGCCCAGCAGCTCCCGGCGATGTGCAACACACAGAACAAAGCTGCTCTGATGGAAAACCTCCCCTTTGATAGTGCCCTTCACATGCTGGCCTGCCTGGGAACTCAGCTCCGTGCAGTCTCTGCTGGTCAGCTGTTTGTGAGCATGACCTCAGGCTTCATGTGTCTCTGGGAAAGAGAGAGAGCCTGGAAAACAGCCTTTACAGTGCTCCTGTGGGAAGCTGAATACTGAAGTCTTGCTCACCTCAGCTGGAGTTTCTGCTCACCTGTCTGTCCCCCTTCAGCCTCATGGTCCTCATTCAACCCCACGGTAACCTACAGCTGTCGAGGATCGTCTGCATCCCAGCTCCGAGGCATGTAAAATCCAAAGATGATCCAACGGGGCGAGCTCAGCCTTTCTGCTCAGCTGGGAACAGCGGTAGTGGAGCTGCCCTTCTCAGCTGAGGATGTTTGGCTGTAATGCTGGCTTTGATCTGTACACAGACAAGGATGCTGGGCAGGAATTACTGCTTGCTCCAGCAATCATAATACCACTCAGCATGGGATTAATTTTTGATTCCATGAGTTAGTTTTAAATTATTTTGCTTTAATAAGTTGGAGCGGGAGGAGAATATTCTCACAGAGATGAGAGTGAGTCCAAATAAAACAGTGTATGTAGCAATGCAAAATGATTTTCCTGGGAACCTGCGGGAGCTGAGGCCGTTTTCAGACATTAGCTCAGATCCTTTGAACAAATCTTTGAGCTCTTCATTCTAAAGAGTTTTCTGTTTGATAAGGAAAGAGTGACCTTGCTGTGTTGAGCAATGTTGCCCAAGACGTGACAATTAAAGCACTTTATGCTGTCATGTATAAGCAAGATCTCCCTCCCCTCCTGTCTGCTCCCTCCTGCAGTAGGTGAGAGCACAGACTAGATTCCTAAGTGACTTACGAGTATCATTCTCCATTTTTGGAGGTTCAGCCTCAAATCATGATTCTCAAAATCCACCTCATCTTCAGTTTAACTTGACAGTAGTGTACTCCTTTCAGATGTGAAAACCTCCTAGGACCTTCTGGGCTACCACTTCTCCTGCATGGATTTCCTCAGCTTCTGCCTCCCACATGTCAATAGGAATGCAAGGGTCCCTTTGTCCCAGTCCTCTGGGGCAACAACTGACCAGAGGGAATGAGGTCTGGCCAAAGGGAATGAGGTCTGGCCATGCCCCAGGACCTGCTGGCTGTGTACGGGTTGGTCCTGGCCAAAAAATGTCAAGGAGCTCACAAACAAATTAGCCCTGAGAGCTCACCTTTTCTGTCCCAGCAGTGTCCCCTGGCACCCTTCAGTTCAGAGGTATGGATGCAGCATTGATGCATGGCTGGAAAGGTGCCCACCAGAAAAGGACCTGGGGATGCTGGTGACAGCAGCTGAACATGAGCCAGCAGGCCAAGAAGGCCAATGGCATCCTGGTCTGTATCAGCAACAGTGTGGCCAGAAGGACCAGGGCAGTGACTGTCCCCCTGTACTGGGCACTGGTGAGGCCACACCTCCAATCCTGTGTTCAGTTCTGGGCCCCTCTCTGCAAGAAGGGCACTGAGGGACTGGAGCGTGTCCAGAGAAGGGCAGCGGAGCTGGGGAAGGGTCCGGAGCACAAGTGTGGTGAGGAGTGGCTGAGGGAGCTGGGGGTGTTTATCCTGGAGAAAAGGAGGCTCAGGAGAAATTTCACTTTCTACAACTGCCTGAAAGGAGACTGTGGCCAGGTGGGGGTCAGACTCTTCTCACAGGTAACAAGCTATAGAACAAGAAGAAATGGCCTTAAGTGGCACCAGGGGAGGTTTAGATTGAATATTAGTAAAAATTTTTTCACAGAAAGGATGGTCAAGCACTGGAACAGACTGCCCAAGAAAGTGGTGGAATGAATCACTGTCCCTGGAAGTGTTCAAAAAGCATGTTGGTGTGTTGCTTATGGACATGGTTTAGTGGTGGACCTCGCAGTGCTGGGTTTACTGTTGGACTCGATGGTCTTGGTGGTCTTTTCCAACCTTAATCATTACACTATTCTATGGGGAGGGGCCAGGCTTCCCACACCTCCAGCCCTGCCGAGGGGCTGCTGCTGCGCAGAGCAGAGAGCAGTGGGAGGAGAGGCATGGCAACCTTAGCTGGAGGATTGGCAAAGATTTCTTTGAGATTTAGACTTATCTAGGCAAGGCTTTGTGCCTTTGTTTTCACAGGAAGTTTCTGATTCCCAGTTGTCGCTTACTGCTGTTAAAAGGGAGGAAAGTGACTCATGGAGTTTCCTATTGGCCTGAGGAGATATGCAGGGAAATTACTTAGCAGGGACTCTGCCCAGACAGCCGAGCGCCTGGCACTGAGGGAGAAATCAGGCAAAGAGGTCTCAGATTCATTATCGTGGCTGCAAGTTAATTGCCTGAACCAGTAATGCACATAAACACATTTCTCCTGTGGGCAATCATTGTGGGAGGGAGCGGTGCTGCTTTGCCAAGGGCCGGGGTCAGACAGGGTGATACACATTTTATAGCTTTAACCTCCTTAATTTACTGCACGGACAAAGCAGCAGGGGAAACCAGAGATGGATGTGCCTGTTTCCTCTCGCTCCGTCCTTGGTGCATTCCCTGGAAATCACTGTGAATTCCCCAGGAAGTGCACAGACTGACATGTGTTTCGGTCCCCGCTGCAGCCAGGCTTCAGGGCAGAGCAGTCAGCAACCCGCCAGGGCTGCTGTGCTGGGTGCCTGGGAGCAGGAAAGGCATCTCTGTCCGCCCTCCTTGGCCAGAGAACACCTTCCTAGGGGCGATACTGAGCGTACAGGTGCATCCTGCAGCACAGAAGGAGCATTTTCATGTTCCAGGGGGAAACCTTGCTGAGAGAACTCACTCTGCTCTCATCGACATCGTTTTACTGCTTCTTTAAACAAAATACCTTCTTTTGCCTTTGACGTCAAGAAATGAAGGAGGAAAACAAGTAACTGCCATGTGAGGGAAAGCAGCCCCTCATGACATATATGAAATTTCTGAAAAGCTACGTGGATCTGTGCCAAACTCCACAGGGAAGACAGTACATTTTGTGCCAACAAAGCCATGAGGCAGTAAAAATTGTGAGGAGGGGAGGAGAGAGGAGAGGAGAGGAGAGGAGAGGAGAGGAGAGGAGAGTCCAACTGTATGTTGCTGTAGTATTTCTAGTATCTCTTTTGAACTGGCTGAAGTTCCTCCTTGTGCAGAGGCACATGAAGCAGATGAAATGCTGCTCCTCAGGTTTAATTTTAGTTTGTCCAATAAACTTTGACATTGTGCATAAAAAAGTGGATCAGTTTTAAGGGGTAGGCAGTGAGTGTGGAACCAAGCAGCTCTACTCCTCTAGGAGAGACAGGGGCATCAGCACATGAATATGGTACCTTTTGAGCAGATCAGGGGGCCTCTGTTTCTGCTATCCTGCCATTCCTGTGTCTGAGAAATTGCCCCTTTTTAGAGGAAATCACTCATCTCTCATCCAGAGCCTTTGGGAGAAGGTCACCCATCAAACCTGCAACAAGCCTGCAATGTGTGATGCGGTTTGTCCTCTGCTCTCATCTCCTTTTAGAGGTTTTAGAGAACTGAAGAACGTACCGTTTCTTATTACAGATGCAGTTGCTTGTACTCTCCAGCCACACAGCCCTTGCCTACGTGACTGTCATGTATACTCAGATCCAGCCCTGATTGCTGCTTCGGCTTCCCCCGTGGAAGACGAGGAGTTCTCTCTGTGCTCAGATGCCAAGGCGAGAAATATCTCACTATCAATAAACTTGTTTCCAAAACTCGGCACCCAGGAATCCCTCACATCCCTAATTGCCCTGATGCCATGAGATGACTTAGGCGGATATAAAAATACACCCCCAGGAACACACACGTGTGCAGATGAACACAGCACAGGGTACAAAAGGTTTGGGACTTTGCTTAGTTTTGTTTCATGTGGTTTAATTTGATGCTACAGTGAGAAGGGACATTTGATTTTCTTTTTTAATCAAAGGAGAATACAAAGAAAACATTTAATAGAGATGAAGTGTGTATGTATCGCTCTCCTATAAATGCTTTATAGAATCTCCGTTGCTGAGGGTTGATGCCAGTCTTTTTCTGGTAATGGTACTTTTATTATGAATGAATCATAGAAAACAAAACTTTTGAGCTAAATTATATCTGACAAATATATTGTGGTCAATCTAATTTCTTCCATCAATACACAGTTCCTTGTCCCTTCTCTGCAGACAGATTTTTTTTGCATGAAGTCCTTTCCTATTGAAGTATTTGAATTCCCTGGGGCCAAAATTTAACCTTCTGATTTTTGGGTTGTCTCTAGATGAGCAAAGAAATAGGTTTTGCTCTGGATGCAGCTTTGTCTGATGTAGCTGCGAAAGACTTCGCTCCAGAAGGAGCTGGATTCCATGAAGTACATGAGCTGCACCTGGAGCCCACAAGTCACTTTAGAAAATCTTCGTTCTCCCTCTGTGATGGCCATGAAAACCTCACAATTTGCAGCTGTTGATAACACACCAAAAAGCAGAGATCTAATTTGATGCCTGTGCTCATTTTCAGGTGACTTGCCTGCATGCAGTTTGTCAGTGAGTGCTGTTGGGGGCAGAGCAGAGGCTCTCACCAGATGATTTCCCACCAGAAGGTACTGGGGTGCAAGTGGGTGCTGGTGGATTTGATCTTGGGGTATTTTTCAGTGCAGTGAGTGCCATGTTTTGTCTCCCCAAACCCCCATATGGAAGTGAGCCACCACCACCTGGGTTGATAAGCCCTGGGTTGCCTGTGGCAGGGATGCACTGATCCAAAGGTATAGTGTCATCCTCCGAGGAGGGAGAGGAGTTGTCTCTTGCTTTCGAGGGATGGACCCCTGAGCTGGAGCTCATGTGGGAACAAAAGTACCCAGGAAATATTTCTGAGGTCTGGGTCTGCTATGCCACGCTTCATTTGTGAGGTTTTGGTAAAAGATGATCTTCCCTTGCTTCATCGTAACAGAGTGCTAAGGCAGACTCGAGCCCTGATGTGGGGACTGCTCCACAAAGGGTGTAACCACAGGCTCAGGCCCACATGCTGAGCCCGAGCTTCCCAGAGCTGCCTCTCCTGCATTCTGAATAAACTGGATCCTCTGCAGGAAACATCTGGGGGCTGGTCCATCCCTCCAGGGATGCAGCTGGCCCAAAGTGCCCCATCTTGCTGAGCAGTGCACAGAGCCTAATGGGGTCACAGCTGTGATAATGATCCAGAGAGCAGAGGATCTTTTGTGACCTTTTCCAGGAGCATCAATAGTTATACCCATCCTGAAGAACTGTCTGCACCCTTCAAAAACATACCTGGAGCTGAAGTGGGAGAAGTCTATGGAAAGAGTCTTTTACAATTTGTGCTGCCTTAGCCTCCTTCATAATTAGGCAGCTGATGAGCAAAAGGTATTCATAGAGCTGAACTTACGCTAAGGAAAAAGAAACCAAGCAAGGTACAAGACCTCCCACCCCAACCCTCTGGAAGGTTTCCTTTACCATTTCCTAGAAATCCAAGGTTGACCTTTTACAAAACTAATGGAGCAACCAGTGCTGTTTCCTCCCAGTCTGAAAACAGGCTCCCCAAGAAGATTCAAGTCAAGAGCCAACCAGTGACCTGAACCATTGTGCACAGCTGGAAATGCCTATAAGATTCTTTATGATATCATTGAATCATTGAATTGTTTAGGTTCAAAAAGACTTCTATGATCATCAAGTCCAACCATCGATCCAGCACCACCATGTTCACCACTAAACCATGTCCTCAAGTGCCACCACCTCATGATTTTGAACATTTCCAGGGGTGGCAACTCCACCACTTTTCTGGTCAGCCTGTTAAAATGTATGACCACAATTTCAGGGGACATATTTTTCCTAATATCCAGTCTATACCTCCTCTTATACAGCTTGAGGCCTTTTCTTCTTGTCCTATCATTTGTCACTATGAGAAGAAACCAACCCCACCTGGGCTACAGCCTCCTTTGAGGTAGCTGAAGAAAGTGAGAAGATCCCCCTGAGCTTCCTTTTCTCCAGGATAAACACCCCCAGCTCCCTCAGCCACTCCTCACCACACTTGTGCTNCTCCCTCAGCCACTGCTCACCACACTTGTGCTCCAGACCCTTCCCCAGCTCCGCTGCCCTTCTCTGGACACTCTCCAGCCCCTCAATGTCCTTCTTGCAGTGAGTGGCCCAGAACTGAACACAGGATTGGAGGTGTGGCCTCACCAGTGCTGAGTACAGGGGGACAATCACTGCCCTGGTCCTGCTGGCCACACTGTTGCTGATACAGGCCAGGATGCCATTGGCCTTCTTGGTCCCCAGGGCACACCTGGATCGTGTTCATCTGACTGTAGTAAAGGAGGAAGTGTTATGAATGGATGATGTGGGTTTAAATAAGTCCCTGCCTTTTGCCCATGCCTCTGGCAGCAGGCAGTAGCTTTACTGAGGTGGCCAGCACCCCAAGACCCACTCTCATTCGCAAGATCTTTAAGAATGTCTGATTTGGTCTATTATAGAATGAACTATTTATTTAATAGACACAAAACTAACAGACATAAGACTTAAAACAGATTATTACTACACAGGAATAAGACAAAAAGAGACAACTAATATTACCCATGGGATTAAAGTTACCATCAATTTTACCGATAGCAAAGAAATAATATGACTTAGGATCCAGTGTTTCTTACCATCCAATTCCTGATGGAGCGCACATCGAAATCCTTTCCCTCAGTTTCCAGGAAAGTAACCACGGAATTTGTGTCCAGACTTTGGGAAGAAGTCTTCCACGCTTTCAGGGCATGTGTGTGGAAGGCTTCTGTCTCCATGATAACTGTGTGGGCTTTTATAGACATAAGAACCATGTCTTTTGGTCAAGAATATTTATTTTTCTTTCATCTCTCCCCACATTTACTTTCCAGACTAAGATGTTGATTCTTAGCTGGGGCCTGAGCCCTTTTGGTACCAGAGATGACCCCATGCTGGGCCTGTGTCCTCTCTTGCATGTACACCAACCATCTGTGGTAGAGAGGAGGTAGACACATCCTGCCACAGGAAGGAAAAGAAGAAAGAATTAGAAATAGCTGGCAGAAATGAAAGAGAAATAGAGCACTTCTTTGCTCTCTGTGTTTGAAGAGCAAGACCAGACGGGCCAGAAGTGAGCAAGCCGGCTGCTGACAGAGAGGGGAGAAACAGAAGTAAATTGTATTTGTTTAGGTGCCAATCAATGTGGAAAAATGTTCAGCAGCTCCAACGCTGTGACAAACCAAACCAAAGCAGAGCGACTTTTTTTAAAAATCACTGAATAAAAAGTCAATATGGCCTGGAAATAAATGGAAAGATATTATTTCCTGGTTCCCATGGGAATGTGAGCTGGGATACTCTGTGCCTGTTGCTGTCAGTAGCATCTATTCTGAGAAGACCCAGAGTGCCGGGTTACAGCAGCCCAGGCTGGGAGCATGTGGGCTAGAAGAGCAGCTGAGCTGACTTGTCTATTTTAGCATGTTCCAGGCATCCTTTCTCTCCTCCTTAGGATGCATTTGACCCAGGAGAAACCAAGTTATACCCTGCAGCATCTGAGAAAAGCTGTGCCCTGTCAGAAAGCAGAATACCTTCCACTTGCAGGACTGATGTAGCTGTGTTTTCCTGCATGGGCGTTGCTGTTTGAGGCGTTGGTTTTGTTTTGAGGTGTTCGACTCATTTCTCTCTGTAAATGTTTATGGAATAAATGTTCTTGCACTGTAGCAGGTGAGAGGATCATGGATGACAGTTGAGAAGAACATCCCCCCAGGTCACAGGAACAGCAGTCCTGTGAGTCATAGGACCATGGGAAACTGCACAAGGCTTGCTGACAGCTCCTGTCTCACCTTCTCCTTTGGAAGGGCTCCAGCTCTTTTTTCATTATTTCTGCTGAAACAACTTTTTTAAAAAGCCATAATTTTGCACCTTTTTTCTTTTTTTATCCCAGAAGTCACAAAGCTTGGAAATGGAAAACTTTTTGGGTAATTACCTTTTTTTAAAAAAAAAATCAGGTTAAATGGGATATTTATTACAGGTACCTGGGCAAGCAGCAACACCAAACATCTTCACATCGTGAAAGAGAAGTGAGCCAAGTTGACAGTTCTCCACTGCCCAGCTGAGGAGGGTGATAGAGCAGCTTTGGTGGATACCAGGGTCAACCCACCACATTCCATGTCCCATCCACCTGCTCTGGAAGCCCACATGATGGCCACTGGTCGCCCATAGTGTAGTGCCCGTGGAGATACACAGCAGGCCAGTGATGCAGGCCTGCCACAGTAGATTTGAAGCACTCATAGTGCAGGTTGTCTTAAAATCCAGCCTGCCCTGTGTTGCGGGCTGGTGATGGGAGGCACTGGACTCCTCCAGGGCCGAGGTGGGCATGAGTGTCTTTGAGCAGGCTGCTGGGGCTCTTGGATGTTATGGAAATGCAGCTGCTGGAAGAGGAGCCACAGGGAGCAGGCGTAGCTCCTCCTCTGCTTACTGAAGTGAACATGGTCTCCAGATCAACTCTCCAGAGTATCCTGGAGTATCCTAAACAGACAGCAGACAGACTCATTCAAGTTAGCAACATGTGGGTCCCTTTCTCCCCTTTCAGCTTGGTGAGCAGTCAGGTGGGTTTTCCCCCCAGCCAGGCCTGTCTGTGAGCTCTGCAACACGAGTTGAGGTCTTAAGCCACCATTGGTCATGAAGGCACAGCCTTTGTCTCAGGGGAAATGGGGATTTTGAGGGGATTTTGGACACATGTCTGGAAGGCAGCTTTAGGGAATAATTGTTGCATGCAGCATGCTATTTCTGGAAACCTTCCCTCCTCGGCAGTCATGTTTCTTGATCTTCCTTGATTTAGTGATTCAAAACTCCCATTTCTTTCTTTATTTGGACTTGTACACAGTGTTTTATTTCCATTTCTGCTTTCAGTCTATTCTATGACATTGGGTAAAGCTGTTCAATGTCTTTCTGTAGTTTCCTCTTTCACTCAATGTCCATCACATCCTGTCTGGGGCTGTTTCGAATGAAAAAAAGGACTCTTCATTTTAACTGTAAACATGTGGGTTTTGGATCAGACAATGAGAGCTGGTTTTGAATAAGGATGATCTTTCAATCTGCAGTTGTACTACAGAAGAAGGCCCCGCCCCCTGCCCAGATCCAGTCATTGGATGACCATGAGATTTTGCCAGTGGGAATAAATGTTCTTCTCTGTTTCTGGTTAGATTTTTCCGTGCTTTAGTCTCCTTTACTTTATGCAGGTTGAAGTAGATATTTTTGAGATTGGGAGAAGGATGGTAGTGCAAGTAATAGTGTAGTCAAAGCAAAACACAGTTAGTAAGGGTTGACATGTTTTTAATATGGCCTAGACAGAATTGATCCACTTTTCACTGCTTGGTCTGCTATACGGATTTCATCCCTGACCTGTGAGGGATAAGTTCTCCAGTTTTCTGATCATTGCCAGCCCACTGGTGATGGGTGCATTGAAATTACATCATCCAGAATGGCAGAAGACCAAGATTCCTTTTCCTGTTGGTAGAGGATCACCAGAAAGAGCTCAAAGGTTAGTAGTGCATAATTAACACCCACATGGCAAAAAGTCCCAAAGGATGCCCTCCTGCCCCATTCCCTCCCCACCCACCACTATTCCAATCCTATAACAGCTGAATTTGTGGACTTTCAGTACTTGGAGGGAACCTACAAGAAAGATGGGGAGTAACTTTTTAGCAGGACAAGGGGTAATGGCTTTAAACTGAAGGAGTGCTGATTTAGATTACTTGTAAGAACTAAATTTTTTTTACAATGAGGGTGGTGAAACACTGGAACATGTTGACCAGAGAAATTGTGGACACCCCATACCTACAAGTGTTCAAGGTCAGGTTGGATGGAGTTTTGAGCAACCTGTTCTTTTTGAAGATGTCCCTGCTCACTCCAGGGAGAACTGGACTAGATGACCTTTAAAAGGTCCCTTCTAATCCAAACTATTGTATGATTCTATGAATTTGCAGTTAAGACAATCAACAATGAATCAGCCAGATGGATCTGTGGGCCCTTTTGTTGTCACAGGACATTAGTGCCTCTGGACCCAACTTGCAGCAGGTAAAAATCGGGCATTTTTGAGCTGAACGCTCTGTGTCTGAGCACAGGAGACAACTTGTTGCTGGTTATCTTGACATGGAGGCTTAGAACACTGCAGCCTGATTTCCCTCTAGTTTTCAGTAGATCAGAGCTACTGAAATCAGATTCTCACCTAATTTCTATGCAACTCACACTCATAAATACTGACTTTAGCAGCATTTCAGTGGGGCAGCGCCTGCTGCAAGACCATGATTCAGATTAGTGATGTTACACAGCTGTACCGATAAGGGTGGGGGAGAGAACAGCCCATATTCCAAAGAAGAAAATCCCCAACTATAGAAATCAATAAATCCTCAGGAAAAAGAAAAAAAATCTGGTTTGAGACCAAGTTTCTCTAAGATACTAGCTTGCCCTTCTCACTAATGTTTTAAGCATGTGATTTTTAAATCATAAACATTTAGACTAAGACCATACAATTTTGAGTAGGTATGTAGCAAACAGTGTAATGTTGAAGACAGATCAGTCTCTGAGTATATAAGAAAGTATTTATAAGTCTGTGCTCACAAATGTACATACATTTTGAGAGTGCAATTCTTCTTGTATTTGTAATATTACTTCATCCCAAGGAAACTGGAAAACTTTGCTCAGCTTCACAGAGCTGTAATACTTTTATATAAACAACCCATTCAGTCCAGACAGCTACTTTAACTTCAGCTTAAATCCTGTTTGCTTCAAGCTTTGAGTTCCATTAGTGCTCTTTCAAGTTAAGCATAGGCTTAACAGCTTTATTAGATCAATGCCCGGGACAGCTGGTGAGAATTCCAGCTATCAATGAGTCTCCAGTGCAAAGACAACTTCTTTGGTCTTCTCGTAGCCCCTAAAGCTGTTTTGCTCAGCTACAGGTGTGCACTTCTTTAACAGTCCATTTGTTTATAGCCTTGGGGGTCTCCAGTGCTAATGAATGTCTCTTCTCTATCACCCCCTGCCTGCTTGCATTGCATCCCCTGTCCCCATCCTCTAGGCCTCTGCTATCATATCAGCCTTGCTTTCCCCATACAACATATCCCAGTGTCATAAACATTTCATTTAAGTGCAGAATAAGTATTGTCTATATAAAAAAAATAAGGTTTTACCACATTATTATAACAAAGAAAACAAATGAGGCAATAATGACCATGGTCTCTAGAAAAACTGCTCTTAGAGCTGAGCAAGCTAAAGCAAAACTTTAGGCAAGCCAAGACACGTTTGAACAAAGCCTGGCAAGTTCTGAGGCCTTGCAGAGAAAGAACGAAGCCTGTGGTCTTTTATATCCCGAATTTAATGGGATACAGGGCAACAGTGAAATAAAAGCATTAAATAGGCTTGGTGCCCAAATTGAATATTGAGAAACAGCACTAACAACCTATTGTTAGCCTGGTGACTCCTCTTTCAGGAGACCCTGTTCTAGGACATGAAGCTCTACATCCAATATTTGTTTAATAAGAGACAGAGTAGTTGCTCTGCATTATACTTATGTAAGAAGTCCATTATCTCCTGAGAGAAGTCCAATTCTCTGAATGCTATGTACCTTATAATATACCTTAGATAAGACACAGTTTTAGCTCTTGACTTTAATTATCCTTTCCTTCCAAGTCTGTTCCAAAATATTAAGTACATAGGCTTAAACAGTGAGCTGGTGGGCAGCAAGATCTTTTATCCCCTCTTTCAACATATAATGTTTTTTTGGTCAGTGTTCTTCTTTACTATAGAGAACGTTGGAAGTGTGCAGTGTGGAAGTCTGATCAAGGCACTCTTGCTCCCTTTACAGAATCACAGAATGATCGGGGTTGGAAGGGATCCCTGGAGGTCATCTTATCCAGCCCTGCTGCTCACACAGCGCTACCTTGAGCCAGTTGTCCGGATCCATGGCTTTTGAATATCTTGGAGACCACAACCACTCTGGGCAACCTGTGCCAGTGCTCCCTCACATGAACAAAGTGTCTCCCGATGTTCAGGCGGTACCTCTTGTGTTTCTGTGTGTGCCCCATACTACAGCATGACTGTACAGGCACTTCAGGGAGGTTCCCCAGAACCCTGAGTTTCTGGAGATGGTTTGGAGGATTTCTCCATAATAGTGTCTTCCAGGCACTTCCTTCCTCACATGCTGGAGATCCCCCTTAAGCTTCATTTTGCTAACTTTGTGGTCCCTTCCTCCTGCACTTGAGATGGGGCAACCCAGGTTATGTGTACAGACTGGGGAATGAGAGGTTGGAAGGCAGTGCCAAAGAAAGGGACCTGGGGTCCTGGTCAGTGGCAAATTGAACATGAGTCAGCAGTGCCCTGGCAGCCAGGAGGGCCATCTGTGTCCTGGGGGGCATCAGGCACAGCATCGCCAGCCGGGCAAGGGAGGGGATTATCTCTCCTGGAACATCGTGTGCAGTTTTGGGAACCACAATATAGGAAAGACATCAGAGAGCGTGCAAAGGAGGTCAATGAAGATGGTGAAGGGCCTTGAGGGGAAGGCATATGAGGAGTGGCTCAGGTCACTTGGTCTGTTCAGCCTGGAAAAGAACAGGCTGAGAGGAGACCTCTTTGCAGTCTGTAGCTTCCTCATGAGGGGAAGAGGAGGGGCAGACACTGATCTCTCCTCTCTAGTAACCAGTGACAGGACCTGAGGGAATGGCCTGAAGTTGTGTCAGAGGAGGGTTAGGTTGGATATCAGGAAAAAGTTCTTCACCCAGAGGGTGGCTGGGCACTGGAACAGGCTCCCCAAGGAAGTGGTCACAGCACCAAGCCTGACAGAGCTCAAGAAGCACTGGAACAATGCTCTCAGATATTGGGGATGGTCCTGTGCAGGGCCAGGAGTTGTACTCCATGACCCTCATGGGTCCCTTCCAACTCAGCATCTTCTGTGGCTCTGTGATTCTGATCCACAGCCAGTTAGTGACTTGTCCTATTAGCACCCTTCTCACATCCTTTCCCCTCCCCAGCAGGACTGAGGAGAGCACCACGTGGGTCCCCATGCCCTTTCCTACTGCCCACAGAACCCTGTAGTCACTTTTGATATTGTCCAGGTTTCCCCTGGCAGTACTGTTTGTGCCTGCATGGAATAACAGCAGGAGATAGTGGTCAGAGGACCAGATGAGCTCTGGCAGTCCCTCCACAACACCTGGATCCTGGCCCATGGCAAGCAGCAAGGCTCTATAAATATTTGATCAGGTTGGCAGACTGGTGCTTCTGTCCCCACCCCCCTGCAGGCTGTTTCTTTCTGATAGTCTTGCATGATTTAAGGCTGAGCGGACCAGGCCTTTTACTTGTAGTTATCTGTTTCCCCTTCATCTTCAATGGTGGTGAATCCATTTTGCAGCTGTAAGTCCTTAGGTGAGGCAGAAGCCTTCACCCTGATGCCAAATTCACTGGCTTCCGCTCTTCCCCTTTTCCAGAAGTTTTGCTTACCTTACTCCTGGAAGGTAGACACTGCCTGCTTCTCTACTGCAGGGTAGTGGAGACAGTCAGCAGAGAAAGAGGAACTTTGGGGCTGTAATTCATCTGCCCCATTTTATACATTGGTTTTATGGTGAGATAACATAATCCCTCAAAGTGCCTGTTTTTCTCCAGTGACTGCAAAGCTGTTCTAGATACGGGAATGTTACACAAAACCCTTTTTTTGTTTTGTTTTTGTTTTTGGTTTTGTTTTTGTTTTTGTTTTTGTTTTTGTGGTGTGTGACATCAGGGCTTATAAAGTAGCTGCAAATTAGGAACAGTGGGAATTAAGTCACATTCTTGCATGCACTGTAAAAAACAACACAGGAAAAGTGGAGATAAAGAATGAACTCTGACCATGTAATCTTATTGCTGGTTTTCAGTATTTGAAAAGCATTTTGGTGACAATTTGCCAGCAAATATTTTTAATTTGAGTTTTAAAAAACACTGTGTGTTCTCTGGATTAAAAAATGTCGATGAATACGACACTAGGTGGCGTTGTATAAATACATATAAAGTCTTGTGCTTTTTCTGTTTCAAAGGAGTTATAAGGAATGAAAATCTCATTGAAATGTGTGGGATTTGTTCACTAATTTTTGTTCTCTGGTCATTGTAGTCTGAGATTTAGCATTACTGGAATGCAAGGAGTAGTCCAGTGATAAGATATGTTTTATGGTTTTATCTGCTACTGAAAATCTACAGCTCACAATCTGTCTCTTATTTACATATGATATTTATTCCTGAACAACAGCATCTTCTAGATAATACATGAGAATAGATTCAAGCCTCATGGCTACTTATCTTTTGTAAGCAGCTTAAAAGTATGACTGGTTCAGTCCCAAGGTGGCCAATGAGTTTCTGTGAATCTCCATTCAGCATTCCTCTTCTGAAATAAATGTCACCTCCTTGTTTTTATGAGCACTTGTGAGATAGGTTATGCCTCTGAAGGATCACATCAGGACTGCATGATCACCCCACTTTGTGTAAATGGGATTGAAATACTGATAATACCAAATGAGGATGTTGATAGGTCACGCATGTCACACCAGGAAATGAACCTGGTTTGTAAATGATGGCAGATTTTGGGGTGTCTGAAGTATGAAATCACTCAGTAGGATCAAGTCCACATTGGCAAAATGGAGTGTGCAAAAAGATGCAAGGCTTTAAAGGCATCAGGGGAAACATTTTCTTGGAAGTGGCAAAATTTCACATCTGTTCTGAACTTGGACTAGTGCTTAATAAAGGATACAGGGCAGGAAAACAAATGCTCCTCATCGCTCAGCCCTCCAGGGCAGATCTGGGGGGAAAACATCAGGTCTTGGGGAACATTATCAGTTCAACTGCTACAGGGAAATGGGCTCTGATCAACCCATGTGAAACTGACTGGAGTCAACACACTGGAGCCTTCAACAACCTGGTCAGAAACTAGGAAAGTTCTCATGCCTTTTCTGGGAAATCATTATGACTGGACACCTCTCTGAAGTGCTGGCACTCCAACAGTGCAGCACAGCAAGCAGAAGGAATTAGAGGTCTCTGTGCAGTAGCAGGGCTACAACCTCTTTAGGATCATGGTGAGATATTTCACAAAAGTGGAGTGCTCAGAAGGTTGGCTACAGGCTCCACAGGAAGGAGGTAAGGAGAGGAAACTGCCCTATGTCAGAGAGAGCATTGGGAACATATCGAGCTCTGCCTCGGCATGAGTGATAAGCCATAAACTAAGAGTTTATGGGTTAGGATTAGAAGGTGTTGATGTTGTTGTTGCAGATTTCTGCTACAGACCACCTGATGAGGTAAAACTAGTTGAGACCTTCCTCAGGCAGCTGGAAGAAGTCTCACATTCACAGGTCTTGATCTTCATTGGGAACTTTAAGTACCTTGATGTCTCCTGGAGGGACAATCAGCAGACAAATGAATCATAGGTGTCCTAAGCAGACATCAGCGCACAACTCTGTCCAGCTGTGTCCAGTGCAGGGAAAAATAAAACTGCAGGAATAGACTTTACCTTGCTTATCTGGGACAGCTCTTATTTTTACAGTAATGAGAAAGGTCAGCAGCAAACCTTGGTGATGAGGAAAACAGGATGGATCCCTTGGCTAGTCATGCTCTCTCACTTAAGTTTTTGTATTTCTTTCACCCAGTGTCACTTCTGTCACCCAGTGTCACTTCAGATGAGCAAGAAGTTGGGTTTGGTATCTGGAGGTTGCTCAGCCTCGCCTTGAGAAGGCAATACTCCTGAAAATCATTTCCAAACACACTAAGCTCAAGAAGGTGATTGGGAGTAATCAGCATAGGTTAAAGAAAGGGGAGTCTTGCCAGACCAAACTAAGAGCCTTCTAGAAAGAAATGATGAGCTCTGTGGATGAGGAGAGACCATATGGCTTTTGACACTGTTGTGGCATCCTCATGGGGAAACTGATGAAGTATAGGGCAGATAAATAAACAGGAAGGTGGACTGAAAACTGACTGAACTGTGGGGGTAAAAGCGTCATGAGGACCAGCATGAAGTCCATGGAGATGCTAAAAATCCATCTGTAATTGGTGCCTAGCAACCTGCTCTTGATGACCCTGCTTTGAGCAGGGGCTTGGACTTAACAATCTCCAAAACATCCCTTCCTATCTCAAATATTCTGTGATTTTGTGAACAGCACCTTCTCTGCTGGCCTCACTTAGGGTTGAGCTTGTAGCTCAAGCCTCCAATTTCATAAGAGTCTAAAAATTTTGGACAGGACAGAGTGATTTGTCTCCTGCAGGACTGCCTCCAAACTTGGGAGACAAGTGGCAGATGTATGCAGTCTCGTTTTGGGGAAAAGTCTCATTTTGGTTATGGTCAGAGGCGTGCTTATAGCTATAAGCTGGCATATAAATACTTGGTAATGCTGGAGTGTGTAACAGTCAAAAAATGGCTTTAGGCATTTAATACACTTCTGATACTTGGACTGAAACTTCTTATACCAGGGTGATTTCACACAAGAAATATTTTAAGGATTTGTGACTAACACAACAGTGTGGCTGGTAACTGAACTGCCTTGCCATGTTAGCAGTACTGCTGCTACACGTGGGGATTTATTTGTCTTTACACACTTAAAGCAGCAGGCTTCCTGGGACTCATCCCACTGTAGATCCATGCAACCCGAACAAACAAGCATGTGGATTGCGGCTAGAAATTTGCAATGTGTTGGGAGAAAACCATCCTTGCTTACCCTGAGGGACCTACAAAGGCAGACCAAGCCATCTGGATGGTCCTGCTCATATGGGAGGAGGTTTACGTGGGTAATGCAAAAGCAAAAGTGGTCCTCTAGAAACTTTCAGGGAATAGAACTGGTAGAAGTTATTTCTTTTAAAATAAGGGTTATTTTTCTCATGGTCAATTTTGTTATCTTTCAAAAGCACGTTCCAAGATCAAAAAAAAAGAAAGAAATGGAGATCTGTATCAGTGTCGTAACTCACCATTTTGTGAGATTGATTATTTTAGTTAAGCTTTAAACAAAGCAAACTCTTTAAAACAATTCAATAGTTTTAGAAAAGTGGCTGCGATAGGTGGTGATTTACAGTATGTTTTTCACAAGATGAAAATAAACTTAAAAAAATGTAGTTAAGCTGAACCCTGTAAAACAGTCTAATTATTTTTTATTGTTTTAGTTTAAAAGCTTAATTCAGTCTCTGGCTCTCTGGAGGAAAATTGAATGCTGCAAGGATTAACAGACATTAGCAATTGAACTGGCCAAGGAAAAGTTTCCTGTGTTTGCCTGTCCTCTCCTAATGCATTTTTGGCCAATACATCCTGTTTTGCTGTGTTAATGGATTATTGTTCGTATTTCATAGGAGACAGTAGGGATATGAGAGAATGTTGAAATCATGGGGCAGTGCAAGTATATTAGCACAAAGTCCAATTAGTTCTATCTTTCAAAGCCAGAGGGAATGGTGCAACATCTGCTCTTAGCAACTGTGGAAAGTATTCGGTCAACCTGCGAGTCAGTGATTATTGCATTGCTGACAAGAACCACCGTCACGTGACTTCAGACATATGGAAGGTGACTGCTGGGTTGAATTCTAATCTGAGTTGCAGAGCTGAGACAAAAATTTACAGTAAATAATTGATATGGCAAATTTGGATTCTTTTCTGCCTGTGGGATAATTTTTTACTCTTTTTTGAGGGTCTCAAGCTCTTGTCATTAACTGCAGTAAGTGATTCCTGTCTTAGAAAAGGATACAGAACCTCCTGGGGCTGTTTTGAGCTGACACTTACATATTGCCTGCTCATCAAGCAAAATAATAATTCATGAATGTTCATGGATATATTTTCTTTTTCCTCAGTTTAATTTGAGATAAAGCTGGTACGTGGTAACAAGCTTAGTGCCTTTTTTTTAAATTTAATTTTCAGAACTAATAGCTGAAATAGTTTGTCAGTAATGTTTCAAGAGCTTACTTTTTCTCTTGCAGTTGTCACACTGCTGCAAGGGCACAGAAACAGCTCTTCTGGCCCTTGGTATGACTGAAGAGCAGAGAAGGAAAGTTGCAGGGCAAAAACCTCCCAAACCACAGTTGCTACTTGAGGAACGGAGTCTTTGTACAAACCTGCAGATCTCCCAGTCTTTTTCCCCCTTCTTCCTACCATTGGTCATTTTTTCTATCTCTGCCCTTCAGGAAATATTTTGCCTCCTGAACTGAGTCAAATACTGAAGTTGTAGCTGATGCAAGGGGTAGAAACTCTGGCAAGGCAAGTGAGAGTGCTCTACAACATTTTTAAACTGTTCATTTCAAATCAATTTCCTTTGGCACATAGAAGACAAATTTATCAGCCTTGTTTTCAGGATTGATGATGGAATTTTTCACTCAATTTCTAAAGAGGGAATCTGAGCCTGTTGAGTAGCCCTCATGGTCCCAGATCTCTCAGCATCGTGTTTCCCCTTGGATTTAACATGCAAGAAATGAATAAATAACAAGCAACCTTCTGATGAGTTTGCTGTAAAAATGCTATAAATCTTACCTAGGCTTGTATTGGTTTTGGCTCGGATAATTTTCTTCATAGTACCTGGTATGGGGCTGTGGTTTGGATTTGTGCTGAAAACAGCTGGTTGACTGCAAATGCCTTTGCAGCTTTCCTTCATGTGCACAGCACTGAAGTCTGTTTTTCTGTGAATATCAGTTAAGGAAACAGGAGTGTGTGAGTTTTCAGAGGGTTTCTCATTACAAGATGAGAACGGGAGCTGCCCATGGCAAGCCACAAGTGTTTTATCTGGCCAGCTCTATTGGATATCATGGAGCACTGAAAATCCATAAGCACAACACTGATCTTTTCTGCAGCAAATTTCTAGTTCATCAGATAAAACCAAAGTTGCTGGTGATCTGGGGGATATTTTCATTTTGACATTTTGGGTTTTGGACCAAATCACCAATTATCAGTAGAGCCAGCATTTTTCTGCGTGTGATTGGATAAAGCATAGTAATATTTTAGTCACTGAAGGTACCATTCTTCAAATCAAATATCAAGTCCTCTTTAACATGTAGTGAAGACATGTTTGACACTTTTACCATGCAAAATAGAGCCTTCTCAGGACCCTCTGTGGGTTGTATGATATGCAAGTGCCCACAGAAATCTGTGTATGGTGCTGAGCTCCCTGCAGCAGTCCTGACCATGCAGGTTCATGTTCTGTCTGGGTTCTGCCAGCACATTTGTCCTGATTTCTGGGTGATATTAGTCCTCCCAGCAGGCTGGCACAGATACAGTTTCCTATCCCCCAGGATCAGAATGGCAGATCTCAAACAATCATTTCTGATGTTGTATGCTCTCTGCTCATTGCTAGGTCTGCTTCTGGATTTATTTTTCATTTGCTGGAGTGGAATACAAGAGAGTATCTCAAAGCTTGCATCTGTAGCTCAAGGGCTACCGCGTCTTGTGTATCAGCTTTGACAGCCCTGTCACACTGTCCTGGCTCTGGCATGGTGCTTCCCAGCTGGGATCTTCTTTGGATGATTTTGATCAGTGAAGGCCATTTGTGGCAGTAGAGGAGATCCCCTTCTGTACTGCACACTCTCCATGTCACAAGTACAGCCTGTGTATATCACAGCTTAAAACTGCCTCTTCACCTGGGTTTCCGTGCAAGATATCTCACTGCTTGTAGGTCCACTCAAAACCCCCCAAATTCCATGCCTTCCTTTTGCTGGGAGGAATGGAAGTGTGTTGACATTCTGGGTTGTCCAATGCAGTAACAGCGAAATTATCTGAGTCCCTGGTTGGGCAGAATTTGGCCTAAATCTTGAAAAAAAGATGCATGTGTCACCTCCCTTGGCCGATGCTGTGAGGAGAGCTTTCCTGTTTTCATGTGCAGTCCATCAGGTTGATCTGGCCATAGCTCAGCTGGTGTAAAAGTGCTTAGCCCACTGTCCTGATGACCAGGCCTCCTCACCTCCTCCTAAGTTCTGCTGGTGCAATTTTTCCAAGCTTCAGGCTGCCAAAATGTCCTCCTGAAAGATCTGAACAAGCGAAATGCACTAAAAAGTCTTAGGTAACCCTGGATACGAGCATGGTTTTTGCTAGGGGTTATGGAAGGATAGTAACTGGCATCAAACGTAGCGGGAGGGAAAGGCGGGGGCAAGTGGCCAGGGACGTGCTGGGACTGTAATCTCTTAAACCATGGCAGCACAGCACGTCTGGTCATGCCATTGCATCATGTGAGAGAGAGGACTCAGACAGAGAGGACCCTAGGGAGAAGGAGTTTAATTCTGATCCCTAGATCCAGACATTTTTTGAAGGGTGGATGCCTGCTGCAGCTGACCTGCCTATCTCTTCTCTGTTAGTGTGCTGGTGTTTGATTGATTCATCACTGTTTTGTGCTTTTATATAATTAATTTTCCTTGGCATTTGAATGGCCTTTTATTCCAGCCCCTCAGCTAGTACTCAGCTTCCCACAGACACATTAGTACTGTGCTCTAATAACAGGTAAGTGGCGTGGTAAATACCCTGGGGTCTCGTTACCATTCACGAAGTTACTGTTTGAGAAATATGGTTCCAAATGTGCTGGTGAATGAAAATAATTAGTCATAGCCCATTATGAACAACTGCTCTGCTGTGCCCTCTGTGTGCACTCCACAACACGTGTGAGTGCTACCCACTGGTGGGTGTCCTTTCTCACCCACCTCTGTCTTGAGCTGGTGGTCTCTCACCAAGCCCTTTTCTCTTTACTTGGTTCTCGCTGCATTTATGGCCATCACTGCTCTGCTGGCTTGGTGATCCTTCATCTCACCATGGGGGCACTCACAATGCTTTACTGGTGGGAGCTGTTCCTGCCAGGAGCCACGATTCCTTGGTGTTCCTGAGCACTGAACTCTCTCTGGTGGAGTTTTTCTCTGGTAGCAGACTCCACAGACAGCGCTATGGGTAGAATGTGATCCAGAGACAGGATAAAAGTTCCTCTCTCTGTTCATTTCACAGACCTGTTGTGCTGACCTCTGAGGTTATCCAGCTCCTGTGTAGTAGCTTAGACCTTGGAGAATATTTGTTGAGAAAAAAATTTATATGGGAATATTTCAACTTTTCCATCAAATAGTTTTATGGGGAGCATGTTACATAAATGTCATTTCCACAGCTGTTGCTGCCCTGGAAGATTATGGTAGTTCTCTCAGTCATTATTAATTTCTTGCGCATTTAATCAACTCTGTGCAAAGAGGCCTGTGAACACTCCACTACTCTGCATCTGTTGAATTTGCAGTGTGACAACCTGGGCTGTTAAATGGCTGTGGCTATCTGGAGAGCAAATCAAATCATGGCTCAGCAAGCTTTGTTATTACAGTAAACAGAAAGGACCTATTTTATCTGCCTTTTTTTGTTTGTTTCCTTGTTTGTTTTTGTTTTGTTTTTCCGAGGTTTAATCCCTTCCCTGTCTCATTGTTTGTGAGTGAGTGAGGCATTTTGGGATCGCTTGGAATGTCCTTCCTCTGTTGCTTCATTTGGGTAACTCCTTTGGCCTTTGTACCTGGAGACTAACTTACACCTCTTTCTTGTAAAGAAAAAAAAATTCTAGCTCTGGGGCTGGTTATGCCAGCTCTAAGAAGGTGCTCTCTCACTTAGGTCTCTACATATTCTCAGTAAATGCTGGTTTCTCTCCTTGGCACTGATACATTTCTCCGATGGCCTGCAATCAAGGGATCTCAAGGTCTGGTATCTCATCTGAACCGAGCAGGAAGACCCTTGCTCTAGCAGTCATTGTGAGATCTGGAGGCATCCATGTGGCCTTTTGGCTGGTCCCCTTTGAGTAGGAGCTGTTTTCTCTGCCTTGCTTGCCACTCAGAGAGAGAAATGGGTGAGCTCAAGGCTGATGCAGCGCTGAGGTCCTCACCTCAAACCTCAGCTCTGTGTAGCAGGTGGCTACATTATTCAACTCGAATGCAGTGTAGTCGCTAGGTTTCTAGGTCAACTTGCTGACTCTCTTGCTATTCCCCTATTCCTGCTATTTTTGGCTAAAAAGCCCTATCCCCCTGTTTTTTCATTCTGTCTATTTACAATTACAGTTTGAAGGAGTACAATAAAAACTTTAAAAGATCTTTTATAATACTGTAACTCTCAGAGGATACAGTGTAATAATTTTTAAGGCTCAAGGAATCAACACAATTGTGTTTAGGATTAATTTGATAGCAGAAAGGATAGCTTAGTATTTTCCAAATAATGATGCCAAGATTGGCTTAAAAAATTTTTGTATTTGTGAAGACTGGAAAAACTGCTTTGTATAGTTTAAAAGAGCTAAAAGTCCCGAAAGTTTTCTGGATCTTTGCATGAATAATTCATCCAAAAAGTCACCCCAGAAAAGTGTTCATAGCCTAGTGTTCTTTAGTTTCTAGTGCTTCCGTTGCCACTCAGAGTGGAGACAATACTTCATGATTTTGTAGTTACTGACACGCAAAAAAATAATGAATAATCACGTTGGCCATTTGGGAAGAGTCCGGGATTTTCCTGTACAAGTGCTCAAACAAGATATTGACAAAAACCTTCCAAACAAAGAGTCAATGTTTATGAAAAAAAAATAGGATGAATTGGTGGAAAAATACAGAAGAACTGTTTTTGTAATGGATATTACTGTACAACTAATTTGACTAGTTCTATTTAGAAAACAGATACAGCTGTGGAAAAGCTTTATGAAGAAGCCCATAAATATGCAGCTTTCATTCACTTTTAACCCTGAATGGGGAATGTGTTCTTCCTATTGCCAAACCTGTGTATAATTTATATTTTTGTGTGGAATATGAGTAAAGCTGAGTGGAGTCTTCATCCAGATGTAACACAAAACCAGGAGAGTTTTGTGGTTTTGGCTGGGGATTTGTTTTATAATTTAATTTTAACACAAGTAAAAACAACCTTCTTGGCTGGGAGATGGGATCTAAATTGCCTTCTTCCCAAATAAAAAGTATGTGTTCTGGGAAGCTGGTGTAGGTTGGCTGTTTGTTGGTGAACCTTAGCGTCACCTGCAGATCCACGAGCAACCTGCCCTTGCCTTCACCAGATACAAAACCCTCCTTCCCCTCAGTGTTTCATCACTGTGTAAGTATTTAAGTTTTCTTTCCTTTTCCATTCTCTTGGGCTGGACCAACTTCATAATTATTTAATGCTGTTTTCCCTCTTCAGAGAACGGAAAACAAGTGGTTTGTCACCTTTCTTTGCAGTCAGATTTGCTTTCAGATGTCTGTGTTTTGGATTAAAAACACTGAAGAAGGATGTTTCTTTGCAGTGTTTCTCAGGGAGATTTAATTGCAGGAATTCATGTTAACTTATGTTAATATTACGTTTGGCAGAAACACTGTTCCCTTTTGATAAATACAGTCTAAAATGACAGAAGGAGTTGGAAGAACCAACAAAATTATTATTCTGTTTCTGTCAGCCTGCTGTGTGTGAAGGGAGATTTCACAGATAAGAAGTCCCCTAGTGATCTACCATGGTGTCTGGTAAGATACAGTTTAAGAGGAGTTATAACATAATGGAGAACAATCTATTATTACTGTAACTCACTCTTCTATGGCTCCAGGCAGTTGATGGTTGCTTGACAATTTTTCCTCAAAAATTCAAAATCCAAATGGCATTCTGATTTATATATATATGTATATGTATATATATATATATAGACACACACAAATATACATATATATAGACACATATACATATATCTACGTGTATATATATGTATGTTATATATATACGTGTGTATGAAATATATATCCCAAAGTAGAAAATCTTCTTAGCATCCCTGCCAGTTACTTAGGTTCGTTGAATTCACTCACCAAAGAAATTTATCCCAGTGTCACTCAAGTGGAAGCATCAATAGGGATGCTCACTGCTAAAAATTCTCCTCTGCCCTTGCAGCAGGGACAGAGTTCATCTTTCAGACCCAAGTGATTGGATGGATGAGTGAAGAACCCTCTTTGTATTCTGTGCCCACACAAAAACTTTTGATGCAAACTGATAGGGACTTTTTGCTTCCCTTTCTGTTTGCAATCAGGGCAAAGCTGCCTAAGACCTTAATTCTTTGGGAACTTGGCAGACTTTGTAAACAAGATGAAAAATGATATTTGAAGGGAGATGGGATTTCGCTGCTGCTGGCCTGAGCAGAATGGATGGCCGCTGAGTGCTTTTCAGTATTCTGAGGACAATTAGAATAAACTAGCTGGATTTTCAGAGCAGCAGGCAGAGTGTCAGTAAAGCAGATAATTTAGGAGTGCTTATTGCTTGTTGTGCCCATTGTGAAAATTTTAGGTATTTAAGCCTAAAATGTTCTTGTGCAAAAGTGGCCTTGCCCTGTAAAAGTTTGCATGCAATCCACTGTGATTGACAAGGCATACGTATGTGTTAGAAGATGAGAGCCCAGAGGCATAAACATCAGAGTTCTCCAAGATCCTGTAGATGTTTTCTTTTGTTTCAGTCCAACTGTTTTCACTTACCTTTCCAGGGCTGAGCAAAAAAGATGTTTAACCTTACAAAAATAATGTATATTGGTTTTTCTCAGGAGAAAATAGTAGCTGTTCTGATAAAGTAAGGTCTATGCACTCTTAATTCAATTTAAAATGAAAATATTAAGACCATTTCTATGCTGGCTGCCCTTCAGCATGCACTTAGTCAGCTTGAATTCTGATTACAGAGAGTGCTGAGACCTGGCTTGTGACCTGCACTAAGCAAGTTTCATTAGAAGAGATTTGGACATTGCTCAGATAAACTAGATGCATATTTAGCTATAAGTAAGGAAGAAATTGAAAAATAAAAAACCTCTCCCAAACAAATGTAATTGCTGTGTTTTAAAATGATGTCCTTTTTTAGCTCACCAAATTATTTCAGACAGGGCAATGAATGATGAATAAATTCTTAAATTAGCTGTGTCTGGGCTGGCTTGCATTGTTTGGGAATTCATGCAGTGTCCACACGTGGCACAGGGTATTTATCCTCAAAGTCATCAACATTTGTCTCGGTTGTTCTGTCAGATTTGCTGTGCATCATGCTGGGGGCAGCCAGAGGACATGCGGAGACCAGAGCAATAATTCCTTGAGGGTTCAATTTATGCCAAATATTGAGCACGCTTTTCCCATGTAAATCACAAAAGACAGTTCCTGTGTTGGACTCTAGGAATATTGGTGTTATCAGCAGTGCATTATTCCCCAGGCATCTATGTCTCATCTCAAGGAGTGCTTGGCTGCCTCTCAACATCATTGCAGACCCTGATGGTGTCCTTAAGGAAATTCTTAAAAATTTTCCAGCTTGCCAAAAACTGTCCTCTTCTGTCAAAATCCTGTTCTTCACCTCATGTGTCTTTGGATCCAAAATACAGAATCATAGTATGGGTTGTTTTGGAAGGGACCTTAAAGATCACCTAGTTCCAAACCCTCCCCTTCCCTCCTGCAAGCACTAGACCAAGCTGCTCCAAGCCCCATCCAGACTGGCCTTGAAGACTTCCAGGGATGGGGCATCCACAACTCCTCCAGGCAACCTGTTCCAGTGCCTTAGCATCTTCACATTTAAGGATTTACTCCTAATATCTAGTCTAAAACTACCCTCTTTCTGTGTGAAACCTTTGCCCCTTGTCCTATTACTCCATGCCTTCGCAAAAAGTGCATCTCCAACTTACTTGTAGACCTTTTTAGGTTCTGGAAGGCTGCTAGAGGGTCTTCCTGGAGCCTTCTCTTCTCCAGGCTGGTATCTGATATCTCGACATGATGCATGGTCTTGCCAAAAGAGGGGAGTCTGTCTCTTTTCTCTTCCTCCAGCCTAGTCCATCACGCCACTTCAGGATCTCCTGCAAACCTCGTTCTAGATTATGAACTTTCTAAGCAGAGCAGCATCTGAAGTTTGATGTTGGAGCTGCTTGTCATTGTCACCATCACGGATGCATTGCTTCTGTGTCCTTGCCTTCTTAGTGCCCATGCATTTGTTGCTGACCAGAGAACTGAAATGCACAACTTCAGCAGGGACAGCCATTTGGGTAATTGCAGATTTTTATTTATAACTATGCAGTCTCTACTTCAGGCCATTGTTGCTCAAGAAACTCAAGGCGTGAATGCCTCACTCAGCTTAAGGGCTAAGAAACACAAATTTGAGGTAACCTCCTTACCATGGCTCTTGTTCCTCCCTCTCCATGTGTAGCTGCTTTTTCAACCTTCTGCAAGAACTTTTACCAAATCCAAATTAATTATGCTTGGCTCCGTTACTTAATTCCTCCTCCTCCATGCAAAACATTATGTAAAAAAGACTCCTCCTAAGGCTTACTGTTGTCCCTTGTGGCTTCCCGCAGATCTCTGGGATATAATTTATATGATCAAATGCTTGTCAGATTTCCTTAGTTTGCAATGTCCAGCTGTGTGCTGTGGGACAACGCTTCATCCTTTGATTGTTTACCTTACTCCCTCTCCACCCATCTCCACAGGAAATCTCATCAGAGCATTTGCCATGGGAGTGTCAGTCTTGGAATGAGAAAAGCCAGAAAACACTTTTTTTCTTCTAAAGCCAGGTCTTCAATAATATGAAGCTTTTCCATCTACAGCAATAATTTATACAGAAACACAGTCATTTCCTTCTTACCTGGTGATTATTTTCTTGGTCAAAATTTTGCCTTTATTTTATTTATAGTGGTGTTTTCTCAGTTTTAAAATAATAATAATAATAAATAATAATAATAACAACAATAATTCATGTTAATTGCCAAATGCTGTTTTATTTATTATCTATTACTGACCGTATACCTTGGAGCTTTATTTTTCAACATATATTTTATTGTTTTTATTTTGTGGAGATAGTTTTATGTTCTTCTAACTCTCAAAGATTTGCAGTTTAATAGCGTGGACATATGTCTGCAAGAAAATGAGTTAGTGTGGCCCTGTGGCTTACTGCTGAGAAATTGAGTTACTTAACTTCCCTGAAATAAATTAGTTCATTTTGTTTTATATTTCCAACATGCTCAGGAGATATAAGTGACTGCCTAACAGAGATCGCCTCCAAGTTGTTCCACAGTAAAGTTGCTGCAGTTCAGGCTCTGGCATCTGTTTATCCACACGAGCTTTCTCAATATACTTCCTTGATTTGTTTAATAGAGTATGGATGTGCCTTACATAGCTAAATTACCCAGAGAGAAATACATTGGTGGCTTGCTGGTAGCTCTGCAGAGGTACAGTTAATGAGTAGCTGTACTACAGTGTGCAATTTTAAAGTTGAATATGCATATAATTGTGTTCCTGGATCCAAGTCAGTTCTGGGGAACATTTTGCCCTGATTTTAAAACCTATTCCTTTTAAAAGGGGTGCACACAACCTGTAGGGACAGAATAATTGCTTTTCCAGGGCATATTGCTCAGCTGTGGGCTGGAGTGGCTAATGGGTAAGTGCAGCAATTCAGATGAATGGGATTGCTTCCAAAGCAGGACTGTATGCATATAGTGTATATATATATGCATATACACACACATATAAACTGAAAGAGAGTAGGTTTAGATTGGATATTAGGAGGAAATTTTTTACTGTGAACATGGTGAGGCACAGGCACAGGTTGCCCAGGGAAGCTGTGGATGTCCCATCACTGGGAGTGTTCAAGGCCAGGCTGTATGGGGCTTTGAGCACCCTGTTCTAGTGGAAGGAGTCCCTGCTCATGGCAGGGGGTTGGAACAAGAGGATTTTTAAGATCTCTTCCAAGCCAGCTATTCTATGATTCTATGTTTCTCTGATTCTGTCCTTTTCTGTTTAAATAATCAAGCTTCAATGGTTACTTGTTCATGTCTGGAATGAGGTGTGCTAGAATTATACATTCTTCTCCATTTCAAGAATGAATGCATTTTTAGACAGGCTATTTTTCAGTTGCCAAAACACACAGTGAACGACATGATGCACAACGGTGACTTCTGAATAATACGACATTATTAATGAGGTTGTTCTCTGAACATAAGAACGGTGCTCAGAGATAGCCTGGCACAACACAGGGATAACCTGGCACAACACAGGGAAGTACACTCTGCAGCGAGGCTGAGCTATTACAGAGTCAGCTGAGCAGAAAATTCAATGCCTCCATGCTGGCCTCGGGGCTAAGGGTTAAAAGCTTTGTTTGGGTAGCTGAGTAATGAGGTTGCCATCTCAGTGCTGCAGCAGGAGGAAATGAGTAAAGTCTTTGCCTCTACTTATTAAGTAAATGAGCTATCTAGGGATCAGGTTCCTTACTCAATGTAAGTTACATGCTTCTAACAGATGTCAGATACTGAAATTTCCCATGCACAGTGATTTGTAAGCTGTAGAAAAGTGTTTAATACTTTGCTCCCTAAATGATGATGGTAGGGAAAATACTTTTGTAAATATCCTTCCCAAATCTATTACAGGGACCTTAAATGTAACAGATTATAAGAAGTTACACATATAAATCTTATGGTCATCTTATACACCCTTGAAGCTTCTTCTGCCTCATTGCTTTCCACACCTGGAAATTTTGAGCACTTGTCAGCTCCCTGCCTCTGGGTGTGTGCTGGCTCAGCTGCTGCACCTGATTTGCTTTTGTGAAGGACATTCTGTGGCACTGTAGCCACTGGACGTTACCTGAGGAGATGGATGGGACCTGGGCAGGGATGTTCAGGTGGAGAGGAGGAGCTAAAAAACAAAAAGATGTAGGATGGACATACAGGTTCTTCAACACCTCTCTGTGGCTGTAGGTAACAACGCTGTCAGGACAGGCTCTTACCGCAATGCCCAAAACCCATACTGGAGTCAAGAATAGCAAAATAGGGTGAAACTGAAGCATTTAATCACTTTTGATCTCAAATTCTATATTCTAGTTGTTCTTAGACTATTACTCCAGAATTCTAGTTCTGTATCAAGATGAATTGTTGATTTGAAGTTTGAATTCCACATGGACTGCATATTGTGCGGGAAAGATTCGCTCTTGGTTAAAAGCTGATTAGAACACAATTTAAAAAAAAAGTCACATTTTACTGGTATTTTATGAAGCTCTTGGCTAACACTTTGGTGTGAGGTCTGTGGTTTTTAGAGCATTCAAGTGTGGAAACTCTATTTATTTGTCTCCTAGGTGATTATAGCTAGCTTGGATGAACACATAAATCAAACTACTTTTTAAATATTTTTATTTTCTTTAAAAAGCAAGAATGCATATGACTATAGTGGGCTTAAAAAGTTCCAGAGGTGATGGAGTATTTGAACGCAGTAGTGCCCAGTGTGTAGACAGCAAGCACCAGGGGACATGAGGCCAGGTAAATTACACCTGGACGCAACAAATAAAGTCTTCACTGCAAGGGTGCTGAAACTTTGCAACAGCACCCCCTTGAACTTACGGGGATGTTCTTAGAAATTTTCAAAGCCTGATGGGAGCAATACGATCCCAATTAGTGCTGCATTTGCATTGAGTGTGGGGGCACAGAGCAGATCACTGCAGATCCCTTTCAACGAGATCTGTTTTACCATTCCCCCCCTCTGACTGGAATGCTGAACGTAGATCCATGCAACTTGAATAATTATTTATTTATATTATTATTTGATATTTATTCCAAACCTGTTTAGACACAGCCCTGAGCAGCCTTCTCTGGGTGACCCTGTTTTGAGCAGATTGTCTCCAGAGATGCCTTCCCACCTCAGCTAGCCTGTGAATCTGTGAAATTACATGAAAGCTGAGGAAAATACTCCAGGCTGAGTGGATTTCACAGTTCAATCTGTTTGAAAAGAAAGGCTGAAGGGCACTTTGTTACAGTGGGCAAGTGCCTCCATGGGAAGGAGACAACAGGCACTATAAGAGCCCTTCAGGAGGAAAAGAAGAATATAAGGATCAGAAGTGGAAGCAAGATAATTCAAGTGACAAAACAAAAAGTCAGTCGTTCAGTGATGGCAGATTAACCAGCACTTGATATATCTTTCACTGTCCTCCCAGGAAGCCTGGTTTAGCCAAACATGAACAAACTTTTTGTAAAATACAACTTATTCATTCCAAGAGCAGATACAACCAGGTAAACTTAATAGAGCAGGATTTACAGGAGGCTTGCTTGGACGATCTAACAATAATTATTGGAGGATCTGTGTTTGAGAGCTGAAGATAATAAAATGAAATACAGGAAAAAGGTTTAGTTCAGGCTGTTGCAGATTTGTTGGATCTTATTAAAGCTTCAACAACAAATTTTGCTCCTCTTGGGTGTTCTTAATGGTTGCCAAAAGAGCCTGTTGACATTTTATCTCTTTTCATTGAGGTCTGATTTACAAGCAAAGTGAGGTGTGTTTGAAGTAATGAAAATAAGAGTGTTTCAGCATCTGCTTATGGGTGGGTACTGGAGTATAACCCTGTGATGCAAAGGACAGTATTCCCAGTGCCTGGGGATAGCATCAATGTTTTGCAACTGGTGGGGTCTTTCCCTGTATAATCAAAGATCTGCCTCACACCTGGAAAAAATTCCCGTGAGGCTGTACACCGTTCCTAAGTGGGTATAATAGATTTTATCAGAAAAAAAAAAAACTTTATGGAGTGAATCTATCTGTCAACATAAATATTAATGAGGTGTTGCTTGGCTTCACATGAGCACTACTTATTAGTGAGACTGAAGCTATTATCTGAAATCTGGAGATCTACTGAGACCACAGTGGAACCAGTGAATGTCACCAGCACTGCAGCCTCCACTGAACAACATTGACTCCTTATGTAAGCAGAGGTTTGGGGACCGAGTAAATCAGACCCCTGTAGAGACAGACTGTGTGTCCTTTCCTGGCACAATAAGAATTCAAGATAAACATGGTTTGTTTTTTAAGTAGTGCTCCTTGACCTTTCATTTGAACATTGACACAGGAAAGGGAAATAAGAAGATTCCTACCACTCTGTTTTCTCTCTCAGGTAGGATGCTCATGACTAAGAGGTGTTGGAAACCATTTTCCTTGCACCCCATAGAACAGAGAGAAACTATCATCACCACTCCAGAAGTCCTGGTTGTTTCCCAAATCCAGGGGTGGTGGTGACACTTTCCCTCCCATACACAAATGAGCCAACCTCCTGAATTCCTTCAACTCATCCTGCTGCATTCAGCATGAACCCCATGGGAGGAGACATTCTCCAGAGCGTACTTCAGCCAACCCTGACTGACTTTTCCGTGTAGAGCAATGAAAAGAGGGAGGGAAGCCTCCCTGCTGTTAGGATACAAGTGTCTGCCAGATGTTAGCTGTTTCAGAGGGTGACTGAATGAAGCCAGTGCTCTTCCCTAGAAATAATCACCTGGCTCAGTAGTCGCTCCTCATAGCCAGCTGTAGTAGCCAAGAGTCCCTGTTTGCTCAACTAGTCCTAAAACAGCAGGAGTCATTCCCTTTCTCTTCAAACTTTTCCCATCTCTACCAATTCAGTCTTTTGGAAGGTTAGTATGGAGAAACCTCCTCTGGTTCCTCTATGTCTCTATATCTCTTTAATGCTATTTCAGGGCTGGGGAAGTAACAGTCTAGAACAAGAAAACTGGGCTGAACACAAAAATATCTTGACTTCTTCATTTCAGTAAATTCGGGTATTGTATTAGAGAAGGTAATAAATTCTGTGCCTTTTCAGTACAACTGAAGTCTTTAGAATGAAATTTTATAGCCTGAAAAATAATGGCACATACCTTATCCAGCTCTACTACAAGAAACTTCTCTTTAGTTGAAATTGTCTCTGGGGCTAAACCATCTAACGGACATGCTTTTGGTAAAATAATATATTTGAATTCTTAGGCCTTTCCTTTCTGCAGAATTTTTATGTCTTTATGGGAGTAAGTAGAGATGACTTGAACTAAGGCTCAGGACCTCTACAAGCAGACCTCAGAGTGAAAGTTCAGGACACCAAGCAGATGGTGGGACTGTTGTTACAAGGAGTGGAGTTACTCTCTCCTGTCACTCCCATGAAGTTGAGAGATGTGCCTTTCCCAGCCATGCTTTAAACAGATGCTTAGTAAACTTTTGCTCTAGCTCAGATGAATATTATCAAGTTGTGAACACTGGGAGGAATAGTAAAGATCTTTTAAAAGAGAAAACAAAAGAAAAGCTCCAAGATCCTGGGAAACTGTAGAAATGTATAATTAAAGGGAAACTGAGCCTGGTGAATGGCTGTTTGCTGCAGAGAAAGACAGGTTTTCCACTGTAGAATAAAAACATACTTTAGGGACCAAATGCATTTTTCATTTGGGTGGTATAATCTTGTAATCATTCAATATCCACATCTGTTGATCTGGAGAGTCCTGCTCACAGACAGGCTGCAGAATTGACGGCAGTGCACGTTTCATCACATTAAAAAGGGGGAAAAAGACCCTGCACAGATAGATCACTTTCCCTGTCAGTGTGTCAGTACAGTGCATTCAATTCTTTACCCTCAATCCTTCTCTGATAATGCTCAACTCTGTGAAGTAAAATGGAAGAAAACCCAATGGTTAATGTGCCACTGTGGAGCTTCATAACTCTGATATATCAGTGAATGACAAAGGAAGCCAATTGTCATTGCAAGATGTTTTAAAAAGGCAAGGATTTGCACAGGGCTTTATAACACAGTATATTAACATTTGGCTAAATGGAGTCAGTCTTGCAAGGTGCTGTACAAGAAAGAAGATCAAGCCCATAAACCAAGCATGCCCAATATAAAACAGAGAATTAATACGAATTTTAGGATGTCATTAGGATTTAGGTTGGACATTAACTAACAAAATATGGCTCACTTACGAATCTACTACTGTTTAATGTCCCTGATAAGAAGTTATGATTCTAATATTATCACAGATAAAATTCAGTTAAGTATCAAATTTTGTTCTAAAGTAGGAAGGTAAGAAATGTAGTTAAAAATGTATCTAATCCTGAGATTTTTAATGGCAGCTTCAATAGAAACTTGCACAGAATTTAATCTTTAGTCCACAAAAACTAAACATTAAGAATAATTGTATATATGCTGTTAAAAACCCTTACTGAGATTAAATTTGAAAAACCCCTACAAAGGACCCCAAAAGAGCTCCCCCATCAAAAAAATGCCCTAAAAAGGCAGTGTTCTTTATCTTCTAATATTCCCTGGAATATATTTGTTGAGCCTGGGTTCTCATTTTAATAGGTACGAGAGAAGGACAAAGGCTGTTGCTAAACATTTATTAAAATGCTCTTCATGTTTCAGATGAGAACTGACCAGTGTTTTGCATTAAACACCTTCCTCCTTCACATGTCTTGTGAAAACCCTGTTCTTCCACTGTGCCCACAAGGGTTTCTTACATATGTTGAACAAAGTTTGACTCTCCCTCACAGCACGTTAAAATCAGTGAGGCTGTTTGAAGAGAAACGAAGTGTGTGAATAGGACTACAATTCACACTAGTCTGTGTGAATAGGGATACAATAATCTCTTGGAGGACATTAAAGCAGAGACAGTAGAGAAATGGTGTTTATATTATACGTGTATATATTTGTGTATTTCTTTTGCTGGTCCGTTCATGGACTACATGCATTATGGTGCTTAGCTGCAGAGTTGAAATCTGAATATGACATGCATATTCTTCGTTATTCTAAACACAACTAAAGCTCACTGTTGTTGGAGAAGAAACTGGAGATGGTTATGATGCTATGCAGAATTGGAGCAAATAAATATAGAAAAAGTACGAAACTCAATTCAAGTGCAAATCCATAGCATATAGCTCACCCATATGGTTACTTGTGGTTTTGGATATTTTCAGCTGCCCCAGAATGCACTCTGCTGAACAGTCTTTGAACCTTTTCTGCACTGGTTTTCCATTCAGTGTTTGTTGCATGAACATTTTCTGGCGTCATGAAAGCCCTGGTTCCTCTGAAGAATAAAATTTCTGTTTGATTCCTTTAATTTCTTTGCATTCATGTTCATTTTGAAGTTTTCAATCTTATTTAAGAAAATTTCTCTTGGGTCTGTGATGATTTTCTCTCACTGTCCACAACCACCTAAAAAGAAGAAGTATCACGATGGGAGGAGGTCTCTTATCCCAAGTAACAAAAAATAGGACAAGAGGAAATGGTCTCGAGTTGTGCCAGAGGAGGTTTAAATTGGACATTCAGAAAAATTTCTTTCCCGCAAGGGCTGTCAAGCACTGGAATAGGCTGTCCAAGAGAAGTGGTGGAGTTATCATCCCTGGAGGTGTTTATAGGATGCACAGGTTTAAAGGATGCACCACGTGCTTATAGACATGGTTTAGTGGTGGACTTAACAGTGCCGGATTAATGGTTGGACTCAATGATCTTAGAGGTCTTTTCCAACCGAAACCATTTTATGATTCTATCTTTCTTTTTGATGAAGTCATTTAATCAGCCTTGTGTGGTATTGACAAGTCATGCAATCATATCACTTCTAGCTATTTCAGATTATTCCAAAGCCAGCAGGAAGAATTGATTATAAAAAAATTTTTGTTTCTTTTCACGACTTCATTGTTCCTTCAATAATGAGAGTGCAATGTTTCATTTTTGTATTTTAAGGCAAAAAAGCTAAGCAATTTTAGTGGGTGAGCATCCATTCTGAAAGCACAGTGGTCAGATTTGCCTTCAAGTTACATCATTGCTTAGAAAAGGAGTTTCCTTCATTACCATGCTTAGAAAATCGAAGGGAATTGGTCTCTTCTGTTTCAGCTCCATTATTCAGGAGGTGACTAAAGTGTCCTCTTTTTCAGAAGTTTTGATCTCTTTCAAAGTCCGGGGTGCAAGGGCTGCAGGTGGTTAACAATAATGAGAGCTTAAACCACATCTGCTAAAGAGACTAAATATTGATTTTGAAACCTCACTGTAAGTAGGAAAGCTTTGACATTTCAAACTAATAATGCTGGGTAGATTCTTTCATGCATTAATGACATTTCTGAATGTGGTTTTACCCTTCAGAATGGGGAATGGGATCTTTGGGGATTGAATGTGTTGTATAAGCATGATTAATTGGACTACATACTGTCATTTAATTCTCCAGGGTTGTTTTCACCCAGTAGCAGTGGGACTGGCTGTTACAGAACTGTCCCAAAATGTGTTATTAAACTCTATGACCCTCCAAAACAGAGGTTGCATATGAACTGCCTGCTGTGACTGTCCTTGGTGCATTCTAGCTGTCTAGCTCTTCCAGAGAGTATTTTGGAGAGGGCCAAAACCATTTGACATGGCCCAAACTGCAATGGAATAATTTAATAGTGCAAATTTATCATGCAGACAAATAATTTCCACTGCTGAGCCTTCCTTGTAACTGTTTAACTTACAAATATAGACACAGCTGTAGTGTCCAGACATGCCATCACTGACTTCATTGATGCGATTTGTGCCATAATTGCATGTAAGCCTCTGAAAAAGCCTTGGCTTTGTGGGATATGGAGTCCGCACCACAGGGTGCTTTACAGCTGAGGAGCTGAGGTATGGGGGAAATAACGCATGGACTCCTGCACACAGCTACTTTAACTCAAAAAAGCAATTTTCAGATTGCCTCTGTGTTAGATAAAGCTGTAGAAGAATCCAGGAGAGAGTTCATACATACCAAGATAGAGATGTTTGTAGAGGGAGACTGAAGTCCACTCGGGCAGTGGCTGGGTTGCACTGTGAGCTTCTCCTTTGATGAGATGGGACAGAACTCCTGGCTTAGTTGCTACAGCCACATCACTGCTGTGGGAGTCTGCACCTAGGCTGGAATAACTTGCAAAAAGTTACATGCTAAGTCAGTGTCAAGCTCGGCACAGAAGGAAGCTTTTTCAGCCCTAGGCAAGAAGTGAGGTTGGTCATATGATGTTGTTGTCACACAAAGGATGCTGAGACAGACTTAAATGTTTAAAGTTTTATTCATGGAGTCTGTAGCTGATGGCACACACCCACTCTAAAGTTACAGTTGGGAAAAATACAAAGGGGAGAAAGAAAGAGAACAGGGCAAGCAAAAACTTTCACCCATGGATGGCCAAGAAGGGGTGCAACAGAGTCTCCAATGAAGGTATCTTCTGGTGATCCTCTCCAGGTGATGCTAATGATGATATTAATATTCTATCATGTTTTTCCACAGTGTCCATATGCCTTTCACTGTGACCTGTTCAAACTCCCTTCAGTATACTCCTGCTTAGAACACTGTTTGCTCTGAATGAGCCCAAGTGTTTCACAGTGAGCTTGGGTATATATCATAAGTCTAACTGGAGATTCAAGTCTCTCTTATCCACTATGTTATTGACAAATTTATGCTTTTCATTTAATGTAAACTTCAAGCTATAAAAGAAAGTGTGGAGAAGAGCAAGGGGAAGCAAGGAGTCATTCTTGCTCTGGTGACAGTTTCTTCCCATGAGAAATCAGAGATAAGAATAATGTCAGGGTTTGCAGGTGCAACACCATGAGAACAACAGCATGCAAACAACAGCAGGATAACAGGTTAAAACGCTGTAGCAGCTTTGGTGAAAGGTAACAGATCTGCAAGGGGAAGACAGACTGTAGAACTGCAAAGAAAAGGTCCTGAGCAAGACAAGGTGAAGGCATTCTGAAACAGCTTGGTGCCTGCCCTTCTCTCTCCACTCCAGCTGTGTTCTTACCTCCTCCAACACTTCTCCAAGAAGCAGGTAGGAGCAACAAAGGTTTTTTTGAGTGGGTCCAGATGATCATAACCATAGGCACAATTGTTCCATGTGCATCAGCAAGGAATAATTGTCTTCTATTATTAGCAAAATTGTTAGACTGTTTAATTAGATTTAATACATCTGTCTTTAAGATTTTACACATCTCTGTTCCTCTAAATTTATTAGATATTATACATTTCTTATGTTCACAATCACACAAAATCACTGAATCAATTTTTGTAAGAGATGGTTTTCAACCACAGGTTTATTCTCAGGCCAGCTGTACTACATTTAAAAGTCTGTTCCTGATAAATCTGTGATTTCCTCCACATTCACTTATTTTACGCCATCTGAGGATATAGCCTTCTGGCTACAAGCACTAGCTAATTGCTGTTCCAAGCCATAAAATCCATTACAATATTAACTTGGCATGTGTTTTGCACAATAACAATTTTCCAGGACAGTAAACTTTTTGAGGATAGTAAACTCACAATATTTCCCTGGTTGCAACTATATATTTCAGTCTGCTGCCAAGTGCTGCAGATCTTCCTGAGTCTGGCAAAGTTCCACATGTTTTAACAAAATTGTTGGTGGTGTGTATCATTTCTTTACTTAGAATCCACTTGGAGATTTTTATTATTATTGGTCATAGATGTCAAACTCAATGGAAAGAAAATCCCAAATAGACCTTGGGAGTGCCCCTTCTTGCATTTTCAAATGTGAGAGTCCAGCTGGTACTGTGACCACTACAGAAAGCTCAGTATAAGCCTAGAGGCAGGAAGCTGGGAGGAGAGCAAAGCAGCAGTGAGATGATGGCACATGTCACTCACACAACAGAGACCCAGAATGTCTAACTACAGCAGATTTTGGAGGAATTCAGCCTGAGCAGGGGGGGCTATGAGAAGCTTCTCTCAGTGAAAGGTGATGTGGGAGACCATGAAAGGGCACTTGCCTGCGTACATAACAAATGGCTGCTGAAAGATGACACCTTCTGCAGAGTGAGATGGCTTTGCTTGCATTTTGTATGAGATGTTATTCTTTGAAAATACAGGTAATGAGGCAGGCCTGGGGCAGATTCAGCAAACTTGTGAGTGACAACTAGTGAAAGAAACTGTCAGCTGTTGTAAATCTGTGTTGAGGTGGGGACTGGTAAATACTGCTGGATACATCAAATATTGAGAGGCTGGTAGCAGTTGACAGAAGCCTCTAATTTCTCCAAATCGAGCTGGACTCGGTTGTAATGACAAATACACTAATTAGTCCCCAACAGCAAGAATGTACTTGTCAGGTCCCTGGTCTGGGCGGCAATTGTGGTACAGGATGAAATGGGAGAGGTGGGGAAAAGTGTGTGTGTAGACACACACATGTGCATCCACCCATCCATACAGAAATTGTTTGTGACATGTGACAAATATGTATAACACGATGTATTAGAACGTGAAGTATGCAGAAAGAAAGGGGAGATGGTAAGTTTGGCTGTTGTTGGACAGTGTTCTGCTGCTTTGTGGCCAGTCTGCCTGAACCAAGGAAATGTGAGGGATTGATTGGATGCCAAACTGAGTTCTTAGCAAAACAGAGCGATGATCATTTCTGGAGAAGGCAAAATCTGAAGAAAAGTCATTAAATCACTGTGGATAACACAACCTACTCCTATATTCAGTTATTCTCTGACTGTGATCGAAGCGGGGAAGTATAATCAGAAGAGTATAGAGTAAAACTTACTGTTCTAATTTCTGGGAATCTTTAGTAGTGTAAAAAGATCTCTCTCCCTTTATTTCTCTCTCCTTATTTCTTCCTTCCACTGAAGGAAGTTCTCCTTCAGTGAACTTCCAAAAGTCCGCTGTAGGGATTCTCGTGGTGTTCTCTATCCTGTGATATAGAGTCAGGGAGGTACAGACATGGCTCCTATTTCATGGCTGTATAAATAAATGATGGACAGAAAGAGATGATGTCTACAGCAAACGTTATCCTGGTTGTAGGCAGGTACTTGTGGAAAATATGAGGGTGAATTTCTTAGGGTGAGTCAACAATGAACTCCATCAGAAATCAGTTTTCAGTTCTTCGGCATCTAAATATTTCATGGTGTACACAAAACATTGGTGACTTCAGGGACAGAGTCTGTTTTCTTTTTAAAGAGGTCTTCTGCATTGCTATTTTGACATTTTCTTTGGTTCCTTGTTGAGCAAGGGGAATTTAATCATTCATTCTCTTATCCTTGCCCAGGATTACAAGAAGTGACAGCTTCTTGCCATTTTCCTGCCTGAAGTCCACCTGAGACACTCAGGCTCTGAATATAAGATCAGTCTTGATTAGATTTCTACAGATATGTGTATTGAGGCAAGCTGTATCTCGTTCTGCACTCAGGTTCTGCATCTCAATTTTTGGAATATTTATTATTAATATCGTTGCTGCTTATCATCTCTTCTGATATTAAGACTGTAATGCCAGGTTGTATTTGACTTTGAAAAGTATATTCCAACTTGTACCACCAATTCAAAAGTTCTTTTTACCATAAAAAATAAACTTAGTATGCAGCAGAATAGATCAACTGGACTCACCTGCTGATAGATTTTTTTTTTTGTAATTTGACACCCAGACTATTGTGGACTCTTGCAGAGGGAATTCACTCTCAAAATTTATTTGTGAACACTTGAAAAAAAGATTTTGTCCTTACATATTTAATATCTCATTCCTTTACAAATCATGTTAAGAACAGAATATGAACAAATTGTGAATGCAATACTCTGAAAAGTAGTTGCTCAGGAGAAAAAAATTGGTAAGAGATGACTACCAGGCTAGCAGAGTATGTTACCCTGAGATCCATAACCTGAATTCCAATTTTGATTCATGAGAAATTGCATTAAAAATTAATAATAAGACCATATTAACCACTAGAACAGGCATGGATGAGCTTCTTTTCACTGCTGTTTTCCTTTTGTGGGGGAAAGTGGGACTTGGAAGGTTTTTTCCAAAATTAAATAATTATTTACTTAAAGCCTGAATTGCCTCTTGGAAGTCTTAGAAGAGTCTTCACAGAAAGAAAAGGGTACAACCAGGGCCTGGCCAAGCTCGAGTGAAGCCAGCCAACACACACTGATTTTAACCACCGAGAGATCTGATTTGCTGCTTTTCAGGCTTGGAAATAGGTTAAACTCCCTGTTAGATAAGTGGTTACTATGTCTCACCTTCCATACCAGTGCCTTACATGGGAAAACACCTGGTAGCTCCCTGCAGTCTAGTTTTGTGCAGAGCAGAGTACATGGTATAGCCTGGACCAGAAATCATCGAGCTACTGTGGGTCAGCTTCTTAGACTAGTCTAACTTCTTAACTATGGTAGCAATAATCAGTCAGAGACTTCAATTTCAGGCCATGAGATGAGTCTTACTCGGGGTCAGATTCCTCAGTTTGAAAAAGGTGTAGCTAGAAGTTAGTCAGAAAAAAAATAAACAAAGACAAGTTCATACACATGAAGTGGGTTTTGGTCTCCCCGCACATCTTAGGGAACTCTACTGGGTCCCCACCCCACCCAGTTCCAAAACATTATTTTATAGCTATGCATCAGGTCGTGATTCCAGTGTGTCCCTGTTTGCTCCTGATGTACTGGGCCCCTGGGCTTGGAAAGGAGGGTGTTTGCTACTGTGCTGCCATTTTAATATTCCGTCTTAAGAGACAATCCTGGCTCTGACTGCTGCATATCAAGTAACATCTATATTTACTATGCAGGAAATACCTTCATAAGCAGTGAAAATCCACTCGCATTACAATGTTTTAATTCTTGACTTGTTCTGGGTCCTATACCCTGAGGCTAAGGAAAGGTACTTTCTGATGCCTGTCAGAAGTAGCTGCCTCATGAGAAAGGTGGATGCTTTCTGCTCAGGATTTTAATTGGGGGGGGCAAGCACATCTTCACAAGGACAAGTCACACATGCCCTTGGGGCAGCCCTGATGAGTATAATGCATTTTGTCATAAGTGGAAGCTACGTAGGCATCTTCATATATATTATCTGCCAGTATAATTAATAGATGCCTGTATTTATGTATCAGAGCTGAGTGGTGTGATGATAAAAAAATTGCTTAGTGTTCAATGCATCAAAATATTGAATATGTCTCGGATACCCTGAGCCCCAAAAGGCTGCAATAAATATTCCCAGCTTTCCGCTAGCTCCCCTTCTAGCTGTCACACTCTCCTTTGTTCTGATTAATAGAATCAACCTTCTAAAGTTAAAAATAAGAAGTAATTTTAAATGGTGAAGTAGGACATCTGTAGTGAATGCATATTCTCTTCAGTCCAGAGGAAGCGAGTGATGTAGGAGACTTTGGAGTGGCTTTCAACAGGAGATTTAAGCATGTAAACAGACTTTGTGAAAGATATTTTCACCCCATCTCATCTCTGTTCCCCCTTTCTAACGGATATGCGCTCATACTTTGTTCAAAACCTACGTCTGTTGTCTTTTGCACTCATTCTGCACAGATAACAGCTTTCACAGATATTAGGATGGCAAACCCCATACCTCAGAGGCATTTTACATTGTTTTGTTTCCTATTGTTCATCAGTTTTTCCAGCATCTTTGATCACGTTGTGAGTATGTTCCGAAAGAAGTGCATTCACTCACTACCACAAGAAGGAGGCAGATTCCCTGCGGTCGTGGAAGGGTTGTTCACAGAAGGCAAGTCTTCTGTTCTTTTGGCAAATCTTTAGGTGTCAGAGAGGTCTCTAAAACAAACAACCACAGCTGGCAGTAGCTGCTCTTTCCATCTTGGACAAGAAACACATATGTTGTGGAATTATTCCTTTTCTTTCTTATGCTGTGCTCAACTCCAAGCAGCAAAGATACCACACTTTGTTATTAATGATCCACAAGTGAAATGCAGTAAATGACCGTATGTGAGCCTTGTCTTAACACAAATCACATCAACAGCCTTTAAAAGGACATAATTATGGGATGTGAAGAATCTGTGGAACAAATGTGTAGCCTGGGTGTAAAAGGAATATGTGATGTCACTTGTCCTGGTCGTCATCATATTCATCAATGTGTGCTCTTGTCTCGTTTCTGCAGAGCCTTTCCTTCCTGTATTGAAGCAGCGATACCTCATAGATCTATCTCTATCAGCAGTGGGTTGTCTTCAAGAACAGAAAACGTGGTCTGAAGCAATGGCATGTCAATAGACTGGGAAAAACTGGGTGGCTAATTAGCCAGAGTAATGATTCGTGCTATGAGGAGATAGACTTTTCTTTTTAAGACCTAAGTGACCTAAATTTCCAACTCCTTTCCTTTATGGTCCCGTGATCTGGCAGGGTGGACACAATATTGCTTACAATCACATCTGCCAGCTATGCACATTGTTTAATTGGCCTGAACCAATTAACTGATTTCAAGAATGCTTTGAAAAACTAACACTGATGTACATGGAGTCTACCAATTTGTCTCCTTGGAAGAATCCCTTAAATTAACACAATGTACAGCTTACTCCTCTAGTCCTTGTTCCAACAGCATTTCCACTGATTTCCATATAACCCTGCCTTCAATAAAAAGTCTTAGGAGAGACTGACTGGAGATTGAATCCAGAAGCTTTGCCATCTAAAAGCTAACTGGGAAGAATCCATTATGCTTGTTTTTCTGAGGAAACATGGTAATTTTTTTACAAAATTGGAATAGAAAGTTGAAATCCACCTTGAAAGAAATTCATTTTCCTGCCTCACAGTAAGTATTAAATTACAGCTTGATGTTTTCATATGACACTACAAGTGGCTAGTAATTTACAGGACTTATCTTGAAAATTGATAAATATCCTCAATGCCGGTTAAAGGCAGTGGTATGGACTTAAAAGATGGTTAGTACCAAAAGGCGTGGAGCTCCTGCTTGTTGATGTTTTAAAGTCACATTGTTTTCAAGACCGTACTATGACCAAGAATTGCTCTTGAAGAGACACGCCTGAATTATCTTCTGTCTTATCTCTTTCTTTCCCACAGCAATCTTATTTAACCACGACTTATGTTTTGAAGCCATATCCCTGAAGTACAGCTAAAGGACAAACTGTCTGAAGAACCATATAAATAATAAATCGTACTTTTAAATGTCAACTCTAAACAAATATCTTAAAGACCATTTAACTTGTTTTTAAATTATAAGGAATAATAGAATTTTGCAGAAAACCAGCCTCTATGACATTTCTTTATACTTCATATTAACATCAAACAAGCAGATTTCCAGCAGCAAAGCTGAACTTTCTATTCTCCCATGTGTTTTCTGCTGGGTATTCAAAACAGCTGTAGCTTCTCCTGAAAACCAGTGGGCTCTTTGAGTCTTAAAAATTTCCCCTTCCCCACACCACCCCCACTTTTTATGCTAAATGAGCTATTGGATTTTAAACTTGATAATCCACATTACAATTTATATTTCAGTTTTCTGAAATTATTATCTTAATTTCTCTTTTTTCTTGAGCCTCTTGCTTCACATTACATTCTGCATTATACAATCCACTGATTGATTCATGAATGTTTCTCTCCAGAGCAAAAACTCAATTTGCCTTTTTTATGGACAAAATTTTTATACCCCGGTGTTAGATTTGAAAATTCTCTCATCAATACTGATCTAATAAGTATTCTATCTTGTGGAAGCTAAGGATGCTTGCAGTAAATTCTGTTCTGGCAAGGGCATCCCCTGGAGGGTTCATAAAATTTCAATGGTTGCATTTCCTTCTTACTTAAAGTAAGGCAAAATAGTTGGCAATAAAACCAGGAAAGAAGAATATCTATACCCCATCAGAGGGCTTATCTTGATGAAACCCTAAGTCAGGGAAGAGAGCTCTGTTTTAAATGGAATAATCCTGTCCTCAAACATTTGGTGTATCAGAGATATTTACTTCTCTGCTGTACAGTCAGTCCACACATCTTCATTTGATCTTCAAAACGTTGTAGTTTGGGTCCTTTCCCCCCTTACTTCATGATCAGGAGGGACATAGCATTACTATTTCTCTCTCAGTCCTAGTGGGCATTCCCAGCTGCTAAGCTTGGCTTGCAGATGCCCTCAGAGACTCTGAGTCCCCACCCTCCCACTGAACCTCTTGTGTATTTTTCTCTTGACTCTTGACACTCCACCCACAGCCTGGATGTTTGTACAGCATCTTTCTCACATTTACCACATTACTTTCTGTTAGTTTTATTTGTTTCTCTCCCTTATCAATATTTTATTTTTTGTTTTCTCACAAGACCTTCATGGGAGAAACCCATGAGTCCACTCCCACGTCTTTTTTCCCTGCTTGCCTTCTGCCCATGAGGCCTATTCCTACCCAGCCAGCATCCCTATTTTTGAGCATTGGATTCCCTCTTGTAGGAGCAGACATGCTGTTGGAACCAGGTGCATCTGGGGATTCCTGTTTGTTTTTTGTAGAGAATCATGAATACCATCTCCTGCCCGCTGAATATCCCCAGGATGAAGAAGGACTGGTTGGAGAAGAGTAGTGAGCATTTGTTTTCCTCTGGGATAGGATACAGCTGTGGTTTTAATCTCTCCAGTGGTTCCCTCAGGGATGAGAAGGGGAGGGACAGGACCAGACTCTGCACATTCCTATCCCCTGGGTGGCTGATGACTGGAGAATGGATTATTTTCGCCTTGAGTAACTTCACTGAATACAGTAGCAGAGTATCAGAGTTATTCTGCTGGCAGGTTGTGCCTGTTAGTCGAGGTGCCAAAATGCTTAGAGCAGCTTTCCAGAACAAGAGAAGCCACGGACTGACACAGAGGATAGACTGAAGGGAGCCAAAGCCCTTTGCTTGGGGTTGAGATACAATTCTTAGGGAGGTTCCCCTTCACACCTTCACTTGTGCAAGGAGAAGAAGCTGGCCCTTTTTTCTTTCTGTTTAGCACTAGTTATTTGGTTTCAACTGTCTAAAGAGGCTGTTTCAAGTGTGTGGTTCCTGATGAGTGATACCACCCTTGGAGACGTGATGCTAATGAAGGCAGATCCTTGTGCCATATAAATCCACACAGGGCTCCTACCTTCACCAGAAGTACACTGGCCAAGTGCATAAAGTCACTGGGAGATGCGAGCCAGTCACCATGAGCTCCCTGCAAATTGCCTTTCCTACCTCAAAGTGGTTGTAAGTTTGAGATTGGAGAGTGTACGAGTGGTTTGCTGTACTAACTCCCTTAGGGAACAAAAGAATTGAAATGGGTAATCAAGTATTCAGTGAGTTTGCTGTTTGCTCCCTCCTGCCAGTTGTTTATTTCACTGAGAGCCAGCATGTATATTAGGCTTCCCTGATGTCTTTATATTATTTTTGTGGGGCTGCATGTCTGTGACAGAGGGCGGCAGGTTCTTTAGCCTGGTCTGTTGTTGGGGAACTTGTGGTATTTTGGGTCTGTACCTGTATCTGGGACACAGGAGGATATAAAGGTCCGTGTTACGTAACTCAGGATGTACGTGGATGCACTCAGAGTCATCCATTACTTTTTTATCATACCTAAAATTATCTTTTTTTTCTCGGATGCTAGCACGTATTCTCGTCTCTGTGACTCACTTGGTCTACTCAGATTAAGATAATGAGATAAAGGAAATATGTGTCATTTTGTTCACAATTATGCAACAACTAGTCACTGCAAAACACACCTCAATTGTCATAAGGTCCTTGTGGAATTATAGCATTGAGGTGTGAAAAAAAAGAAGGTGAAAACAAGCCATCATCGTGTTAAAGACCTCTGTGGCTGAGCAGAAACACATGTATTTTTTCTGCTTCGGGTAGCTGAAAATCATCGCTTTTGCTGACAACATAGGGCTCACCATCTTTATTAGCTAACCTATGAAGATCTGAGTATGCAGGGAAATTCTTTTTTGGTTTGTACTTGACTAGGATCTGACAGAGCCTTTTCTTTTTGCCTTCCACTCCTGTCAAGTGGGAATTAGATTTAAGAGCTGAACCGGCTCCTTTGCTCCAGAGTGCCACCCATCTGGGACACACAGCGCTTTGGGCACTGCTGCACTGGGCAGCAACTTGATAAAGCAAACTAGCAGCAGGTTTTCACAGGCTGCTGAAGCCTTTCCAGAGCTGAGAAAGAGAAGGATGTTTGATCTGACTGATAGGTGAGAATTTTCATTTGGGTATAGGAGGACTCAATTTCCTTCTTTTCCCGAGGAGATTTTAATGCTCAACTCTGTGTTCAGTGCTGTATGACTGCACTAATCAAGCACTGGATTGGGAACATTTGGTAGCTGTCTGTCCCTTCAGTCTCTGTAAAGGCTTTCCCCAAGGTCCTTGGGGCAATCTGGCTTCTTGTACCGACATATGCAAATAATTCGTTGTGGTCCTATACACAGCTCCAGAAATTGTCCTGCTGGTCTGTAGCAGACACAAAACCACTGTCTGCTCTGGCTCCTTTATCAGTAGAAGGGCTTATATGGGAAAGTGTAACAAAATTTGCCAATTAAATGAAAATCCAGTTTTGCTGATGGAAGTACTTGATGACTGATTAGGGCCTCCCTCTACCTCCAGGATTCTATCACAGGCATCAAAATGTAGTTACATCTCTTATCTGTTGCAAACCTAGAAAATGATATATGCTTAGCAATCCTGTGAATCACATTACTGAACTTCAGGCATCTAAATGCAGTATTTGAGTCAGAAGGCTGATCTCCCCAGGCTCCTCACATAGTCAATAGAGAGAGAAAATATCTTCCAACAGGCAATTTGTGTGTCTAAGTCATGTTCCTTCTGCAAATTGTCCTCTGGAGGAATTTCTGCTATTTAGTGGGGTCCTGGTGCTGCCTGTCACCACAGCAGATAGCTTTGTGGACAGCTCGGAGGCAGGCTGGAAACAAACCTTTGGCAAGGGCTGGGGTGGTATCAAAGGGCAGCTTTGAGGATGTGTCAGGGATGAAGAGCTCCCCTTCTTTTCTTAGGGAATTAGGCAGATGAGGATCTCAGAACTTCAGCACACCAAAGAAATGTTTTGGACTTTGGGAAAACAGGTTCTCTGCAGAAATCCCAGCACAAATCATCCCATCAGCCAATTTCTGGGTTGGTTAGAGAAAATTTTTAGCTCAGTTGGTTAGAGCTTGGTGCTAAGATCACTAAGGTTGTGGGTTCAATCCTCATATGGGCCATTCACTTAAGAGTTTGACTCAAAGATCCTTGTGGGTCCCTTCCAGCCCAGAGTATTCCGTGACATTCTGTGATATTTATTTGTTGCACCAGTGGGGGTGGAACAGCTCAGGCACAGCTGCTCACTGTTCAGGAAAGGTAAAACACAACTACATGTCAATAACAGATTGATCTTGCTTTTTTCCTCCCAAAACTGTTCATTTTCCTTTTAGGTGTCTGGGCGAAGAGGAGACTTCTGGAGGGGTGATTGTGTCATGCCTGAGGAAGCTGCTGAGGTTGAACAGCTTTCAGAGGATGTGAAATGAGCGGGGAAGAGGATAACAGGGTGGAGCTGATGTAGACCCACCCAGAGCCCAGCCAAAAATGGAGAGTAAGCAACCAGGATACAGATGTGATCACAGAGAGTTTCTTAGTACCAGTGGGGACTGATTGGAGTTTGCTGCCAGATGCGCTTAACTGGTGCAACCAAGAGTAGGAGGAGGCCACCCATCTGTGAGGGTACAGACAGTGGGGGAAAAGTAGTATATGAAGTTTTACTTTTCCTCAGATACTGCAATTTTCTTTTTTTTTTCTTTAATTTTGAAAAACAATTTTTCTCAGTTGTGTTACTTTTTTTTTTTTACTATAAAACCTTTTGGCATTCTGGAATTGCATGCTATGAGAAAAAGCCTCGGTTACTCAAAGTTTCAGCTGACATGGGTTATTGATTGCCAAATGTGCAAATCAATTGGGGGAGGGAGTAAATATCAGAGATTTGTGCATCCAGGCACCACACTGCTTTGTAAAAGACTAGTCTGCTGAGTGAAATATATCTAAAAAAATTGTTAGTGATTTACAATATTCCTGACTCCTCAAGATTTGATTGCATTTTGACATTGGGATGACTTTAATTTGCAAGTTTTCGTTCTATATTCTAACTCCAGCCAGTTTGGACAGATGGTCAGTACTTGCAAATGAAAACTAGGGCTAACACAAGGATGAATGTCACCTCCTATCTGCATTTTATAAAGGAAATGGCTTTTTTGAGTCTCAGGTGAAAAATAAGATCTTCATAAATAGGAATTGAAAGAAGTAGGACAAAAACCAAAAAGAAACAAATGTGATGCACATTTACTCACTGGCTTATACCCAAGTTATTCTTATGCTCATAGGTGTACCAGAAGGAAATCTTTAACTCTGAAGTGTTCATGACTTGTTTAGAAACAGAATTTGAAGTGCAGAAGAAAGAAATTCACCTTCCCTCCCCATCCCCTAGAAAAAGGGACAATTTATGTTTTAAATGTTTTGTATTATCTTTTTTCATCTCAAACACTAGAATAGTGGTTGCTGTGTGAGTTGACACAGGCAGACAGCTGGGACAACCACAACCTTGTGTGTAGAAGGTGGAGTAAATATATTTCTGTTACCTTGCTAAGCAGCTGACCCCCAAAGCAACACATGGACCGGAGTACACAAGCGGAGACACAGGCACCATTAAACCTGGCCCGTGTCTGGCCAGCTGCTCACACAGACTGATCGAGAGTTACCCCCAGCTGCAAGGTCACCCAAGTGATTTACAGTCCTCCTCGCCAGTCTTCCACTTCTAATCCCTTCCTCCCACCAGCTGCAATTTTACAGCTAGAGAACTGAGATGTGGAGAACTCATCCTCGCTGAAATCAAAGGGATTTTAATGGAGCAGAGTCAACTCCGGAGCAATTTACCCCTGAATTTGCAGGAATATGAAACAGAGGCGGGAACAGAATGGATTCCTTAGTCTGTGTCAGTAAAAAATGCAGATAAAAGACTGGCAGGCAGTGGTTTAGTCACTAGCATGGCTATTGGCATGGTTCAAACCCGTGAGAAAGTGAGGGATAATCTGGACCTGTGACTGTCCTCCAGAAAGCAGCATGGATACAGCCAGCATGTTTTGGGGTGTAACAGTTTTTCTCTGTGTATCAAGTTAAGCCCTTTGCCCTTAGTCCTAAATTATGAAGAACCTTTGAATGCTAAGACATTTTTTTTTCCATTCAGCTCAGGTGGTAATAGGCCTTGTTATAAATTCTTGAGCCAGACTGGCATGTGCAACAAGAAATTAAGAAAATATAGCATTAATATTGTTCCATTTTCCATGTCATGATGCACCACTTACCAAGGTTTTACTCATGTTTTCCTTCTATTGGCTTCTTTATTTTTTCTTGTGTGATTTTTCCCCTCTGCGTAGCTGTTCTATGAGTGACCCCAGTTTGCCCCACAACTGTGAATGGCTGGAGTGAGCACAATTATCCCACAGATAGGCAAAGAGACACAAATTGAAATATCATAAAATTAACAAATTCCTATAGGAACTACAGAAAGCAAAGGAAGGGGAAAAAAAAGCTTAAAACTTATTGAAAGCAGTATGTGCCCCCTTTATTGTCATTAAATATGTCGTGATTTTGTAACCTTCTACACAGGTACAGCTGGAGCATGAAGTCAGTGGAAACGCAATGCCTCAAATCTTGCTAGAATTCAGTAGCTAATCTGTCACGGAGCTGCTGGAAGTACACGGAATCCAGACTGTCACACACAAAGAAGTGTATGGTGAGCAGGGTTAGAATAGGACACCTGGGCTGAGGTAATGAAATAATTACAAACCAAAAATGGGAACTTATCAGCTGAAAGAAATAGTGAAAAGGAAAAAAAACCATAAATCTCCTTGTAACAGAATGACTATGGCATAAATAAAAATAAATTGTGAGAAAGACAAATATGACTTTGGGGCATGTGAGCAGAGGGACTTTAGGCAGAAAGTGTGTAAGGTCCTGAGCAGCTTGCATGAGGGATACAGTTAAAAGAATTGCCATCAAGAAAAAAGAGCTTTAAAGCTGAATGTCTTACAAAGAGAGTCACTATAAGTTCCACAGAAAGGAAAGAGACATTAATGTCTCCTCACACAACAGATTTTGACTTAATCACTCGAGCACAGCCAGGATTAAGAGAAGATATATTCTCTTAACAAGTGCTGCAGGAGTAAAACCATCTCCTAGTGAGTGTAGATATTCCAGTTAAAGGCCAATCTTGGCACAAGAACAAACAGGTATAACCTAATTTTCCATGAATTTGGTTTTTGGTTTAGATAGTACAAGGTTTAAGGTTTTACAACTTTCTTGTGGTGAAGAGAATGAGAATAAGATACTCTGTTAAGGACGGACTTTGTTTAATTCACTTTGTTAATGCAAGTTCTGTGACTACACGTGAAAGATTATACATTGCGGCTGCCTGTGATATGAAAGAACAGGGACAGATGATCCAGGAAAGCCATTTTAATATTTCACTGGACATTTACAAAGCTGTATTGTGCACACTACTTACAAGAGTCTCCACTCTGCTGCCCTTCTCTGCTGAAGACAGTGGAATATGTTAATGGAGCAATTTGGTACTCTGAATCCTACTTTAAGCTCTCTCTTCCTGGCAAAGTATTGTACCACTAATGTACTGATAAGGAGGTAAACATAATTTGAGGCTCTTATTTGCTATATTGCAGAGGTGCCTAGGCCCAGTTTTGAAGATGTGTGTCTACCTGATGGGTCTGTGTTCTCTGATGTTTTCTCTCAGGTGTGAGGGCATCCCAGTGCTGGTGGATGGGATGTCAGAGCCTTTCTCTCTGATGCACAATGTTCAGGGTGTCTAACTTGGCTGTACACCCTCTAATGCTAACTGGACACCTGACTTTTGAGTTCCATACTTGACTTCTAAGTATGGCATTGTGGAATATCCCATCACCTGTGGGTCCTTATTTCATGTCTACTTCTTTTTTTTCATAGATTTTGCACATTCATTGTGCTTTTCTTGAGATCAAAATGCTGCCCTGTGAGAATAAGAAACCTACCTGGATAGGAAGGTTTGTGTTTCAGTAACAAGAAATCTAATTCCGGCCTTTGAAGTACACTTCACTTTGACAGGAATGCAGATTTATATGTGAGGTAATGTAAAAATGTTGGAAACTTGGTGAATAACTCCAAGGGAAATCCACATTATATGGAGAAGCTATAGGTTATTAGGTTAAGTGCCTGTGATGGACCATTGTCCCTGTGGCAGGGAGAGGGTTTTTGTCAGTTTTTCAGCCTATGCATCTCTAATCTCAGCTGGTATAAGGTGATGCTGAGCCACGGGCTTCCTAAGTGGATCATACATATGCATTGGAAAGATGGCCCTTGGCAACTTCTTTCCTCAGTTTAGCTTCCAAACCACTTACAGGATTTTTCTAGTAAACATTTCCCCTCCTAAATAATGGATTCTGGGACAGTGATTGATTGTTCTGGCAGAGTTATGTTCATTGATTGCTTGGAAATGACTTTCCCACTCAGTTACTGCTAAAACAAAATAATAGCTGTAGTCACGGCAGTTTTTTAGATGGTTTACACAGATCTTAATACCTGCCTATCCATATCTACTTCACCCTCTCTGCTGAATTTGCTGCTGGGCTGGTAAGGGCATGGAAAAGATTTGTCAGAGGAGAGAGGATGACAGCCATTTTTTAAAGTATAGCTTGTTGTATCCATTTTTTCTTCTGTTGTTCTTGTTAATAACAATTTTGTCAGCATATTTAGTACGCGTGTCCTGGTCTTGGCCAGGTCAGGATTAGTTTTTTACAGTCACTGGGAAGGGGACATGGCCAGACCCTGCTGTTATTCTATACCATTTCATCACTTGCCAGGTTTATGTGTAAGGGGGTCTTCTCTGGAGAAATCATGGGAGGCTGGGAGGTGAAAGGATATTGTTTTATTTCCATGTAAATAGTTTGTCTTATACCTTTTGTTATTAGTATTGCTGCTGTTACTCTCCCTTTTCTTATCTCACTGCTGTGTCCAGCAAATTGTTCTTATCTCAGCCAGTAATTTTCACTATTGTGCTTCCAAATCTCAACCCCATCCATGGAGTGGGAAGGGGAAGGAAAGGAGGAGGGAGTGAGCAAGTGACATCTGGTTGGTGAGAGTTTCAGTGGGGGCACTGAATTGGGGAGTGCTATTCCTAAATGATGACAGAGCTTTAGAGAAAAAGCAAAACTCTGCATTAGTACTGATGGTAAGTTCCACAAATCTGAAAAGGGTGTAACAAAATGCAGTACAAAGTAGGATGCTTTTAAAAATTTCTCTGTGTTTTAGTATTATTTTCAGTATGCTTCTGCTTTAAGATAACTGCAATATTAATATAGCAGAGTTTCTAAATTTTTAGTATGACATCTGTGATATTTAGTAGGTTGAACACCAAAATCAAAGCATGATTTGCTGTAACCTTTTTTGTGGTGACCTGAGCCACTCTGGCATTCATATAAAAGCTATACACTATGTCTTTGGGAAAGGCTGTCCTTTGATTCTGGCAAAAACCAAGTATTTCAAGAACTGTTTTTGAACACACCGTCAGGAACAGAGGGTAGGAAAGCCAAGACGGAATTTCATGGTCTACCTTACTTGTGGTGTCATGAGGACAGTGACCTAACAATACCTTGGCCTTGTATATCTACAGAGGGATGATGGCTGCTCCCATAAAGCAGGGGCATAGCTGTGACATGGCTGTCATGGCACGTATGGCAAACCTCTCACTACAGGCTTTTCTTGTCAAAAACTGTTCACTGAGTGTCACCAGAATAGGGGCATCCTGGAGACAGAACCTCGTGCATAATTGTGGGTGTCTTGCATGCATCTAGGGACTTTCTAGGAGAAGGTTATCGTCCCTGTGACTCGGGCCAGAAAGTTCCTTTGAACAACACAGACGCACCTGGCTCTCAATGTGTAGGAGTCCGGGTCTGACTGAGGCTGTTAGATCTTCCTTGGCAAAACAAACAAGGAAAGAGATGACCAGAAATAGCATCTCTTTAGCAGCTCCAGGTGCCAGACAACTGTTCTGGAGTTCAGCGGAAGCAGCAACAAGAAAGAGTTGCCCGCACTCTATTTGCTTTCCTGCATGAAGTTGTGAGACTCATGAACACTCAGCAGTGGGAAAAAGGATATACTCACACCTTGGACAAGCACATACTCACAACAGGAACAAAGGATAGACTCACAATTTCTGCTCTGGACACCCAGGAGTGGGTGCAGGGTCTGCTCCCGTGACTACCCAGTGTGCCACCAGCATCCCACACACTGTGAATGGGACACGCCACACTGTCCAGACCAAGGCTGTCTTTGATTAGCTTCTGCTTTGGGTGTTGAGAGACTAACAATTATCACCTTTCTCTTGAACCTGAGTATAACCTTGGTGCTGGCTTTTCACTGCTGCTGTCTGGTCTCCCTTTGATGTACATGCTTTGGAGTGATTTGCTGTGTCTGAGACATTGTACTCCCTGTATATCCCTGACCTCTCTGCATCCTTGAGTGGCAGCTGCCCTGTGACTCAAGAAGGTGGCCGAGGAGAGTAGTGAGGAGAAATGGCACCTAGGCAAGCGAACTTAGTTAAAAAAAGGGTGTCTAGTAGCCCAGTAGTTAAATATTATTCTTTGAGGATTTTCACTGTGATAGGAGTGGGAAGGAGCCTGAAGAAATGCTTGGAGAAGGTTCAGAGCTTAAATGGAAAGTGAAAAGCTTACATAAAGGACAAAGTTGCAGTCTGCTCATTCCTGGTGGCAGAAAGCTTTGAGGATGCTTTTCTGGGTTACAGTAGAAGCTAAAAAATAAACATCTGGTCTTAATTACACAGGTGAGTTAGGTATCCCATCAGTAAACATATTTACTTTAATTGGCTCACATTTTCTTTATCTGGTCAAGATGTTCTTCACAAGGAGAGTGAAATAATGAGATACATAAGGAATGACCGTGTTTAATAGAAGCTTCCCTTTGAAAGGACAAAAATGTAACTAGTCAATTTTTCTCCAAAATTAGCAATATGCTTCCTTTAACCTTCTTTTATACAAGCAAAGATTAATCAGTTGAGGTAGTGGATAATAGTTGTTGCCACTGCTCAGATTAATACCATGTCTGTATGGTGATAGGATAATAGAGGAGAGCTAATTAAAGAATACGGCCTGTTTCCAAGTTCGTAATGATGAAAGAGGAGTCATACTCTAAGATAATAACAGATGGTGTTTAATATTTGTCTTGGCCAATCCTTGACCACAAAACAATAAGTTTTCAGAAGTTTTGTTACACAAATAATTGCTAATATTTATCTTCAAAGAAGACAAATCGCATAGGATAACAGAAAAAAATAGCTAGACTTTTGTGCAGAAGTACCAGGTGTAAGAAGTTGGGGTTCTAGTGAAGCTGGGAAGTGACTGCTGCTGCTGCTGCTGGAAGATGCTGCTCTGCAGATCAGGTGCCAGACTGCTCTTCCAAGCCAGGGTAATCTCCATGTAGGTAGTGAGGATGTTTTGCTGTCTTTGAGTGTCTGACCAACCCAGAAAAACTATAGTTCATTTATGCCTTGACATTGCCTGGTTTTATAAGAATATATCAGAAGAGGTGAGAGAATGCAAAAAAGAGTGTGTATTTTACACCTTTCCCTAGACTTGTGCCAGGTTTGTTGCATCTGTGATTTCACAAGGTAAAAATGCAAGATGTTGTAAAGGCAGAATGGGTGGCTGTTGTCAGTTTGGCTTGCCATGCACAGCCAGTACAGCTCTAAGTTCTCTTCTTTTGAAGTTATAAAAGATTACGTGCAGAAAGATGACTATAAAAGGTATCCATAACAGTCCAGGGAAAGCTGTTCTAATAAGTTAAGTGTTCTTATATTAAGAAAAAATTATCTTAATTCTAATCTGAAATAGTTTAGTTTCCATTTTACCCTCTGAAGCATAATTTTTCTGTTATATTGAAGAGTCAATGTCTTATTCCCACATACTCAAGAAAAAGAAAGTATGGGATAGGAAATTATTCCTAGATTAGCAAATTCAGATCTCCATGATCTTTGGGAGCTGTATCACAGATGGAGATCTCACAGAGCACATAAAGTATCCTGCTTCCTGTAAATTGAAGAGGAAGGCAGCAAGAAAGACCAAGATCAGTGATCCTCCCTCAATGGCATTTATGTAACACAAATAAATAGAGCCTTCAAGATGAGCTAGATCCTGTGCTTTAGAAGAAATCCTAGAAAAACAAACTGCCAGGCTTATTCAAGTAAAAATGCAATCCTGACAGATCTGATAGAGTGTTTAACCTTGGGACAAGTCTTTCTGCTGAGACACAATCCCTTGTTCCTAGCTGTGATCCATCTCAGCATAACTAATCATGCTCCTTCTTCTGTTGCCTCCGAGGAAGGCAACACCTCTCTTCCATTCCTGAAAATAAGCTGTGCATTGAGACAAGAATAAATCCATTATGTAAATATAGCCAACCCAAATGCAATCAGTAGACAATAACAAAACTTTTCCAATCACCTTTAGAAATTCCAGTAATTTAAAAAGAAAAACTTTCCCAGCCTCTGATTAAGGAAGTAATCTCTCTGGTATTTTTATTGCTAAGTTAACCAGAGTGAGGTCCTGAATTACTGTATTTAAGGTTGTTCTCAAACTCCTGTGATTCTTGAAGGCCAGCTTCCCAAATGATCCAGGTACTTCTCTCTCACCACCTTCCTCTGTGATTTATAACTTGCTTATTCTCAGTTTAGTTTCAAACTTTGGATTTTTTGTCTTTGTACTAAAAACCAATCTGTGCAGGGCCCTGTAAAAATATCTTTCATAAAAGCTGAAGGTCATTCTTTACATGCAGACACTGTTTTAAAAGGAATGTTACTGTGAATGTCAGGTTTTTCTTTAAAAATCTTGCTCTGTTGTTACTAGTAAGCCTTTCCAGGGAAAATTAAAAAAAATCTCTAGGGTTTTTTGTTTCATTATTCTTCATGTTTTGGAAGTGCTCTGGATGCAGTTGATTTTCCCATATTCCTATGCAGTCCATTAAGTTCTGTAAATGCTTCAGCACATTCCTAACTTCACCCGTGGGAAGTGGCCACATGGCAGTAGAGGCAACAATTCGCATAAACAGAATGCTGAGCAGGATTTTAACGGGTTGTTTTCCAAGGCACATATTGCAACAGACAAGGGAATACTTAAAATAAAGGAATGCAATTACGCATCACAAAGCTAATCATATCTGAGGTGTCATTTAAAAAATATTAAGAGTGGTTTTTGAGGAAAAATTGCAGAGGTGTTAAAGTGTCCCTTCTTTCAATAGTCTTTTTGGTTTTTAATTATTATCTATTCTTTGACTTTTTCAGGTTTCTGTGGCTATCCTATACCTGCAGATAAAGCAGGCTGGGGACCATTGCTAGCCCCGAAGCCAACCAGCATGACAAAGCTGTGTGTTGGATGTCCTAGGGGAGGGTCACTGCATCTAAGTTGCACGCTGGAAGAGTTGCCTGGTCATGGTATCCCCACAGCCATGCCTGGCTTTTCCCTGAGAGATTGTTAGTTGACCTAGATGAAAACCATGCTATGGACCTGCTAATTCAGCATGCCCAGACCTGCATGTCATGTTTAGGCCTTATAGATATTGCTTGTGATTCTCTATCTTTACTTCAGCAGACATACCTTCTCCTGTCTCATTACACTAATCAGCAACTAGATTTTAAATTCTTAGCCTGCTAATTGAAAACGACAGGGATTTGTTCTAAGAGAAACATTCTTGAGTCTATGACAAGGCATCGCTGCCAAGGGTAAAAAAGTGATTACAAATATATACTTGTTTCTTAGCAACCATTGAGAGCTCCCCTTTCTCATTAATACTGTACCGTTCCTTGAAAGCCTTATTAGTTCACAGCACTGAAAGGTCAATTAATCTCAGTTAAAAATTGATGGTATGAATAATTTTTTGTGAAGTTCTGGCTTGTGCCTGTGTCTAATCTTAAGGCAAGCAAGCAAGCTGTTTTGTTTTATCACTTATTTTTACAAAGAGCTTGAAAATACTCAAACACAGGATGTGCATGTGTTGTTCATCCATAAGCAAGAAGACAAGTTTTCCTTCACTCGGTGCCTCAGTTCCTGTCAGCATGAAGGGGAAATAGCTTACCCATGAAAGGCGTGATGGAGTTCCTCTCGCTTTACCTGCACCAACCAACCACAAAAGCAGAAGCAAGAGAGAGCTCAGGGCTCTCCAAGTCCTCCCACTGTCATTACTGAAATGACCTTCTTGTATATAGAGAGAGTGCCTAAGACAATGCCAAAGCTATGGAAATCGGGTCAGTGGCTGCTGCGTATGTGAACACTCGTTCCAGTAAGAAACCCCATTACATGATTTTATCACCAGAAAATCTTCGGGATTGCATGTGAATATAGACCTATCTATAAAGGTATGACTGAAGGGTGGGCTCTCATTAGTGTTGTGACACATTTATGTTGCTATCATAATACAGCATCTTAGGGTAACAGCAGCTGGTGCTGGTAGATAGTTCCAAGTGTCCTGCTCCTGTGTTAATGTGAAAAAGTCCAGTTTGGAGAGGAGGAGATGTTGTGAACAGACCTTGAGTAGATGTTGATTGTTCAAAAATGTGGGTTTTTTAAAAAATCAAATGGTTTTTTAGCTGACATCATTTTGGATTAGGTGAGGTGCTGTTCAGACATGAGATGAATATTGTATGGGGCTGCAGAATGGGACTGCAGCACTTCAGAGCAGAAAAATCCACTGTTCTTCTGTCATCCAGCAAAGACCAAATTGTTCAGAGCTCCTTCTGTCTTAGAAGTGTTGCATAGGTGTAAGGATAAAAACACAGACAGGATAAAGTCTCACAGAGGTGCGACTGAGATATATTAGGTGTTTGCAACCTGATCTGAAGTGTTTCCACTCACTCTACTATATAGTAAGAACTGATTGCCAAAGAGGAGGAAAGAACTTTCTTCCTGCTGCTTTCAGTCAGAGTCAGATCCTGAATTGTTTGAAAAATCTCACTTCCCTGGAGAAAACCGCTGTAGTCTGTGTTACACCAGTGATCAGTCTTCAGCAGCACCTGGTGTAGTTTTATGGTTCTTCTTCCATCGAGCTCCATCAGATGTTTTCCCTTCCTGGGAGTAAGGATAGGAATATAAGCCCCTGCTCCAGAGTGCACTCCATGGTGCAGTAGCTCTTTTGGGGATGGCGCTTGTAGGACATTTAATAGAATTACAGAATAGTTGATGCAGGACTTCAGATTGTCTGGTCCAAACCCTCTGCTCAAAGTAGGGTCACACAGAGCTGTGTCTTGACAGGTTCTGAGTACCTCCAAGGGTGGAGACTCCACAATCTCTCTGGGCAACTTGCACCAGGGCTTGCCCATTCTGACAGAATAAAAGCTGGCTCATGGCCCATCCCTTGGCAGCACTCCACGCCTTCCCCCTGATCTCCCACATCAAAGAGCTTTCTTTCAGGCACCAAAAAAAGTCAAGAAAATAATCAAACTCCGAGATAATGGCTGAAGTTCTTGCTGTGTGCTCAGGGCTGCTCAAGGCACAGGACACCCAGCTGGGCTACGCTGACCGTGCTGAATGGAGGTAAATACGCACGTTACCAACACATCAGTGCACTCTCAGCAGCACAGAGCTGCTCTGTGCCCCTAAGAACAAATGCTAGAAGACAAAGGGAATTGGTTTGTTGTAGCTGGGAGACTGATTGGTAGTGAAATAGGTACATAGGACAAAAATGCCTATTTCCAATAAAATAAGGGGACATATATATATACATGTATGAATATTTTGTGTGTGTATATATATATATATGGCTATTTATAGAAGAAAAACTTGTTTATACCTGAATTTATGTGGGACTCTGTTTATCAGGCATTACTTGGGGGATCTGGAGGAATTCTGCTTATATCAAGGTGGAAATATTGGATCCATGGCTAGTAAAATCAATGAGGGTGACAAATGTAGTAATTTATTGTTAGCTGTGGGAAAATGAAAATGAGAATGTCAGTGGCTGGCTGGCTCAGGGAGCAAGGTGACAGACTACTCCACTCAAATATTGCAGATAAACTGATTTTCATCTCTGGTAAAGAGAAGCAAAACAAATATTATAGAAATATTAAAATTTAAGGGAACATTCTGTGTGATATTTTATCTAAATCTTCTTGAAGTGTCTCACAGACTTGAGACTTAAATTGTGCCAATAAGATCCTGAGTAACTGATGAATTTTTTCATTAGGGATAGATATCTTCTTTTTTTATTCATCTTTAATAGCAGCAATTGGTGCTCTAGGAGAAACAGGCTGTTTAAACTCAATTTCCACAGTCTCCTCTCATTATATGTATTTATATTTATGTCAGTTAATCCACAAAATCTCTCCAGTCATGAGTATTCCTAATGTTTGATTACAATCATGACATATCTATATATACCTTATTACTGTTGCTAAATAAACCTTTAGAATATCTAAAATTAACTTAAGCACAAGGCACCAATATTTCTTAGTTCTGCAGAAGCATAAAGGTAGAAAAAAATCCTAATTCTAGATATTTGAAACTCTAAATCTGTAATATTGCAAAGACAGGAGCAGAAGGAAGCCCAGAGCAACTTGATATCGTGGTGGCTATCAAGGGCAAGAATATATTATAATCTCTTGAACAGTCATGGAATTAATGGGTTGTGCATACAGTACTCTACAAACTCTGTTGCAATCAGTTCTCCTTCTTTTTTTTTCCTCTTCACACGTTTTCCATAATGAACAATAATTTGGAACTTAACAGTATTGAAATCCTACAGCCAGCAGAGCAGTGGGAAGAATAGAATAAACAATAACAGAGTGCTGAGTCCTGGGAGGTCTATGCATGAGACTCAAAGAAACCAAGCAAACCCCAAAAGGAACCGAGTATTAAAACCAGCAGTGAAAAGAAACATAAATACACCTCTTGGTCTCACTTACATGAATTACTTTTGTATCCCAATGTACAGCCAGAATTGTATTAAAAAACCCCAAGCCCCTTTTTCTCTGTAGTATTATATGAACACTCTGAAAAAGTTATGCTCCTTTCTGGATATCTCTTTTCTTTTTCCCACCGTTATAGTCAAGTTCAGGGCGAATAACTGAGCTAGTGATACAGTTAGGCAAAATTCCTGTTTTAAGTTACTTGCAACTGAAAGTGTTAGTCTTACACTGGGTAAATATGATGTTAACTTCATCTGTAAATTGGAGAAGATCACGCAATATGATATACAAACCCCATGAAATGGCAGCAATTAACTAACCCTTCACGATGCCAGACAGGAAGGCCTGTGCGACCGTACCCACAAGAAATACCATCGGCAGCCGAAACGGCGAGTGAACTGTTAGGAGTTAGTAAGGAAAGGATGGAATGGAGAGCTATGTTATGTTTCCACTTGGGCCTTGGTGAGTTGAAATTTTAGCAATTCTATTTCCTCCATCTTCAAAGGCTATAGCAGAACTGAAAAAGGTTTAGGAAAAGGTTACAGATGTTTAAAGTTAAAAATTGTCTTCCATATTTTGAATAAATAAGTAGGCAAAGGCTCTTTAAACACATAGATAAGAGCAGGAATGATGGAGGTCTGTAAAGTAATGAATGACATTGAAAAGAATTTCATTATCACCACATCTAGAACAAAATTGTCTTTTATGAACTTATTCTGAACTAGCTGTGAGTATACATGTGGAACAGATGTTGTTTCAGTTAGGATTGATTGCTGCGGTCTCTGATGGTCCTCAGCCTCTGAGGCTGAGCTGCCCAATCTTCAAAGCTCTCTGTTGTGGGAAGCCAGAATAAAAATGGGCTGTGTTTTCTATTTTTTCTCATTCATCCTTGAAGTTTTATGTTACTGTGCCCCATGACCAAAACAAAAATGGTGATACTCTCTTCTTGATGTTTTGGTTTTGGGATCAGGATTTGTAGTGGTTTTGCTTATTGTACAGGAATTCTAGTTCTATCAGATACCCTTCCTGCCTGCTGTACATCCTTAGCTCTCCTCTTGCAGATTTTAATACTTGCACATGTTTTTTTGTGCATCCCATTGTCAAAGCCATAGCTCAAGTCACCATTTGTGTTTTGCAGTTATGGCTATTATTTAAAGTTTAACTTACCTTGTAATACTCTGCTATGTGACAATATGCCTCGATGATGATGATGATGGTATTTTTGTGCTTAGGCATGGGTTTAAGGCTAGCAAGCAAGTACTAACTATACCTGTGTGCATCTGTCCTATGGCTGCAAGAAGCCTCTGCTTCAGCTGCAGGTTAACTGCAAATAGCATGTTCATAACCAATGAAAGCATGCAATTTCTCTTAAAACTTGTGAACCTCCCTGTCATAAGATTTTCTTAGAGCTAAAACTGTGTAATTAAAAAGAGTAGGCAAGTACATAGACCAGAAATTTATCAAAGAATATTGAACACAAAGACATAAGTTCTGGGATTTATTGCCAGAAAGAGATATCTTAAAATACATGACACATTTGTCTGGAGTTGGCAGGTATGCCACAGGATCTGTGGAAGACCTGTGACCTCCTGGAGAAACAGCTGGTTGCCAAGCAAGATGCACACAGGGATCTGAAATAGCAGCAGGCACTTATATTTAGGAACCTGAATACCATCCCAGTGTGTCTCAAAAAAGTCTGAGAGATTGTTGGAGGCTACATACCTGTCACTGTGTCAGAGAGATGAACTTTCAGTCTAATTCAGGCCCACCATTTTTATGTAATGTGAACCTTAGCAGGGAATGAACAAGCAAGATCTCTGGGGAATGGGCTGAGGTTAGTCTGAAGTGTCACTAGCATTACAGCTATGTGTAGTCTCAATTCAGGCAAAATCGGTAGTAGGGGAAATGTGGGGAAGCAGGTGGCTGAGGCAAAGAGATATGTGATTAGAAACTGAAATATATATGACTGTCAGGTTACAGACCTAGGGGATGCACTGTAAATCAGATATGGGAAGGCTGAGACAGAGTCAACCACAGCTCAGCTTATGGTCCTGGGCAGCAGGATGTCTGAGTTCTGTTGATGGAGGCTATCACACCAAAGACTATCTGATTCACAAATTAAATTCTCTAATATTTCAGCGCGACTAAAAGGAAGCTGTTTCTTGACCTTTAATGAAACTAGTTGGTAACCTAAACCATGCAGTTACTCAGGAGACACAAAACTGTCTATTTCATTTGATTAGAATACGAAAACCAGTTTTATTTACAGAGAAGTGCATCTTGACTCTTTCAGCATCACTTTTTTTTTTTTTTTCAGAAAAGTTCAGGCAATTTTCAGCTTCTGCTTTGGGATGCATGAAATCATGCAAATCTAATTAGCTATTCACATCCTGAATCAGCTGATATTAGAATGACTGAATATTAGGAGAAAAAATAGACTGAAATTACAGCAATGAAGCCCCAATTTAATGAAGATGAGAATCAGATTCATTGTTCATTGTTGTCATATCTGAGTTTCTTACTTTGGAGACAGAATCATCACCAGATGCTAGGCATAAATTTGTGACATAATGCAATTACTCATACTTCATCTCTATCTAGTCAGTAGCTTTTTCCACAGTCTCCCAGAAATTAGATATGGAAAAGAATATGTATGCCAAACTGTCCACTCAGCAATGTGAATTTCTCCCTTGCGGACTATTAATGACTCCTTTATCTATTGCACTATGTTATTTCTTCTAATTTCATGGGCCTTGATGGATGGGAAAGGAGAAGGTGTGTGTGTTCTTCTCTGACCAATTCACATATGTTCTACTGTGGTCTGTCTTGGGACTATCAGGAGAAACATGTTTAATGGTCTAATTAGCAAATCTCTACAGGGTATGACCCTACAAATGAATTTTGTAATTTATTACAAACCACATGAGTGTCTTGTAATGCCGCTTCTCTAATTACGTCATTTGTTAGTGACTCATTCATATAGACATCTATATGCAAAATTATGTCATAAAATGCATGTATCTCCACATCTCAGTATGAGAGATGGCCTAAGCAGATTGCATCCTGCTACTGCAACTCCTCATGGCCATCTCAAGCAGCTGTACCAATTCCATTTTACAGCCTCAGTGGGTTGAAATAGAATAAAAATATATTTGGAGCAGAGATTTTTGTTGAATACTTTTCCCACGAAGTAAAAGAATGCAGTTTCCATGGCAACATTTAGATTTTTTTTTAAGACAGATTTTTCTCTATAATACCAGAGAAAAGGATATAGGCTTGTACTGGAACCTGTGACCTCGTATTACCTTCAACATTGCAAGCACTTCTTTGAAAGACCAGAGTGTTCTACTCTAAAAAATTTTTAAAAGTGTTTTCTGTCTCCTGCTATGCTATTTTCCTTAAATGCCAGATGTTGAAAGATTCCTGTACCAGTGGCTAATTCATTCAAATGACTGCAAATGAGAAAATCAGGAGTGTTTGGGGAGGCTGGGAATGTGTTTCCCATGAAAAGGAGTCCTTCCTTTAAAAAACCTTGAGTGTAGTAGCAAAGGAGAAGGGAAAGCCTTCAGACTGAAGAGAAGGGTTTTTTGATTCTTTCTAAAAACAAGTGGCAAAATCATCATTGATATAACAGAAATGCTTCTCCTTTGACAGCAGCTACCTGTTTTTGTTACAAGTTTCACCCTGGATCAAGCCAGTTCTGATTGAACCTGCATCACAAAATGAGTGGATGCTGTAACATGGTCTTGTTCAAGGGAGAATCCAGCTGGTGACATACAGCAAGAGCTGGCGTTCATACAGAGAATAAGGAATAGCTCAAAATCGGCAGCGACCTGAGGCTGGACTGAGTGTGGAAGAAAGTAAGTTGAAAAACTAAGAGAAGGGAAAGGAAGAAATCCATATTTTCAGGTTATATGCTCTTGTATGAGTGAAGCTGGAGGCCCAGGGACTGCCACGTCCTGGTTGGGGTGAAACTGCAAGGCAAGAGCAGATCTAGAGAGCAATCTTCCTGAGGACGAGCCGTGGACCGGTAACTGGCTTCCTCCGCCCTTCCTTGTGCACGCACATGGGGATTTTAGGAGGGCTGAAGTTGTTACTAAATGTTTTTTTACCAATTTACTGATTTCTACTAATGTTAGTTTTTTTATTGTTTTGTTTTCTTTTTAAAATCTCATGCTTAGGTCATTCTTACCCTCCCCTGTTTTGAAAATTGCTTGCCCAATATTATCTTCTCTATTTAGGTAAATTGTGAGATACTGCACTGCTTTGAAGGGAACTGGCTCACTCCCTGACCTGAATTCTGACCTCATTTACACTGATCAGGTGTATTTGTTACCATTCTAAGAATACATTCAGAAATACGGGGCTTACATGAAAACTTTTTCATACAGAAATTAATGTTTTCCATCCATTTTGGTATTACGGTCCATACTCTGTTTCCAAAAACATTATCTGGTCCAAGGTAAGCTTCAATAATATTTACTATCCATTACAAATACGGTATGTCTGGACCAAAAACCCCAAATTCTTTTCTATTTTATTTAAAGGGAGAAATAAAGTCCTCATGGAAAAAACTATGAGAGAGACTAACTATTTATTAGACAAATTCATATAAGTTACTTTGAATCTTAATCTTTTCCTACATTTAAAATTTAGGATTAAAAAGATAAACTCCTTTATTTAGCCTTCTAAAGTCTGTCATTTTACTCTGAATTCTAGGTGTAAATAATCTCTGACACAAGCATCAAATTTGCTTCAATATAAAATGAAAAATCTGGGCAGTTTTTGTGTTTGTTTTTTTTTTGCTTGTTATTATAAGACAAAAAGGTGCAAACTGGCCTTATTGAAAGGCTAAAGAAAATCAAAGTAAAGTTTTATAAGTATTTTGCTTTAGGAATAAACATGGTGTGATTTTTTTCAGCAGTCTTGTTTAGCACACAAATGTAACTTGATTGAGCCACAGACTAACTGCACTTTACCTCTATAGCCTATGAAAGGTTTCACTTGCCAAACTGTATCCTCTGTGTTTTCATGCATATGTTAAACAAAAGTTCTCAAGACATATCTTGACACGCCCAAAGTGAATGTGTTGCTATTAAACCCTTATTGCACGTCATTCAGTTCTCGGTGACTTACTTTTTGAATCAGCAGAGCAATAAAAAAGCTTTATGGCAGTTTTTTGCCAAACTTATTGATAGTGGTGCCTCAATAGGGATTCTGCAGTGTCTTTGAGTTTTCATTATGTGGGTAGGGGAGCAGTAAAATTGCATCTGGAAACTATTTAACTTCATATTTAAACAGAGGGACATAGGAAATGGAGGAGACATGGCGGTAAATGAAGAAACCCAGAAGCATTAAGGAGGAAAACCAGAAATCGCTGCAATTATGCATATTTTGCCTTTCAAATCAGCTTTTATTTAAAACAGTGAAAATTTTGGAATGTGTGTTAAATTTTGTAAAAATCAGTGGATTGACTCTCTCTAAATTATGTCCCCAAAAGTCATTGTAAAAATGCATAGAAAGGGCAAAGGCTGGTTCTCCTAAAAGGATAATGGACTCTTCCAACCAAATCTAAAGCTTAGACAGATCCTCATCCATTGTCACAATTCACATGAAAATCAGAGTGGGAAGATACTAACATACACAACTTCTTCTCCTCGTATCATGAACTGGGGTGAAAAGCCAGAAGAGTGAAAGATATGTTTGAATCAGCTAAGGCCAGATGGGAGAAGCCTCCTTGTTACTATGCTTCAGTGCAGGAATAGTCGAGTATCAGTGCCTGTGAAAACAGACTGGAGAGGAAGACAACAGACTTCTCTTTGCTTATACTTTTTATTTTTCCCCTGAAGAAAATGCTTTCAGGAAACCTCAAGCAGCTTTCAAACTGCATGGCTGTCAGGGGCAACATCAGCTGACATGGATTTGTACTTACACGTTTGACCCGTTCATAAGGAAATCTGCAATAAACATGCATTTTTGCAGGTGTAAGTTTTGTGTTCACCCATTGTATGAATCTTTTCAGCTGATTCATAGCTAAGGATGATTAAAAAGACACACCCAGTGTTTTAGCCATGTACTTGGAATTAGATCTACAGCTAAAAGCATGTCAAATGTCAAATATGCAAGAGAAGATATTATGAAATGGGAAGATAGCCTTGAGAAAGTTGTGCAAAGGAATTAATTCATGTTCGAATTTTGTTAGCATTAAAGGCGCTCTGTGTTTTGCTGAATGGAGGTTAAAAATACGTGTCTTTGCTTCAGAGGTTCATATGGGTCTATGAGGTTTGCTGGAAATACTAGCCAAGAGCTGGAACAAACTAAGATGAGGCAATGAAAGGAAAGGCTTTTCTTATCCCAGTGAAATAACCATGTATCATAGATGGCTTGGGAGATCTGTTTCTTATTCACATCTGCTACATTTATATCCTGTACTTCACAAATCTTTCAGGGGGAAGAATGACAAAATCAAATGCCTTTTTTGTTTTGTTTTATTTTTTTTTTTAGAGGAAGACTGTAACATGAAATTCCCAATCAATTTTTTGGAAATCAGCATAGGATAGTTGGATTCTCAAAGGAGGGGGCACAAAGACTGAAAGCAGATGTAAACACAGACTGAATCAAAATAAATTAAACACTGCAGCAGTCATGGAAACCTGGAAAGTGTTTTGTCACTGTATTTTTCCAAAAACAAGTATTTATAAAAAGACTCCTTGGCAACAGCAAGACAATACTGAAAAGTAGGGATAGCTTTTAGAATCATCAATTACATGCATGGCAGCTAATATGTCATATTAAGGATGAAATCTGGACATCTATCCAGGGAAGATTCTTCTTTTTCCTTTGCATTTTCCTACAGCATTTTTGTTGCAATGCAAAGAGAAAGCAGATGATGTCTTCCTTGCCAAACAGGAGAAGGGAATGGAGATGGAGTCTACTTATACGTTGCCAATTATTCGAATGGACAAGGAAGAAATTCGCTCCACAAAAATAACCAGCGAAACTAGTATAATGATAAGAAAAGGAGAAAATTGTGGCCTTAGGTCAGAATGAACTGTGCCAGAGTAACTCTAGAGAAATCCTTGTTTCTTTTTGCCTGTTCTCTTCTGTCTTGACTCCTTGTCACGAATGTCCCGTAGTTCTGCTGGTGATATTTTTATGTACTTGTTGAGCTCAAACAGCCGAAAACAGATCTGCAGCTTTACAGAACCGTAGGATCATAAAACAGTTTGGGTTGGAAGGCACCTTTAAAGGCCATGTAGTTCAACTCCCCTGCCATGAGCATGACATCAACTAGAACAGGTTACTCAACACCCAGTCCAGCTTGACCTTGAATGTTTTCAGGGATGGCACATCCAGCATTCTCTGGGCACTCTGTGCCAGCCTCACTATAAAAGACCTCTTCCTCATATCTAATCTAAATCGACCCTCTTTTGGTTTAAAACCATTCCCCCTTGTCCTATCCTATAGGTCTCAGAAGACATTTGAAAGTCTCTAATGGCCAAGACCAAAGGTCTACTGGGACTTAAAAGAGTCACTAAAGAAGAGTCTAAGGGAATAACAATCTTTCCTCAGTGCTCTCAGAAGAGCTCTGAGTCTGGCTATGCTGGGGCCATGCAGCATAACAGCTTCCAGCCATGTGCTGCTGGAAGTATGTTACACTCACAGAAGAAGTTTTGGATAGATTTGGTTTCTTTTATAGATGTAGACTGGGCCATGTACAGAGGTGTTAGAGTCAGAAAATCTCTTATAGCTCGTGGAGAATGAATTGCAGTTCCTGCCTGTATCTAGCTGAATCCTAGGTCTGAATTTCCTGTCTTCAGGTCCTTTTACCATCATAAGATGTCCTGAATCATGCATGGTTGACCTGGCTTTCTGCTCCAGAGCTGAAGAACTCTTCCTCACATCAGAAAAGGTATTTCAATCCATCGTGATGTTACTTTGCTGCCCCTTTTTCTTGTTGATCCATGCATGTTAACTCTCCTGTGTCAGAACCTGGGGAGCAAGGAAATTCACACCATTATCTTCCTGGAGAATCTACATCTGCGTGTTAGCTAACCGCAGGATTTAGAGCAGCTTTTCTATATTTATGAGTTGTTTATATTTCATAGGGTGTAATTAGTATCACAGTCCAGTGTCCGTAACAACTTGGCTTCATGAAACTGCATGATTATTAATGCAATTGCTATACTGGGAGATATTCTACACAGCCCATTTCATACTGATGGGTTTCCTTTGATCTCATTTGGTATTAACCACCATTATTTTCTCTCCTCAACAGCTTTTCTCAGTCTTTAAGTTCCCTGATGCCCCAAATGTGTTAGCTGTACTCAGCACTTTAGTGCTGATCTGGAGATGCAAACTCCACTGGAAAAATTGGTTTAGGGTGACATGGGTATTTACACTAGCCAGCTAGGATAATTAAAAAAATATTTGTGCTATTCTGATGTTTAGTTATTCATGTTCCTGACTTTACAGGTGTTCTGAGAAGAATTTGCTATCAGTTTTTGTTTCTGTGTGTACTGTGGGATGACTTCCAGGTAGTTTTTATAGGAATATAGTATTGTCAGGCTATTAGGATGATGCATGAAATTACCAAACAACCAATGAGGAATTGATTGAACTTGAAAATATAAGAGCATTTTGCAGCAAGCATTAAATTTTCAAGCAAATTCCTCTGAGCTCTCCCTCAGACATGGCTGGTTTGGGAAGGATATCATGACTTGGTCAGAGGTCTCACTTTTAAGATCTTCTCAATCACTTGTGTGCATGCTTGGAAATAGCTTGGCAGAATTTAAACTGCTAGGAAGCTGCAATTGCTGATTACCTATGTCTCCCATCTTTAGTTAGTTGTTAGGCTTGTGTGGTGGGCAGATTGTAAGTAGACTATAAACATGTAATTCTAACAGATTTTTCACTTTGATATTCAAGCAGTCAAGTTTTCCACTTGAGAATAAAGTTACCTGTAGTAACAAAAATACAATTTTTAAAAAGGGTTTTGAATTGAAATAAAATCACATTTCTTCACCTAAAATTGAAGAAATAAATAATTTTCTTTCTTTTTTTTTTCCAGGTATCTTTTTACACCTGAAATCACTTATCAAATGTGAACAAAGTTTCCTGCTCCTTGGAAAAGTTATTCTTAACCAAATAAACTATCCTTGTGTTTTTCTTTCAGTGACCACACACTCAGTTATGAGGATGAGACAGGAAACCTGTCTCTGTTCTTTGTTTAATCAGCCACACCACCATCCTACGCTGTGATTTGGGCTCTGAGACATTACAGTGACACCAGGACTGCTGATACTGCATTTGAATCGTTTGTCTCATTTGAGGACAAAGCTAGGCATCAGGATAAAGGAGCCTAAGGGTGCAATGCCTATCAGGAGGAATCCATCAGAGGGTGGTGAGGCACTGGCACAGGTTGCCCAGAGAAGTTTAGGATGCCCTATCCCTGGGAGAGTTCAAGGCCAGGCTGGATGGGGCTACAAACAACCTGGTCTGGTGAAAGGTATTCCTGCCTGTGGCAGAGGTGTTGGAAGGAGATGATTTTTAAGGCCCCTTCCAACCCAAACCATTCTAGGATTGTATGATCCTACAATTCTGTGATTCTGTGACCTTCTGCTGGAAAATAAGGTGACCAATCTGTCATCCCTGTCACTGGCAGTAGGGGTGGCAAGCATTGCCATCAGTCCCTGCGCTATCTGCAGACTGACTTTCTTCTATTCATGATCTTTTGTAAATGCAAATCATGTGCAATTGTTTCTGATTTGGGACTGAATTATTGAAATGTGTTAACTGTGAGAGTGACATTCAGTAAATAAGCAGATGATGAGCTTTTCGGTATAAACCTTATGAAATATGAATATGCATGTTAGTGTTTATGAAACATTCAGGAGCTGAGAGCATTTCCTCGACTATCTAGAAGATGTGTAAATACTTCATACACTTGTGAATGCATTTTCTTATTGTTTTTACTTTGTCCTTGAAATCAGTTCCATGTTCTGTACACTGAACATAAAACACCGAATAAATTTTGATAGTGAAAATATTTGTTTCAGTTAATGGAAATCACTCACATAAGCTGTTTTTTCCTGTCAAAAGTGGGCTGCTGTTTTCTGTTAAAAGTGGGATGCCTTTTATGATTTGAAGTTTGTATTAGATTTTTAATTATATGTTGCTGTAGAATACTACTTAAATAGAACTTGAAAAAGAATTCTTGTGTAGAGAACAAGTGAAGTTTAATGCATGGTTTCCATTTAATTAGACATTTTCTGCTTTAATAGTTTAATTCCCTCCCCAAATTTAATTTCCATAATCAAGCCATGCTTAGACTGTTGACATACCATTACTTCATCAAATATTCACTACAATCTTTGCTTTCCAAAATTCTCATTACTCTAAAATTAATTGAAAATGTTTGAATAATGCTGAAAGACAATGAAGTTGACAAAGTCATTGAGTAAAGTTCAACTGTTGAAACATCCCTGTTACTGTGAGTTTTACAAACAATGACAGAAAATGTTAAAATACAGTAAGTACAGTGAAAAACATGTATTACTCTTTGCCCTGTAAATGCCTCATTTCTCTCTTTGTTATTCAAATACTTTATGTGAAAGGTTCTTCTATTAAAGCTCTTATCAAATGTATGAGCCAAATATTACTTAAAGTTTTGAACTCACCATCAGTGAAGATAAAGCTTTTTAACCATATTATGAAGTCTCCCCCCACATTATTTTCTTATTTTATGTAAATCTGTTCATGGCAAACGAGTAATTTGGGAGTAAGGAATTTCACTGGAATATCTTTCTAGTGGAGCTAGTTCCAGTCTACTGCTTTATGCAGTTTAACTATATCAACAGTTTTCTCTTTCTGGATACTTGAGTTGTAACTGGAGATGTGGGCTGGGATAAGATACAGAAAGTGTTGTTCCCCTCCCTCAAATTGTCAGGAAATATAGAAACAGGCAGACTGGCTTTCTGCAAAACTGCTCTAAACCATAGCCAGATGTATAAAAGGTGGAGAGGGGGACGGCACTCCCCCCTTGAAAATGTTCTAAGATCACCAGAGGAGAAAGGAACATGGAAATTACACCTTTATCAGAACTGAGAACCATCTGCACCCTGGATCATGGTCTTAATTCTCCTAGTTCCTTGAGCAGGCACTTGGCTGTTTCAGAAATCTCTTTCAATGTTTCCATGTTGGGTTTATGGACTAACAGTGCTCATGGACCCATTTTTTGCTTTGAAGAATGACCATGAATCTCTTAACACAAATAATAGCAAAGAGACAAATTCAAATCTGTGAAAAAATGAAACTATTGAGTTCACTATGTAGAGGCACTTAAAGGTTGCTATTTTACGGTCACTGGAGATTTTCACTACAGTAATTTTCTACTCGTGCAGTCAGAATCAATTTTGTTTCATATTAGGATAATAGCAGGAGAACAGGTACACTTTGGGATAGAGGTATGTTTTGGAGAGACTGTAGAAAGTATTACTATCTGAAATATAAACCATCCATCTTATGAACTTCTCTGGTGGCCTTTAAAGAAAAGAAGACAACATATTTAGCCCAAAAATCTAATTTTCTATCCTTTCCTTTCTATTTTATTTTTAATTCTGTTTCCAGTCTTCATGATAATCTGCTCCCTGTCCTTTAATTCTACTAAATCAAATTCTTTGACCTGAGATTTTGTGACTCCGTCTTTTTGTCTTTCTTTCACAGTCTTTGCTAAAATCATCACATGCTCAGGAAGGATTCTCAGCAAGTAAGTAGTCAGTATCAACACACACACTATGTATATATATATATATGTGTGTGTGTGTGTGTATATGTATGTATGCATATATATATATATGTGCATACACACAAATACCAAGCAGCAGCCATAAAATAAATTAAATACATTCAAAATGAAATATGCAAATATACCATAGAGTCCGAGATTGTCTGGAACTATGAAGCATTAAGTGTTGAACACAACTTTTATCTCAAAGTTCCGTAATGTTAGACAGAGACCACATCTTAGGCCTCAGCTGAACAGCACCAAGCACTGTCAGGGCTCTGTGAGACTTATTTCTGGAAGTGTCCTTAGACAACTGATTGCATTGGAAGCTGTCTCTGCTTCTACACAGTGAGCGACGTCTCTAAGGGTGGGGGGTTGTCAGGTACTTATTTATTCAGAGATGTAACATTTGCAAAATATTCCTTGAGAGAGTGCTGCCTTTGAGTGAGTGACACTCACATTCCCACTGACAAATTTATACAGACACGCAAATGATAAGGAACAAAAGTATTTCTCTTAAGCCTGAATACAGAGAAGATGAACTGTTATATATGTGGGAAGGTTATATAACCTTCCTTTACAAATTCTGTGTTAAGCCATGTTTTTCCCTCTATCTGGAAGTATCCCACAAAAAGCAAATAAGTGGTGAAACACCCACAATATTCCTAATGATTTTCTCATCATAACTATCTGACAGAAGTGAAATTATTTCTTTCAGGGGCAAAGGAGTGCTCAGGGTTCTCAGAGAGGGCATGGTATGCCAGGTCCAAAGAAAAGGATTGCAGCTGCCCTCTTGCTCAGACCTACTGACAGCCACGTCTGGTGGGATGTGAAGCTCCATGCCATCCTCACTAATAACAGATCAATTGTTTGTCTGTAAAATTCCTTTGGAGACTGTGGAATTCACTCCTGTTACCTTCTGAGTGTTTCCAGAAGACGAGACTAATGATGCAGCATAGAATGCAAACCAGTGGGCTTCCAGGAGAGAGGTTAGTGCATTTCTGTGTGATAAAGGACTGTATTTCTCCTCCAGCAGCTATTCAAACAGAATCTGATTTCTTTTGCACTGGCAGAAGTCCTAGGCATCGCTGCACAATTGCAGCTTTCTGATGCACTTTGGAATTCGAAAATCTCTGGTTCTTGTAGCTGATAGACAGGGTTGAAGTAGAGGTACTAGGGTGGGGGAATAAGAACAGGAAATAAGTGAAGAACAGTAACCCCAGTGAGACGTTTTGAGCAGCAATATACACAGGTAGGAGATTGGCTGATGTGTATCTTCCAAATGACCTTGTCTAGTACTTTCCCCAGCAGAGCTAGTGTACAAAACAGCTTGCAGAGCTGTCATTCAAAAAGCTGAACTTTCACTCTGCCATACTAGAAAGCCCCAATATCCTTCACCATGTTCTTTGGACCTTAAATTTATCAGTAGGTGGAAGAATATCTGGCTGATTCTTCACTAAAAAATTTGTGCTATTAGGCTAATTGCTGAGATAATCTGTCTCATGAGTTAAGATTTTAAAACTCTCTTTGCCAATCATTGACTTATAATTTATATTAGTTACTGATGACATCTAAACAGTTTTAATATACATTTGCAGGTTAGGAATCTAGGCAGAATCTATCTTATGCTTCAACTCACACAGGCATGCTGAGAAGAAATGTGTATATTTATTCCAGTCCTACTGTTACCTAGTGCAAAATGTATTTCACTTTACTGAGCTCCAAAATGTTGGATATTGCTGTTGAGAACATTTCTGTACTCTGAAAGCACATGCACAACTCTCCTTAGTGAGATCTTGTAGAAAAGGGTGGTTGGATACCATTCCTTCATTTTGCCTTAAAAGTGCATGGGCTTTGCAGAATGTGCCACCTCAGAGTTGCCTCAGAACCACCCGAATGATCACAGAACACTTGCATGGCTTGGGATGGAAGGGACCTTTAAAGGTCATCTAGTCCAACCCCTCTGCAAAGAGCATCTTCAGCTTGACCACCAGTGCTCTTTGATAAATGACACCTTTTTTTCATACCTGCCCACTCTGCATAAGCATCTCTCTACAATAAACGTTTGCATTTTCAGTTCTCTGCTCTCAGAAATCCTTCTCCTGCTTCCTTTATTTCCTGCTTGCTTCTAAATCAAATAGCAGAAACTATTTAGATAAAAGGATTTGTATTTGATAACTTCTTGATATAACAAAGAAATAATAATTTCCACAAGGCTGGTGTTAATAACATTTGATGCAGAAATGCTGGAACTGAGTCAGAGTTAATAGCAGCACAGTGACAGCCAGAGTAACTTGATAAATGACAGCTTTCTCCGATTATCTGTTCTCAGAGGAACTCTCTCTGCAATAAGGATGTGCCTTCTAACTTCCTCCCATCACAGGTGGGGAGGAAATAAACTCTGTGACTTTATATGTACCACAGCTTCTCCCTCCATCTCTCCCTCCACTTGCTTCGCTCCATCCTTCCACATAGCTAAATTATTTCAGCCCAAGCCTCTCTTGCATGGCTCCTGCTAAAGGCAGCTGCTTGCTAAATTGAAAATCTGAAGGAGAAGTTTTGAGATTAAAATAATTCCTGTGTTCCTGTGGCAGTGACTTGGAAGTGATGTGGTGCTGCCTTTTCTGACCTTGCCATGATGGATTCATTAGTCTTCCTAAAGGTGCCAGAAGACCAGTGAAATATTTCTCCTCTTTGGCTGTCCCCAGACAGTGTTTCTGAGCACAGTGAAGTCAGCTCTTTGATGGAAGATATGACTTGAATTTCAACATCTTATTGCTGTTTCAGAGTATTTAGTCTAAGGAAAAGACAGAGGTTACCTCTGCCCATTTGAAATTGTGCATGAAAAGCATCTGGAAGAACATGCAGGCTTTTCCTTAATTGATTGAGATGTGACCTTCAGCCATGGGAGAAACCATACTGGACTCTGTTGGGCAGAGCTCTTCAGGCATATGTGCAAGGCTGCCAGGGGTTTCATTTGGAAGTGAAAATGTAAGGCTCTCCAAGGAAGGACGAGCTCTTCAGAGCTCCCTGCATGGAGAAGCATAATTAAATATTTGTTCAGACAGAGTTTATGAAGCAATCTGTACTATCATAGTAAGGATTTCATGGTCACTGTGCTGACATCTACACTACTACTGAAAGGAGGATAAGAATCAGGAAGAAGTAATAAGTGATGTGGATGTTTACAGGTCCAGGGTTTGAGTTTTCCCCATTCTACTCATTTGTTTAGCAATATGGACATCGCTTGTGAGAGCCAGTCTGTGCCCAAAGCCAGCAGAATGATTAGGGAAGAAACACATGGTGAGGTCTGGGAAGCAGAGGGAACAAGCTGAGTGAAAATGGTGTCTGGACACAGCCTCATAGTGACACAGCCTTGATTCACTCCGTGTTTCATTCCAGATGTGTTAAATGAACATCTCTAACAAACAGAGAGAAATGTAATTTGGGGAGAGAGTCCAAATGGAGGCTGAAAGGATGCTAGGGCAGAGGCAGCAATCGTGTTTATGTATCAACCATCATCACTGTATTCCCTTCATCACTGGTCTGATGAAGGGAAGCTTCAGAGGCGAGGCTGGAGGAGCGAATCTGAAGATCCTGCTCATTACAGAGCTCTTTTTTATTTGTTTGGGTTCGGGATTTTTTTAAAAATTTTTTTGCTTTGACCTTTAGGGGCACTTTTTCCCTATTTTCTTTCAAAATTAGGAAAGAGGAGAAGTCATTCTGTTCTCCTGGATGTTTTCCAAGGGTTCTTGGCCTAGGGAAGTGCCAAGTAGCTAAGCAAGGACAGCTGGGCAAGAACAGGGATGGGATGTTAAACTGCAGCTTCTATTTCCTGAATCCAGCTTCAACCATCAAGACAGTCTCATGTAGGGATTTAAGGTCTCTGCCTTTCCTCTTCTAAGGCTGTTCTTTATATTAACTAAGGTGGTGGGAGGAAGACAACACAAAAATGTTCAAGACATTTTGTTTTCTCTTCTAGACACACAATTATGACAATTAATTACTGATTACAGTATTGGAGTCAATGTGGAATCTATTTGTCTCATAATTTTACTATTCATTCCAGTCTCCCAATATGGAGATCTGTCTGTTCCATCTTACAATCTACATTAGGATAAATGATCTCTAAAAGTGCCCATTTTCCTTCATTAGCTGTAACAGAGACTCTAGTGACTGCTTCAGAAGGATGGAGACATCTGCACAAGTCTCAGATTAATCATTTTTCTCAAACATTGATTAATACTCTAAGCTTATAGTCCAAAAAAATTGGACAAAATACTAATGAAACCCAACTTTTTTTCACAACCTCCATCTTGCCTGCCAATTCATTAGCATGCTCACGCTATGGGTACTTCCAGACTTCCTCTGAACCAACAAATGTGGACTGAGACCCTCAGACTGTGTGTTAAAAAGTAAGAGTTCTATCTTTGAAGATAACATGCCTTGTCATCAGATGTGACATATTATTTGAAGCCATCACTTCAATAATATTAATCTATCAATCTTTTTAAATGGAGCATGCATTGTAAAGAGAGGGATAGCTCTTGTTAGATGAAAAGCTATAGCTGGAAGAAATGAACTGGTTTCTAACAAGTAGGTTTGTTGTTTTTTTTCCATGCATTATAAAAAACCCTCTGTGCAAACATAGATACTTCTATATCCACCACAACTATTACCAGTCTTTTTTGGAGTGTCTTTTCGATCAATTCCATCCTGATTACTTTTAAGTTAGGAGACTTTAGTCTAGCTAGTCTTTCTCTCTGAGATAAAATCTCCAGGAGGATTGGAATTATCCATGCCCCTATGACTGGAAAATTGTTTGGTTTTGGTGTTGGTGGTTTTTTGTTTGTTTCTCTTTTTTTTCAATTGATTGACTATGCAGCTTTTCAACCCACAGAATTCTTGATACAGAAAGTTAAGCTACCATAAATTATCAGTCTATACTATTGTAGTCATACTGATATAATTCATCATATGCTTAGTTTTAAACTGAGAGGCATGACTCTTCTTAATTGCTATCCTGGAAATGGAAAAGTCATTTTACTTTGGTTCCAGTATACACATTACAATTTATGTCCTTAAACTGTCAGTAGTATAATTACATTTGTACAATGTACAAATTTTCTGCCTGATTTCTCTGAATCGATAAAACTAGTCTGACCTGTAGAAGATACAAAGTTGAGACAGAGCAACATCAAAGAATGTCATTAACTTTGATTTCCAAGGTTAGTTTTCATTACAATGTCATTAAGACATGCTATTAAATTTTAACTTAACCAAATCATTATTATATTCATATTTTATATTTTCTCTTTGATAGTAATAAACCTAAGGGCTAGTTAAACCAGTATAACGATCTTTGAAAAAAATTCATGTGCATGTACACGTGTGTGTGTGTGTGTGTTTGTGTATTGCAAATGCCAACATAATTTCAAATATTTGGGTAGTGGAACATCTTGACAAGACCTGATGGATTTGCTGTTCCTCTTTAAAGAAGGTTATTCAGCTTAAGCACCATCTTTTTCAATATGCTTTTATGGTTCATCCTAATGGAAATAATAACACTGAATAGCTGGATAGCAATTCACATATTCAAAGCACTGTGCAAACATTAAGTAATACAGTTACACAACATCTAAATAACTATAATACTGGCTGTCAAGGCAATGAAGAAGCAGACAAATGCAGAAGACTGCAGGCAGTTCTGGAATGGATTCTGCAGCAGGAAGGGAGGGAGCAAGATCCCTCCCAGCGGAGCGAGGTTCGGCGTGCCAGTACGCTCCAGGTTTGCATTGTTCTGTTTCAGCCACCTGCAATGCTGTGTTTAAAGTGTTAATTAGCAGGTAGCAGACGCTGGTCCTTTGCCAGTTCTGCCTTGGAAGTGTTCTTTCTGCTGTGCATCAAAATACAATGATGCCAACTCCAGGTTTCCAGTGACTGGTTTCCTATTGAACATCTGGGCATAATTCTGGGTACTGACATTTTAAAAGTTTTTTTCTCTAGCTCTAGTCTGCCTTATTTTCTCCTCCTGTTGTTGGGATTTTTTAAACACAAGCTGATGACAAGAATGCAGAGAAAAACCTGTTTTGGTGTCTCAGGTGATGGCACTCTGTGACTCTCAACTTTACGTTTTATCTGGTCTGTGTCAAGAATATGCTGATGAATTTACTGGAATGCTTGAAAGATACAGTTAGACACATTTAATTCTTTGCAGCCTTCTGTTGATTTCCTGGTTTAGAAATCAGTGCTGCTGAGGTCTGTTAAACAGTAGCAGATTTTGCAGCAAAGCTCTCTGTTCCTTAAGGACCTCAGCTGTAGCCACATTGCCGACAGTGACAAACGTACTACACCCTGAATGGATGAGAAAATAATCTGTTTTTCTGCAACCATGGCTGTATCTGATTCCCTTTGGCCTGATATATTATACTTCAATAATAAAGCAATCTGGAGGTCATAAAAGCCCTGAACATTATTTCAGTTTAATTCTAAGCTGGGAAGAATGGGTCCAAACTTTTGGCTTTCAATGGCAAGGGAAAACTTTTATTTTCAGCGTTAATTTCCATACTTAAAAATACAACTTCCTCCTGTCTTTATGAGCCATCTTTCATTGTAAATGTTCAAAAGTGGTGCATGAATATGATTGTGCACACAGTTTATGAATAGAGCGCTTCACACACGTTTGAAATAAAGCAGCAGTTTCTGGGAGATGTGCAAGTGTTTAGCCATGAATAGAGCTCTGCAGAGCCATTCAGAGCATGTCAAACTCATACTCCCTTGCTTGTGAAAAGTAACATATCTTTAAAGATCGCATTCATGATTTTTCTGTTTTTAGCATTTATTTAAAAACAGGCACCTGACAACAGGCCAGCACTCCTAGTGCATTGTGATATTGTTTTCCTAATTAGTAAATATCTACTAGCAAAAATTGCTAGCAACTGGATGGTTTCTATTGCTTCTCCCTGCAAGGTTTGTTCTTCTCAGTGCAGAATTGAAGAGTTTATGTTTTGAATGCAGTGTTAAATTATGTTTATGTGTGGAATTGTAGGAGAGCAACAGGAAACACAGAAAATTGAACTTAAACTTTCTTTCTGAATATTGACTTCCAACACCTTGAGAGTAATTCTGTCAGACTCCAGTGATCTGTGATGTTTTGTGAAGCCTTTTTGTGAAGCTGGTCTTCAAATTTTTTTTTAACCGTTGATGACTTCACTGGGTTTCCAAAAACTCAACTCCTGTCTTGATGCATCACAATGCCGTCACCACCACTTGGCTCTCCAAAGTCACATTTGTGCCCTCACACAATGTACCTCTTCTGAAATCGGTAACGATGAAGCATTTCTAGGTTTGTCGTTAAAAACCAGCAGATGTCGCAGTTTCCCCAAAAGAGCAGGTTTCTCTCCAGTCTTTTGAAACTGCAGCAACTTCTTAGGTATTTTTGTGCAGTATACCATACAGCAATACTTCTGTGTTAGGTAAGTTATTGCTGAGCAACATGTTCCAACCATCAGTTTTTTTATGTGCTCTCACTTCTAGGTAGAATACATTGATATGAAAATATCCCAATTTCACTTGCTGAAATGTAGGGAAGAGGTTGCTGTGACACTGAACATCCTAGGACTGTGTCACTGTCCCGGGTTGGTTGCTGTACAGAGGCATTTTCTGAGTTTTATTGCCACTGAATCCATTCAGCCACGTTTGATGTCTGAGCTCTCATTTTGTTGCTGCTCAGATGTCTGTCCTGAATGGTTAAATGGATTACAGTTACTGAGAAGCTGCACTAAGGGAATTAAGGAAATACTTTTGTAATGAACATATAACTGATGGACTATGCCTACTAGTTAAATCAACTAAAATTTGTCTTATCTAACTTTAGCTACTTAAAAATTTGATAGTTTTTCTGAAGAAGCTGTTGTGCCTCCTTCTACAGCTAAGTGAGAAAAGCAAATGTGTTTGAGGGCCATTTCATCTCTTCCTAAGACTAGTGCTGGAAAAATGACCCATGGAGATACCTGTATCCCTCTGTTAAATGTAGAACGAACATAAACTGCTGTTTCAACCCTGATGATTACTTTGAAGATGGTTAGAATTAGGTGTTGTTATTAGGAACAATGAGTAAACCTATTCTGCTTTACATTTTTGGTTGCAGCCTGTTTTTAAAAACTGTCAGACAGTGGTGTTCTTGATCTCCATCGGCACTAGCTAAGAGATAATATTCATCCTATTGCAGCTATGCATGTGCTTGTGGCTCTGTTGGAATAGAACCTAAGCTCCTGCTTAAGTAAAGAGCTCATTCAAATTGAATCCATATCTATATGCATCCCTAGACTCGCACTAAAGAAAATAAAACAGCCCAGTGGAGATACAATTTAGCTTAAAAGAAAAAAAAACAACCAACCAACCAAACTTAGTAAGGGTTGATTTTTCAGTTTTTGAGATTAGTTTTACCAGGAAGAGAGTGAGATGCACTTCACATTAGCAGTCTGAGATCCAGGCATGTAGACTGAGCTGACTGTCCCAGCTCTCCCTGTAATCCATGGAGAATAAGGAAGGGCTGAACAGGAATCTGTGCTTGGATGGAAAAACTTGTAATCTCCCTCCCTTACCTACAAAGACAATTTATAGAAGCATCTTGTCAGGTAATGTTAGATAGGATGAATCCTATGAAATTTAAAAAAAAATAGGAAAATATAAAAAAAATAAAATAACAATATTTAAAGAAATCTATGTGTTAAAATAAACATATGCATACATCATATTTTTATACTCAGAAGGAACTTGCCAGTTTGAGCTTGCAGGGGGCTAACGCAGATAAGAAGTCAAAATAATAATGAAGATGCATCCTCTACAATAGACTGGAATAACAGAAAAGGCTTCCAGCCTGTGGGGTGCCAGATGATAAGGAGTCGAGATCAGAGATAAGCTGGGATGTCTTGTTCCTCAGAGGGCTCCGTATGATAGGCTGGGGTTTCACCCCATTTACACTTCAGGCAGCAATAAAACGGAGCGGAAGGGGAAATATGTGCCCACTGAAAAAACTCCTGGAACATTTTCCAATCAATACCCGAAATACAAATGTCTGACTTGAAAAAAACCAGATCCAAGTTATTTCAGAAATTAGAGAATTTCTTGTGAAATGTGTCAGGGAATCTGCCTGACCTCAGATGGGAAGTGGCTCTGTGCACTGCATGGACATATCAAAACATGTAGTATTCCACAGAGCTCCTGCTGGCATTCCAAACTCCCCACTACTGACCTGCTCCCACTGGGAAACCACAGTGCTGCTGGTGTGGCTGAGCTGAGTGGTTCCTGGGATCATGGTTCTTCTTGACAGACTCAGTCCATATTAACCTCACAGCACTTTCTGCAGGCATGAGACCAGTTTATAGTCTTTTTAATTAGATTTCTGAGCATGATTAGTTTGAATGTGTTAGCAGTACCTCTTGTTTCAGCAGTGAAGGAGGCAAGTATCTTAGATTTCTGTCTGTCTGAGTTTTAACCACTGAGTGAATGCTCAGTTCTGCAGATCTGCGTGAAAGCTGAGCAGCTCATCCAGTCATCCTTGGACCTGGTGGACAGTGTGTGGGTCTGGCACTGAGATGTCTTTTCCAGCTGTGGTTTTGGTGCTTGTCTGCTGCATTGTGTTGGTTGTGCCAGTTAATAAGGTGCTGGAATAAGGTTGTGCCAGTTAATAAGGTGCCAGTTAATTCGTCTGGAAGCTGGTGGTAAAGCTGGGATTGCTTTATGGTCTGATTGGGATGGGGAGGAGAATGGGATGGGAGAAAGAATTCATCCCTGCTGCCGACAGAAGGTATAGAAAGCTTGACCACATTATGACCAACTGCTCTTTTTGATGTTATTGGCATGGGCAGTATTTTCCTGGAGTGCTGAAAAAGGAGGCTGCTGTGTTCTGGTTTGATACTAGCAGGTCAGGTTTGCACATGCCCTCCTAAATTCCTTCTGAAATATCATTGCTAAAAATGTTATTTGGAGACTGAGGTCTGTTTTGTATAGATTGTTATTTAAAATATTGTGGTCTGCAAAGAAATAATTTACTCTTCAGCATTTCTACACTGGTTCACATGTTTATTTTTTCATTCCTTATTCTCATTTTAATGACAGGATTTTTGAAATAAATTGCCTGGACTTGAAGGCGTAGTCACATCAACTGACCCCTAAAATACTACCCACCCAGTCAGAGGTACAGTTCTACCTTTGTGGCACCTGGCAGCAGCTATAAAAAGAGATGCAGCTTATTGTCACAATCAGACAGGCGAAAAGTTAAATGAAAAATGAGGCTGATTTATGAAGGCGACTCATCAGGGAAAACTTGGCAACAGATGGAAAGAGTCCTCACAGGTATCTGAACATTGTGTGACAGTGCAGTTTTTATATTCTCGATTCTTGAAAAGAAATTGTAATTGTACTTCAGAGCCACAGGGAAAAGGAAATTCTTAGAGTTAACATGGAGCCTCATTAAGATGTCTGTTGAAGGGCTAAACCCCACTTTTTCTGTTTGGTGTTTTTTCCCTCTATTTTAAAAATAACATCAATACTCTCTTACACTTCTGACCACCTTACAACAGTCTCATGCAATTACATCCTTTATGAGAGAACTCTATAGTCATGATGTGATTTAAATTCCCCTCTTCCCCTTTTTAACTCAAACCTGGTAGTGTATTGGGTTTTGGTAGTGTGGGACTGCAGTAGTGTCTTCTGTGAGGAGCTGCTGGAAGCTTCCCTCATGTCAGCCAGATCCAGGACTGACCCACCACTGGCCGAGGTGAGCCCAGCAGCAATGGTGGAAGCACCTCTGGAATAAAAGATGTGAGAAGGGGGATGAACTTCTGGGCAACAGCAGCAAGGGAGAGGAACAAGAATATGTGACAAGAACAGATCCCAAGGTCAGTGCAGAAGGAGGGGCAGGAGGTGCTCCAGGTGCCAGAGCAGAGATTCCCTGCAGCCCCTGGTGCAGCCCATGGTGAGGCAGCTGTGCCCCTGCAGCCCATGCAGGTGCAGGGTGGAGCAGAGACCCACCCACAGCCCCTGGAGGATCCCCTGCTGGAGCAAGTGGAAACTTAAAGGAGGCTGTGATTCCATGGGAAGCTCGTGGGACTCACGCTGGAGCAGTTGGTGGAGGACTGTCTCCTGTGGGAGGGAGACAAGGCTGGAACAGGGGAAGAGTGGGAGGAATCCTCCTCCTGAGGAGGGATGAGCAGCAGAGACAATGTGCAATGAATTGAACACAGCCCCCGCTCCCCATGCTCCCGAGCTGCTGGAAGGGGGGAGTTTTTAATAAAGATGTTTTTAAGATTTAGTTCTTATTTCTCATTATCTTACTCTGATATTATTGGCAACAAATTGAGTTAAAGTTGAGTCCGTTTTGCCCATGATGGTAATAGGTGAGTGACCTCTCCCTGCCCTTATCTCATTCCGTGAGAGTTTTGTTATTTTTTTTTTTGCCTCGTTGAGCTGAGCAGAGATAGAGCGATGTTGGTGGGCACATGGTGTCCAGCCAGGGTCAACCCTTCACAGCTATTTTCAAGAGCCCTTCATTCTGGAAATTGTTTACTCACTAATGAGAACTGTTTTTCTGCTTTTTATTAAATCTGTCTTCCCACTCCCAAGTCCAGGCTGACAGAAACTATTGTGTACCTCATAATGTTTTGTTTCTAGCATTACTTTTTCTCCAGCTTTTTGTTATTTTTTATATTATTAATTAGTTTTTGTTGGTCTCCACAGACAGACAAAGAGCTGGATGAAATTTTTTTTGAGAGATTCCTTTTGGTCAGAAAAATCTTGATTTCATAAAATCAGCTGTTTGTGAGAAAGCAACTTTTGTGGAAAAGCTTTTAGTGAGAGATTACGCCAACCTCAAGTAGATTTGACTCTCATAATGTAGAAAAAGCAAACACTCCACTGCAAAATATCAACCAGCCAAGCAAATAGCTAGAATCTGAGCCCAAGTTAGTTCTGTAAATTAAAAAAAAAAGAGCATTAACTTTTTCTCTATAAATCAAATCAGCTTATTTTCCAGAGGCCTACTGGCTATTCTATTACACAGAGATTTGTCATATCAAATAAATATAAATTTCTGCATGCTTCCGATGCTCCAAGGTTATAAACAAAAGAAGGATTATAGGGAGATGAAATACCTTGTATTAGAGCAGATGGCAAGCTTTAAGGTACATAAACTTTCTTCAGTTCTTTGCACTCCTGAAATGTGCTTATTTTTTTTTTCCAGCTGTAGCATTTGGTTTAATAAAAGACATTGTTTCTGTTGACAAAACTTCCCTTCTGGAAAAGTTTGTCTCTTTCTAGTCTGTTGCAGCAAAAAGAAAACCCAAAAAACCAACAAACTCAAAACCAATATCTCAAGCAAATGCTGCTTTTCGAGCAGACTGTATTGCCTTTTGGAATTTGCAAAGACCTTCATCGAGCCTTTGCTGTTCTCAGCAGGAGAGGAGTTCAGAAACATTCCAGTTCTCACTGCGTCTCTGGACTGATGGTGTTTCAGTTAGATCTGAAATGAGATGAAAGGAGTTCAGTCTTCTTCAAGGATGTCAAAGCATGCAATAAACCCGTCACACACAGAAGGGAATAGGTACACACAACATCCAAAGCTGCAATTTTATTCTCAGTAGCATGTTGCCTCGGAAGCCAATGGGTTCTAATGGCCAAAGTCATCTTAAGCTCCCATTTCTCACTTTTCCAGCCTGTTACATACAGCTCAAATTACCAGAAATTGTATATTTCTTCAAACAGAACCAGTTCTCAAAGGAGAGAGACCATATTCCATTCCATATTCCTTTCTGTAAGAAAACACACATTCAGGTGAATGAAACAGGGAAGTTTTTAATGAAATTATAAGGGATAGCACATACCTTCAAGAATGATCTTGTAGGGAGGAAATTGGGGTCTGGGTACTCAGTGTGCCATATCCTTACTTTAAGTTGCCTCCCATAGCAACCTGAACACCATTAATTTGTGAGCAGATCCCTGCTGGAGCAAATGGAGCACGCAGATCATCAGCAGTAATTGAAGCCTGTGTGAAGCTGGCCACCAAGGAATATCAGCTTACATGCTCCTAGCCATACTATCCTGGCACACACAACTTTTTCTGCAGGCTTGTGTGTCTGTTTTTGGCGCATGTGCCTCAGAACACTTACAGCAACAAAACAGGCAGAAGCTGGTTGTGTGCAATCCTTGATCAAACTGTACTGGGAGCTGAGAAGGTGGCATCTTGCCTTTTTGCTTCTGAGATTTTGCTCTTTTAGAGAAATGGTAGAAAGAGAGTTGGGAGATATTTTCCTACAGACCATCATAAGGAATGACTGCCTTGCAATAGGTAAGGTATTGTGGATTGCTGGGATATAGTTAGGTAACAAACTGTTCATAAACACTTGTATAAGGAGAGCTCAGATAGTCCTCAGTTTAGCAAAAAAGTTTGCTGTTTCCTCCCCCTTCTCCCCCGAAGTATCTAATCAAGACCAAGTCGAGATCTACCTAACCAAGGGGTTCTACCTTTTTGCCTGAGTGGTAGCAGCACTCCTGTGTACAAGCAGCTTTGTAGCTCCATGATGTCCATAATGAATGTCCTGTTTTGGATTTAAATAATTCCCAGCAGATTTGCCTACCAGTAGTGCCCATGCTCTTGACTTTTGCTGGTCAAAGCAGTGGTTGAAGCAGAAGAAGGTCTGAGGGAGGCTGAAGTGGGAACTTAACCTCATCTTTCTTTGTGGGCATGTTTATTGGGATACAATATCCTGATCTGCTTGCTTTCTGTTTTTTATTGACACTGCCCTCCAGGAAAGCTGCTGCTGTCTCCATCTCTTCTACCTTCCAGCAGCTCAAACTCAGCTCAGAAGTCCAGTTTTCTTTAGTTTGAAGTGCTCTGTGATCTGAAAGCAAAGCATTCATGGGACTGCTTACCTTTCAGAGGGAAGAAAAACTTAACCATTACATATCTGTTCCAGGAGTGCTGTACATAGTAGATAGCAAATAAGATGTAGATGAACAAAAATAGTGTAAATTTTGTCTTACAGACTCAACAAGTCATAAGGAGATGAATTTCAATTTCATAGGCAATTTTAATCTCGGTGTTTCATGATGTTTTTGTGAATATGCCTGTAGGCCTTTCAAACTAAGCATTAGGATTAAGGATGAGAATTACAGAAATTTTAGTTGATAAAATATGACGAATCTAAAGTTTGCTGATAAGTGGCAATTGTCATAAAGAAACTACTCTCCATAGCTGATTAATGTATGTTATACCACCTGGCAAGTCCAGATGGTTTTATGCAATCATCTGTATCCTCCAAGAAATTTATGGACTTGAAAGCATTCAGAGCAGCACCCTGATAAGGGGAAAGGGAATGAACCAGGTGCATTAGATATCAGAAACAGACAACTGATTGGGTCTGGTAAAACCTGGGGTGTTTTTAGAACAGATTGCAGATTTCATTGGTAAGACCAAAATGGAGAAGGGGTCTTGACAGAACTTACATCTTCGAGGGGAATTATGCTGCTGTCATCAGCCTTTTAATCTAGTGGAAGCTTCATGATAAGATATGGTACCTCACCAGAGTCAGCCCCATAAAGAGGAAGATGTTTGAGCCTACCAGATGCTGGAGAAATGTACCTATGAAATCCATTTCTCTCGCAAAGATTTGGATGCAGACTGGGAGACTGGATCAGGCTTGCAGCTGGAAGGGGAGGTGGTTGTGGCATTTTCTCCCAGTGATTAATAATGAGAATATGTGATTTTGATATTTGCCTGCCTCAGAGGATAAGAAACAGCATCACCAGAAAGCTGAACCACAGCCTTGTACACCGAAAGGGGAAATTTTCTATCCTGTCCATAAAAACTGTTTTGCTTTAATAGAGTAGTTTGATATTTAATGAGATAGAGAAGCATGAACAAGGCTATTTCCTTGTGGAGAGGTGTCATCTGGTGGGGTGGGGGAAGAAAAAAGAGAGGTTTTATATAATGATGTAGCAAATGTGAAGTTTATGTCACACAGTTTCTGCCTTTAATGCGCATTCATAGTATCATAAAAGTGAAACAGTCTGCTAGAGGGTTTTGGCAAATTCTGCAAGTAAGTCTTATCCCAGTGGCAAGAGCAGTTGCCTAGAAGGTGAAAATTTCAAATCCCTGAAGACTGACTGGGATAATAACCACAATCCTTATCTAGGCAAGTTCCCTTACTGCTGAGCTACTAAAGGAGAGAGATGACCTCCTCTGTCTGCAGGTTTTTTTACCCCCTTCCCCTCAGAGTTTGACTTCAAAGCAAGGGGATGCTTTGAGACGGCACTGCAGAGGGCTGGACTGGTTTCTGAAGACAAGGTAGGTGTCTATGATCGAACAGATGACAAAGAAACAGAAAGACTTCTCAACTCCTATTTAATTTTGTGAGTACTCTAAAATCACTGCACACCTCCAAGTCTGATCTGAAAATTTTCTCTTTGCTTGTGTCCTCCCCTAAGCTTAAGCAGAGTTTCTCGCTCCAGAGTGGTTAGACACTTACCTAAGCACCTTTTGAAAGTGGAGAGGCATGTCTCTCCCTTCCAGCTGGACCCAGTCATCTTCCTCAGCAAGTGCCAGGCACCTATCATCAAGCACAAGACCCTCCAGAACTGAAATCAGATTAAAAACACACAGCTGCCACAAGAGGAAAGGAGAGACTCTTCCCTCCAAACATTTCACAAATGGCTTGTTAGCTGAAAAAATTGCCTGTGAGGTGGAAGGCTTGGGGATCATATAGCCCATCTCAGCTGCAGTCTCCAAGGGCAGCCTACTGCATAATTGATATTTAGGGAGATGATGTAGCATTTTCTGCTAGCTTGCATCTGGTAGGACAGAACTTCTCACGCTTCCAAGGTATGCTTTTTAAGCTGCACAGCAGCATTTAGTATAATGGCAGCATCAACCTGCACAGCATTTTAAAAAGTGAGTACCAAGCCTTGCAATGAATTGCCTAAAGGGAATTCATACAGGAAAAAACTACAAATAATCCCAACACTTTGGAACTGCACACTCTGCATTTTAACTAGCACCTAATGTGACAAGGGAATTATTTGTTGTGAACTTTTTTCTCCTTTTTTAAATGCAATTTTGAAGAACTAGGCTTTATTCTGACCTCTGCTTTGTATTCCTAGAAATTAAGAAGTCGATTTTTATAGTTTTCCTTAAATTTTGAGAAAACTCTGTCTGAAAACAGGCTTTCTTTTGTTGTGACTTTTTTTAGGAAGAAAATCCAATAGTGTAGTAATGTATGTGTGCCCAAAGCACACAAAGTTGGTATTAGGACTCTATGTGGTAGAGGTGGAAGGAGGCTGCAACATGAGATACAACTCCACAGTGCAGCTTCTTAGCAAGTGGTTCCTGGATGGACTAATTATTTCTCAGATTGTGGATTAGAGCCCCTAAAATAAGAAAAGTGCTTAAGCAAGATGTATAGACAGGGGAGTTGAGGTTATGTATCTGTGTTTATAAAGGTAATAAATAAATAGGAAATCTCTGTGCTGTTGTTGAAGCCTCTCAGTACCTGAAAATGCTCTTTGCCTAAGGCAAGTCACAACAGGAAAGAAACAATCTCAAAATCTACTTTTGTGAAAAGACCATGAGAAGGAAAATCTGGCGAGAATTTGGATGTTTGCAGGAAAGGTGCGCCCCAGGAGGCACATATTTATTCCATCCTTGCTGATGTTAGAGACAAATACATGATAATTTCCTTAAATTAAGTCACGCAACATTCCTTTTTTGTTTAACTACATACCTACGGAAACAGAATGAAACTGGAAAGAGATCATAAAATGAAATGAACTGATCTTTTTCTTCAACATGCACCAGGTCTGTACCTAGAGATCCCTGAGGGAACTCTTGTAGGTATCTCATCACTCTACCCTTATTGAATCTATTGCTTTAGTTGTCCCACAGCCCTAGTGAAACCACGTCTTTCAGAGTCTACTATAAACTGAAATCCTTTATTTAAAAATAAATAAAAACATTTAAAAATAAATGATTAAAAAAAATAATGGTTGGCTAGGTGTATACAGGACTGTTTGAAAAAGCAGATTAAAGAAAGCATATGACCAGGATCAATATTTGCTATAAGTAATAAATACTTATTAATAAATAATAATAACTAATAAAATGTGTTTATTGTATATCTTTACATGTAACAAGCCATATGCAGATAGCTTTTGAGGTTCTTGCACCTTGAAAATCTATAAAAATGATCCATGATTTTTACTCAGGCACTTTGAGTTTATTCTTATAGTACATACCTATGCAAAAAGGGCTGTTCTTCAAGCTTTGAACGACTGTAGGCAATCCTTACAAAAACTCTAGGTAAGATTTAAAGGATAAAAAACATATATCAATGTGCATAAATTAAACTATTGTTTGCTTGTTTGTGAAGTCTGGAAATAAATGTAGCAATGTCTGATGAGGCTAACTTGACCATCAGTAAATCCTGTTGACTAATCTCTTGTTTCAAAGATCAAAATAAACAATCTTCTTGAACTATAAAATTATTTCAAGAGGTTCCATTCAAATATGTGGCTTATTGAAAATGAGAACTTCTGGAGCCTTCTCTCATTCTGGTTTCAGGAGTGGTTGAGGCACCAGACAATTAAGGAAAGTGACACCAGTCCCCTCCCTGGGACTTCTTTTGTCCCACTCCTGGAACTTTCCCTTGAGGCATTGTCCAGACTCACAATACAGTCACTTGGGCCTTGTCCCTTGCAGTTTTATTTTGTTCTTTAGCAATATAAGCTGTTTTATTTCCTCTCAATAGGCCTGGACTGATGGTAAAGTCCTTGTGTCCTTGCCCCAACAACTTCTAATCTAAACACAGAGTGAACACAACAATCGGTATCAAACAAAATGTCTGAGAACAACAGATAATTCATTGTGTTTGGACAGAATGTGAGTGACCTTCTAAGATGCTCAGGGCCAGGTCATTCTTGGATATAAATCCATTTACCATTAGGATATAAATCCATTTACCGTTAACTTCATTGAACTTGAACCAGTTAATGACAGATGGAGGTCCAAGATATTTATACCTTTGCAGGAAGTATGTTGCCTTTGGACAAGAGTTATTCCAGCTCTGTGGTGGTAGAGGGTCTTGAGCAGTAGGGTCAGGCCACAGCTGAACCTCTGTGTAGTAGATAATATTTTATCTCAAATGAGTGTTCAGAACCTCAGACCTCAGCAGCAGTCAGATGGTGCAGCTCCTTGTCCACAGAGGTCAGATCCAGATGGATATCACATTGCTGCTGGAGGCAGTCTAACATGGTTTCTGTCTTCCTTTCAGTAGTGCCACTTGGATAGAAATCTAGCCCTTATGGTAATGAATAAAACACTTGTATCACTTTAGATTTCTCTTGTATTTAAAAGTCTGCCCCATTCAGTTATTCATCTGAATAGAACATCTATTATCAATGGCCATTTTGTCCACTTCAGATCCTGAGAGAGCAAAGGAATATATATTATTGCTATTAGGCTGATGACCAGCACTTTAATAGCCTTTTCATAGGATTTCAATGAAAATTAATAATCTTGGTGTCGTATTAGCTTAATTTTGAAGAATTGCATGAAAAGAATATTATCCTGAGTTAGCAAACATACTGTGTAAACAGCAATTACTATGGAGACATAACTGAGTTAGAGATAAAGCATATTAGCTAAGTGCTTGCAGCCTAGATAATTCACAAAAGGCTTATGGGCTCTCCAGCTAATATTGTCCCAAATCATCACCCAAAGAAATTGTGTTAAATTGTGTTAAAAAAGGGAGTTATAGATTGGCAGACAAATGGCTAATTAACTTTATACCAGAGAGTCATAACTATTTTGCTGCTGTTCTTTTTCTGGAGATTTATGTGTAAGCAGACATATGCTGCTGGTAAAAGACAACAAAGGGAAGGTGGTAATTTTGTGTTTCCACGGTTCTGGGCTGCTGTGGTAGAAAAAAACAGTTCCAGAGACAGGCTACGAGGGCCTGCCTTGCTACAGCCTTGAATTGCAGTGCAGTTCTTTGGGAGATCCTGCAGTGTATCACAACAGATTTCCAGCGCTTTTCTGTGGGGAAACCTCCCCGAGGCTGCTTTATGGGATTTAGAATATTTTTAAGGATGGGGGAAAGATTTTGACCATTTAGCATGGTCTGTTTATCTCATGTGTCTCGCTGGAGCTCTTCAAGACATGATTGTACAAGGTACTAGATAATCTCAACAAGGCTCCCTTTCCCACAAAGGATTGGATGAAATTATCTTTCAAGGTCCCTTCCAGTGTGGCCTATTCTATGATTCTATGTAGGGACATGAAAGGACACCTTCAAGAAAGCTTTTGTTAATGAAATTTTGGAATAAAAGAGCCTGGACTGTGGCTGACAAAACTTCAGTTTTGGTTCCAAAAGAGACTGTCTGGGAAAAAAGGTCTCTTTGTCCATGTAGATGTGTCAATAACCAGAGTAGGCTGTCTTGAACAGTTTTTGCATAGTGAGAGGGAGAAAGTGGAGTGTACCAAACACTGTGGACAACTCTTTTGGAACAAAGAAGGTAAAGGAACGATAAAACATGGCCAGTCACAAGTGACAAAGTGCTTGAAGTGCTCGTTTTTTAAATGTAATTTGTAAAATGGGACAGAGCCTCAGCTGATATGAACACAGATATGTGACTGCGCTGGATGTGTATGTGTGAAATGGTTGTCAGGTGTGTTTTTCCTGATGTTCTTCTCTTGAGAAAAATAATATCCTTTTCTAGGTACCTTATGACATGACCTTCTTTGGCTGCAGGAGAAGTACTGAGGTTGGACTGTGTAGCTGTTTTCTTACTGAGTAAACTTGATTCAATATGTACCAAGCTTTGTGCTTGATCCATGTACACATGGTGGTGTTCTTAAAATAAAATGGACCAGGATCCTCTCTCAGGTCCTGAAAACAAGAGGCATGACATGTCTAAGTCCTCTTTTATCCAGAGCAGGATAAAACCCCCTCTGCTCCCCACTGGGTACAGTCCCTGTCCTGTGCTATTCCACAAACTATGTCCTGCATATCTCTGGAAGAGTGTTGGCTGGCGTGGGCCCAAACTGAAATTCAAGGCTAACAGCTGAGGAGAGTGGATAGTCACAGCAGAGACACAGCAGGAGCCTTGCTGGTGCAGTTATGTTGGAAATTGTTGTGTAGCTCAGTAGATGCAGCCTATCAAAAGATGTGTTAATGACACAATCGCTCCAATGACCCGGAGTTTGTTAGCACCTATGATTTCCCAGATGCCTAGGAATGTGTAGGGAGTCTTGACATGAGCTTTCACTCTTGATTTCACAGGGTGGTTTTACAGTGAACTGAATGACTTTTCTCAGCACATGGCTGGAGCCATGGAAAATTGATCCCACGGATGCCATTGTCTTGCTGCAGGGCACCCTATATTACTGCATGTTATCATTTCCTTTAAAGTCTAGAGGAAAAATCTGAATGCTGTTGATTTAAATGTGGTGGGATTTTAGGGCAGAAAAAACTGTGTCCATATCTAAAGGAATGGCTTTGGATGCCCCATCCCTGGAAGTGCTCAAGGCCAGGTTGGATGGGGCTCTGAGCAACCTGATCTAGTGAGTGGCCTTCCTGCCCATGGCAGGAGGTTTGGAACTAGATGATCTTTAAGATCCTTCCAATCCAAACCATTCTATGACTCTGACTCTAAAAAGTGACTGATAGCAACACTTGATCAAAGTTTCTACAAAGACACTTAGTGACAAACTGAAATTCTACAATTTTCCAGACCCTCAGTCTAGGAAAGAGTCTTTGCATTTTCTACTTCAGGGAATGATTTTTGACTTGAGATAAAAAATGGTTGTCTTAGTGCTTCATGCCTGGAAGAGGCAAGGGTGAGAGCAAGTGCCAGAAGGACCAGCTAAATGGACTGGCAAAAATTCGACCATTCCAGGAGCCAATGTAAAAGCTATGGCTCTGCCAGTAACATTGGTGCAATGCACCATGGACCACCTGTGGGACACAGATGGAACGTTCTCGTGTGAAGTCCAAGGTTCATTTCAATGGATTAAAGCCTACCAGAACCCTTTAGTAAAAAAACCAGGCATTTCATGCTTCTGTAAGGAATCCATGATATTTTATATATATATATATACCCAAGACATATCGAAGGTGTCCAGGAAACCTGTTCTGCCATGAGCCTGAGGCCAAATTCTGTGACTGAAAAAAGCGAGCTCCAAGCGACAACCCAAAATCCCAAACGATGCAAAGTAACTGTTCTACTTGCACTACCCCTCGGGTCAGGCCTGGCATATGCAAAGAAACCCTCACATCCCAGTGTAGTAGCCCAGTGAGTCATGGGAAGTTCTTTCTTTCATTTTGAGGGGAGACAGTGAAGAAACTTGAAAGACTGAACCAGTGCCATGTACTGATGACTGATGTACCACCTTCAATGGACTTGAAGCTGTACCTGTCTGAAACTGCTCATTTGTTTTTCACTTGCCTGTCCAGGACATCTCAGTGGGAATGAGCTGAGGGAAGATCTAAACCTCCGTTCCGTACTCACAGTTTTTAACATGTGCTACTTTGAAACAGCCTGCAGTGACCAGGGTAAGGCTAAAAACCTCACAGACATTTGGTAGCATTTTCTCATGGAATTTTTAAGGGCTTAGTCTTGTAAAGAGACTAGAATTCAGACACAACTGTTTTCCTTTTTTCAAGTTGCTGGGCACTGTGTAATTTCAGTGTGTCTTGGCATGAGAAATCTTGTTCTCTTTGCTTTTGTAAGTAGATTTAAAGGATATGGGTGATTTCAGGAGATAATCTCCAAAACTCTATTTGTCTTAGAGATGTAGAAACATTGTCTGGCTTCTGTCTTATGGTTCTTAAGGTCTTATGTTCTTCTGGCTTGTCTCGAAGTTTACCTAGCTGTTAAGAAGTATGTGTGCATTTCACCACGTTCCTATGCCTATCTGAGTACTAGAGAAGATATATAGGTATATATAAATATATATATATACGGCAAACTTAAGGAAAAAGTGTTAATTGGTATGCTAGTTTGGCTGGGATAGTGTTATTTTTTTTCCATGGTATCTGCATGCAGCTATGATTTGGATTTGTGTTGGAAACACTGTTGATAACAGAGGGATTTTTACATTATTGCTGAGCAGTTCTTACAAGGAGACAAAGCCTTTTCTGCTCCTCACCCCACCCCACCAGTGAGGAGGCTGAGGGTGCACAAGGAGTTGGGAGGGGACACAGCTGGGACAGGTGACCACAGGGATACTCTGTACCATACGGCATCCTGCTCAGCATATGGAGCTGGGGAAAGAATAAAGTGAAAGGGGGGAACATTCAGAGTTATGACATTTGTCTTCCCAAGTCAGTTACACAGCTGTCCAGTCCAGGCAAAGCATTGGATTAGCAGCCTGGATACACAAGAGATGTTTGCTACTGGATTTAACTGGGAGGGGAAAGGAAGGCAAGTCTCCATTAAGTTTTATCAATGTACCTACTTATAGCTTCCAATATCCCAGCTGATTAAAAGAGAGTAGGACCTTAAAAAAGACATACGTAGAGGACAGAGAAATGTTCTGTGAAACAGGTGAGTAATCCTGTCTGTGGTCACTGGCTGCCCTCCCTGGCCTCTTTCAGGGAGCTACATACAGAAGGGTTGTTGGTGAGCAGAACTCTCCCAAACCAGCTGTCTGAAGGACACCTCAACAAGGGGCAGGTACCTCATAAGGTTTCTCCTTTTACCTGTGTTTCCTTGTCTGTCTGTATTTTGCAGCTTTGTATTTTCTCTTCCTTCCTGGAATAGACTAGCTTTTTCTTTTGTGTATATGAAGCAGTGCCCACATTTTCTATCTCCCAGGAGCAGGGAGGAATTGAGAGCCCTCCAGATCATTTGGAGACTGCTTCTCACCCACAGCATGGCATTTCAGGGGTTAAGAGCACCCCTTTTTCTTTGTTACAAGATTCCTTGCAGTTTGGAGGTTGACACTGCAATTGTGGCATATGATATCCAGGCCTTCTTTTTGTGGCTCTAAGGACATGGCAACAGCTCTTGATTTGGAAAAATTCATCCTGACATTATTTTTTTGCAATAGTGATCTAAAGGGCAAGAAAGGCCTTAATAGAAGGCATTCTATAATACTGGAGATGTTATACTATGGCTGAAGAGCAGAAGAAACGTGAATGACTTTCCAGTGTAGTTGGAGCTGCTGAACAAAAATAGGTCCTTTTGAAAATGCTACTGCTAGGAAACAACAGAGGAAGTAAAATAAAAATGCCTTCTTGTTTTGGTCTTATTTAAAGGTCCCTTCAGACCATAAAAACATAAGCAATTGCCTTCTGCTCTGGATAAGACTCAAGCTACCTGGGAACTATAAAAATCCTAATCCTTTCTTTCCAAATACATAGCACTGCTTGTCTTCTTCTTTTTTCTCTCATGTAAGAATTAACTAATTAACCGCAAATAGTTAAACTTATGACCGAATGTAAGGGCAAACTCTACCCACAAACAGGAATGGAGAGTGTTGTGACTCTCATAGCCATATGATGAGGGACACAAGGTCTATTTATCCTTCTTTCTAATCAACTCATGAGATAAATTCTACTAAGTTTAGTGAAAGGAGCCTTTGAATGCTGTTAGCCTAACTGCCTTTTGAAATACTATCAGCACACCTACTATAGTGCAGGAGTAAAATTCTGTAAGGAAATTCTTTGAGCTATGGGGTCCCCATCTTCCCCCATTCAAGAATGGAGAGACCTTCTTGGGGTCACTTTCTTCTTGAAGTAATATCCTCATCAGGTCTTGCTCCACTGGCCAATTGAACTGAGGGTGCTTTTCAATTTAAAGGAATAACAAAAGGTGGGATGGAGAATAGGGGTTAATACAGCCACAAGCCATGGCATGGACTCTAGCTCTTGCTAGGTAAACTACAGGATGCTTTCCTGGATTCTATCAAAGCTATAGCTGTCCAGATTCTGAGTCAAATTCAAGCACTTTTAAAATATGATCCCAAAGATGACCTATACTCAGGCTTGCACCTGAGTGTAGCACGCGGTGGATGCAAACTCTTCCAATCAAATAAATTCACATCTCCCAGCTGATGGCACATCTCACCTGAAAAAAAAAAAGTAACCTCTAATATTGTTTTGTAGGCTGTATTTTAAAGTGAAGGGCTTTGCACTGAGAGGAAAGATCATGAATTCTAGTTAGTTTATTTTTTAAACTGCTTGTCAAGGGAATCTTGGAGGCTCAGAGATATTTTCCAGTCAACAGTTCAGCCAAAATGATGCATAGAGCCATAAAGCCCAAACCCTGTGGGGACAGTTCAGTCTCTGTTTGTTTTTATGAATGCCTGTGGTACAGTGACCAAGGAGCCTTTTTCAGTGCTGTAGCAGTTCAACCTGTAGGCTGTGCCTTGACAAGAGGCAGGTGAATACAGAGTTCAACCTAGCGGCACAGAGAGGTGGCTGTCTCACTAGCCACTGAGAAATAGCACAGTAGGAGACAACCTTTCCTATCAGGAGAGTATAGTTCAAATAACCCAGGCAAGAAAGAGACATGTAGCGGGACTTAAAAGCAGTTTGCTAAAGACACTCAGCTGGTGGAAGGTCATAAAGAGCGTTTCTGGTGAGAAGACAATTTTTTAAGGTTTCAGGTATTCTACAATATAGAATTTATAATTATGGGATTTTATGTTACAAGAATTGCATCATTATTATTTACAGCAGCCTTTTTAATGAGACAGAAATTGCTTCACATTGTCTTAGTGTGAACCTGTGTGGAATGTTGGGAGGCACTTTGAGGGTGCCAGTGAGCTGCCTGAGAGGCTGCACCTGAGGCATCAAGCCAGGGTCTGGCTGAGAAATGAAAATGAACTGTGTCCAACATAGGCAATGAAGGGATTGTAAGAAGGGAAAGGGGAATTAATAAAAAAAAAAAATCATCTAATTATCTAGTTGGAAAAAGTGAACAAAAAACCTGTTTTGTTCCTGAAAATGCAGAGCCTTTCCACTTTGTGGTGTAAAGTTAATTTAAATCTTACGTAGGGAAAATGATGCCATGGCAAATTTTTAATACAGTGAAGGTAAAACCAAAGCTACAGTAACAATTTCTTAAGGTTACTTCTCTGCATCTTTTCAAAATATTTATTTAATATAATACTTATTTGAGTTAAAACTGCCAGCTACTTAAAGAGGAAGAAAACCCCTATACGTATATGCAGGAAGAGAGTACAAAGTTAAAGCCAAAAATTTCCACAAGTGACAGTTGTACTCTGTTGTGTTAATGTCACCCATCTGTTTCAGCAAATCCTTCTTCTACCAGCAATTTAAAGTGCATTCACTGGGAAAACAAACACAAACCCCTGAGCAGGATAATTCATCATCCTGTTACATTTTTGTCCATGGAAGATAGCCATGCCTTAAAGCTGCCACAGCTTAATGAACATTTGTCTTGTGGGTCTGGTAACAGCTTAAATATCCTTGTAGTCATATAAATCTTGATGCATCAAGATGAAGTGGAAAAGACAATAATATGTTTCCAAAGAACTGGATAAAACAATCTGAATAACTTTTGTATCATAATTTAAAATAGAAAAATATTTCCTGCGTATATTATCTGAGTTCACTGGATTTGGTGGCATTGAGCTGACTCAGTTGGTATCAGCTGCTTGGTGTAGTAGCAATGAACATCAGACTACTTTCAGGGTTCATGTACAGATAACATGTAGAATAAGATCTTACAAGGAAATTAAGGTTTGGTTTACAGAATTGCATTTTGAAGCTTTCTCTCTGGACTGTGAACTAAATGCTACTTTTTAATTTTGAAGCATGTGAAAATGCCTGCAGGGGAAGGGGAAAAAAGAATTGTTTTGTTATATCTATAGGGATGTGAAAAAGACTTAGATCATCTAAGAAAGGCTTAAACTGAAAGAGTGTAGATTTAGATTAGCTATTAGGAAAAAATTCTCTACCATGAGAATAGTGTAGCAGGTTGCTTAGAGAAATTGAATCTACCCCATCCTTGGCAGTGCTCGAGGTCAGGTTGGATGGGGTTTTGAGCAGCCTGGTCTAGTTGAAAGTGTCCCTGCCCATGCCATAGAGGGCTGTAACCAGATGATCTTTAAGGTCCCTTCTGACTCAAATCGTTCTACGATTCATTCTATAATTCAACAATTCATCTGATCTGTAGTTCATTCACATATATTTGAGGACAACTGATCATTCCAACTCATCATTCTCACTGAGCTCTTTTAAAATCTCTTCAGTTCATCCAAATTCTTTTGGAAAAGCAGTGCTCAAAAGTGCATATGAAGCTTAGGTAAAGTGTTACTAGGTTTGTGGAAAGTGAAGGAATTACTCACAGGCACCTGTGAAATTCAGCAGAAGCCTCAGGGTAACCTGAATCCATCTGGCCTGCTTATCACCTTTATAACACTGCCAGTACATGATGAGGTTTCTCAATGGCACGCATTTAAGAGAATAACAAGAAACAAAAGCAATCTTCTAAATGACTTCTTTGTTTTCATTTGGAGCTTAATCGTATTTCCAAGCCTTTTTATAATGACCTTGTAGAATCATTGACTGCTATTTTCTTTTTTTTTGATACATGCTGCTTTTAAAATCTGAGTCAGGGCTCTGTGTTAGAACACCCTATTCAGTAAGAGCAGGGTAGACAATTTAATTTTACATTGGAGTAATGTAATCTTCATGCTACCTTTCTGTTTTTATTTATAACTGAAGAATTCATTTCCTTTTGCCCTTCCTCTGCCTTCTATGGTCAGAGAAGAGAAAAAGGTTATAGAAATCTACCAGCATTTTTTTGCATAGTCATCAATAAGGTTACCGCCTATGCTGCAGACTTTCCTACCTCTTTTCCTTAATCCACCTCCATTAGTGCCTCTGCTGTGGAGTCAGTTTGTCATCCATCAGCTCAACAGCACCCAAAAGCCCATCAAGCTGATTCTTCCTTGCAGCCCATCAGATCTGCCTCACCTCTAAATGATCAGAGTGCTACTTGTCATTGGCTATTCCTGTCCATGAAGGTGCTGTGATCTGCAGGCTGAAAGCTGTTTGTGTGTAGCTAGATTTAAGATTTGCAAAGGGCAGTACTTTTTATTTCTTAATTTTCAAGGCACTGCAAATGCCAGGATATGCAAATGTAGGACATGAAGCTTAGCAGAAACAATAGCTCTTGGAAAACCTCATTAGAGTACCTCATGTACTGCTGGGGCCACAGCAGAACTATTCTTAAAAATACACTTTTGTTCAGAGGGCAATGCAGAGCAACAGCTTGTTTCCCATTGTTCTCCATCACCCTCCAGGGTCCAGCTCCTTCCACTTAGAAGGACACAAGCTCTTAATGTAAGCACCCAGAAATAGGCTTGGGAATAAACTCAGTTACGTTCCATTTCCTGCATTGGCACTAACATTCTGGCCCATCTGTTAGGAAACCACAGAGGATGTGGAAAAGCTAGGTTCAGTTCCCTCCTCTCTCTGGGGAAATGTGAGCCTGGTTCTTTCCAAGGGCACACTAGGTTTTGTATTGTACAGGTACTTGTGAAAACTGCCTGTCCTTGAGTTGTTAGAGATAGCCGTGTAATGCCTTGAAGAACTGGTGGTGTGAATATGACTTCATACAGAATTACAGAGTTACAAAATCGCTAATGTAGGAAGGGACTTCTGCACACAGTCTAGTCCTACCGTCTGCTCAAAGAAAGGTCTACCAGAGCAGGTTGGCCAGAGTCATGTACAGTAAGAATCGGAGTATTTCCGAAGTATTAAAACACAGACTGTCTGGGAAACTAGCACTACTGTTTGACTCTCCTCAAAGTAAAAAAGAAAAAGAGAAGTTTTTCTTTTATGCTTAGATTGAATTTTCTTCATCTTTAATCTGTACCCTTTGCCTCTTGTTCTGTAACTGGTCATCACTGAGAAGAGTTTGACTGCACCTTCATCATTCCACTCCATCAGGTATTTATATACACTGAAAAGATGCCCTGGAGCCTTCCGTTTTACAGGCTGAACAGTCCCATCTCTCTTGACCTCTTCTTGCATGGCAGGTGCTTCAATCCCTGAACAATTTTTATAGACTTTTACTAGACTTGCTCCAGTAGTTCTTTCTTGTGTTGAGAAGTCCAGCATTGGATCCAGCACTCCAGATGTCTCACCAGTGCTGAGTAGCAGGGCAGGATCCCCTCCCTTGACCTTCTGGCAATGCTCTACCTAAAGCATCACATTATGCTATGGACCTTCTTTGCCACAACTGCCCAATTCTGGCTCATATTCAACATCTTGTCTCTGCAAAGCTGCATTTCAACCTGTTACCTGTTGGCTCATTTCTCCAGCTTGTTGAGGTCTCTCTGTACAGCAGCACAACCCTCCAGTGCATCAAACACTCCTTCCATTTTTGAATCCCCTAAAAATCTGCTGAAGATGCAGTCTGTCCCATTTTCTGAGTCTTTCCTGAAGATGGTGAGCAGTTTTGGCTCCAGTGCTGGCCCTGGGGTGCACCAATAATGTGTGGCTTCCAGCTAGACACTGTCCTGATGACCATAACCTTTTCATCCTGACACTTGATAATAGTTTTCTGCCTGCCTTGCTGTCCGTTTGTCTAGACTATTCTTCATCTGTTTGTGACTAAGTTATGGGAGACTTTTCTTTGGTAGAATCAAAATGAAGAACATACACTGCTCTCCCCTTATCCACTAAGATACTCATCTTCTTACGGAAGGCTGTCTTTGGTCAGGCATGATTTTCCCTTCATAAATTCATGCTGACAACTCACAGTCACCTACTTGTGCTTAACAAATTTGGAAGTGCTCCATCACCTGCCCAAGGACCAAGCTGAGGCTGACTGTACTTCTGTGGGTTCTCCTTGTTGCTATTCTTGAAGATAGGAGTGGCATTTGCTTTCTGTCAGTCCTTAGGAAATTCCCCCAGTTGCCCTGGCTACCATGGCAAGAGTAGCCTCACAATGTCATCAAACAGCTTCTCAGCTATTATCAGTTTCCATGGACGTATGTACGTCCAGTTTAAGTGTTACCTGACCTGTTTCCCCTCCATTGAAGCTCTTGCCTTATCTAGACTTTTTATCTGCTCTCAGGGTCTGAGATTCCCAAAGGCCACTTCTACCAGTAAATACTGAAGCAAAGAAATAATTCAGAAGTACTTTTCCCTTTTTCACCAAGTTCCCCAGCTCATTCAGCTCTGGGCACCCATTTTCTGTAGTCTTTCTTCTGCTGTTGATAGAGCTGTAGAAACTTTGCTTATTGTTCTTCTTATCCCTTGCAAGATTCAGCTCCAGGTAGGCTTTGTCTTTTCTCAATCCTTACCTGTGGCTTTGAGCAGTATCTGTATATTACTCCTGGTTGATCTGACCCTGTTTGTATGCTTCCTTTCTATGTTTAAGTTTAGTCAGAAGCTCATTGTTCATGCATGCAGGCCTCATATTACATTTTTGCCTAGGTTTTTGCATGTTGGGCTGAACACCTGAGCTTGGAGAAGGCTTCAATATGAACCTGCCCTCCACCATTCTTTTCTCCAGTACAATATTGCCTGGGATTCGAGATGAGCCACTGGGAAACCCCTGCGTGTCTTAGGAAGTACCTCAGGTAACCTCAAAAAGAAGAAGAAATCCTATTTGCTGATAAACCCAAAGGAAAGCACAGGTCAGCCAGTCACTTTGCATAAAATGCCCTAACACTCTGAACACTGGAATGATGAAGAGCAGGGAAACTCTTGGCGTTGCATGAATATGAGTCTCACTTTATGAATTTCATAGCTGAAGGACTTTCTGCTCTGTCCCTTATCTACAGTCCACTGTTTCCTATGTTCTATAGGATCTTTTCTACAATCTGCTATATATTGCAGCCCTCTGATTGTGGAAGACAAAATTTTTTCCTGGTTTGAGCTACACTATAACTATCAGGAGAACAGAAGATACACAGTCTCCCAGAGCTCTGTCAGGATGTCTGTGTTGTGCCATTTGGATGGCAAAGATAATTCATATCAACTAGTCCCAATCTTCTACTTCATGATGTTCACTTTATCCAACCAAGTTACTCAGAGTTCAGTCTCTCTTCTCTTCTGCCCTGGGCGCATAGATCAAACCTCAGGGTATTACACAGTGAAATCAATTGGTATTCAGCTGCAGATCCTCTGCACAGTGGCAGAGACTTGTTGGCTGCCTTCCAAGGTAGGTTTCAAAAGAACTCTTGAACACTTCCGAAATAGAAGAGACACTTAGAGGAATTATTTCTTAGTTAAGGATAAAAGAGACATGACTCTCAAACTGACTTGAGGGTCTTTTTACTGACCAATATTGATACAGTTTTTCTTACAGAGTGTATATCCCATTTCCCTTTGCCTCAAGTTGTAATCTTAGGGGTTTTTCCCTTCCTTTGCTCTAAACAGTGTTTGAGAGATTGAAGTACCATTTTTAACTTTAAATATCAATATTTTCTCCAAAAAAAAAAAAAAAAAAAAAGCTGTAGGAGATAACGAAAGTTAAAATTCTAGGGAAATCAAGAATTTGGAAAATTTTGCAAACCAGATTAATCCCAGGATGTGAAATGAAATTTTGAGAAGCTGGAAACATTAATTATAATCCCATTTTCTAGCAGCACTTGGTTTCTTCTCCAGATCTATGAAATGCACTGGTGTACATTTTGTTTCTGTTAGCTTTTGTGTCCTTGATCTGGCATTGTGTGGCTGGCAGGAGCAGCTAGCAAAGCTGTTCAGCATTTATTCATGTTTGATAGGGATGAACAGGTTCAAATTGCTCTAACTGTAATCTGGATCCCTATGACTGATATTTAGGAAAAGGAATTTTTTTCTTCTGGCCTTATTTACAAAACCCTTTTACATTACTGAACAGTATTTTCTACAACAATAGATGGGACCTTGGGCAAAAAGAAACTCCAAACCTTTTGTGTGAGAAGGTAGGTGAGAGCTGGATCACACTGCAGTGGGGAGAAGAAGGCACTACCAATGGGAGAAGGGGCACGACCAATTTAAATTAGATTGGTACATTTTTATATTCTTGTCAAAACCCCTTCTCTCCTACGTCTAACACAGTGTGGCTTGTATTTACTTAGGTGCCGAATTCAGCTCTTCTGACTTAAGTCTGGTCCTGTTAGGCATGCACACAAATGGCTGCAGCGAGAAGGGTGGAACATTCAAATGGAAGTATCCAGGGCTCCACATGTTTTGAGCATCTGTAGCTTGACTAGAGTGAAATTTGTAGGTGCACTGAAGCACTTAAATAAGCACCTAAATGTAATTTCCAGGGTCTAAAAGGGTGAAAAACCTTGGTTTAATTTTATTGAGTTATTCCTTGGTGATAAAGAAATAGAAACTGCAAACACATGTTCCACTAAATTAAACTACTGTTTTTCACTATTTGCAACTAGGCCCCAAGAGTCAGAGAAACTCATTGCAACATCAGCAAGCCAATTTGCCACATGCCAAATTGTGCTCTGTCTGTCTACTTCAGAGTCAGAGCAGCCCATGTGTATTATTTAGAAACATTTAGAACAGTTGATGAACCAGAAGGAAGGGATGCTCTGGTCTAATATATCTTGATGTGTGGTTTAAACTGCACCACAGCTGCTGCTCCTCCTTACATTGAAAACAATGCAAAAACTCCATGTCTGAGTGCTCTGGAATTTGGTCCTCAGTGGTCACAATTTTACTTCACAAACTGGTTTAGCAGAAGAAGAGATTTTTGTTGTTCAAATTTTTTTTTTTTTTTTTTTTTTTTTTTTTTTTTTTTTTTTTTTTTTTTTTTTTTTGTGTTTGCCTTACTGGTGAGAATAAGGGTAGAGAGAAGGTCACTGCACTGTTTTGAAATTTCTTCCTGTTCCTTTGTTTTTGTGCTAGCTGCTTGGGAATGTATCATTTGTGGTCTTCATGGCAGTCCTGCCAAAGGACTTTAGATCTTGAAGCAGCAAGAAGTCCAAGATGGCCATGTGCTGGGCTACTCTGCCAGTAGCAGGCATTTTCTCAGAGGTCCTTAGTGAGGGGAACCCTTGGGAATGAATGCTGTGGGCATCTCTTGGCTGTAGGATGCAAGAATCATGTTGCTGTATCAGGCTGGGTAGCACTGACTTCCCTTCACCTTGTGTACTGCTATGTGATAGAGAAACAACATTTCTCAGATGTGCAGTTACTTATGAGTTCTATTTTAGGGCTCCTGTTTTAATATCTCTTTCTATTATTAGCAATGGAAATGGGGACACTTACCAGTAGAAGTGGCCTAGTATTTAAGAAAGTGTCTGGTGTTTGAGTGAAAGCCACTCTTTTCCGATTACAGTAACCTGCATTTAACCAGCCTGATATCGTATTGTAGAGAACACAATGCCTTGGGGCAGTGGTTAAAGCAGTGCCCCAGCTCTGTTTGCCCCCACACACATAGGAGGGGGCACTCAGCCACACGAGAGCAGTGTCTGTAGCACTCCAGAGCATCTCCTGTAGTCTGCAGCAGTGCCCAGGCTGGGAACCCCACAGTGGTTCCCTACTGTAAGAAAGCTAAAAGCATTCCTACAAGCTGATTGACTGTAAAGCCAGGGAGAGCAAAATATTTGCATACAGGGGCATGGATAAATGGAGGGATAAATGGAGATGTATTGTGACTGGGATACTTCTTTCATCTCCTTGGATTTGCTGTCACTCCAAATCAACCTCAGTTTCTGTGACCAAGATAATCTACAGGCAGCAATTAACCACAAAACCTCCTTTAAGAGGGAGAGATGGAGACAGCAGGGGGTGGTTGCTGTATCTCTGTCTGAACTAAACATTATGTTTAATTTGTGCTTACATGTTACCTAAGCTGTGCTCAGATGTGCATGATGGACTCATCTGTGCTTGCAAGCCCAGCTAAGTACCCTGTACATGCTTGCACCATCAACTTTCTTGCTGGTCATAGCCAGAAAGACTGTTTGACCATCCTTGGCAATTTTCAGGCATTGATCTGGGGTGACAACAGAGAGCTGATGTTGCAATCAGATGGTTTTGAAGATTCAGCTTTGACTTGCCTTTGCCATAGGTGGATGGACTTAGTTTAAAGGCTTCAGTTACCTTCCAGATGTCTTCCAGAATGAAAGGAACAGGGCTTTGAATCTTTGGTGAATCCTGGTGGGAAGAACTAACTGCAACTGAAGGACAAACTTAGTATGCTTTTCCTGAGTATAGGTCATTTTTGATAGCCTGTAAAAAATAACATGGATATCTTTGATATGCTGAGAATATACAGGACAGATAAGAACTGATCCCTTTCAGTCCCAGGCAGTTGCTACTCTACTACATGTAAGAACTTCTCTCTGTCAGAGTTGATAAAAGAAAAGCAGTATTTTGGAGTTAATTAAAATATGTCAAATCATCAAAAAACTTCCAGAGAACAGTATCATGAGAGATTAAACTCACTGCTTCTGTAAATAGTAAAGCAGTGACTATTTAATGATTCATAGATTTAATTACAGAGAGGATGACATCTTTATTATAACAGAATAAAAGTAATTATGCATCACAGGAGCTGGACTGAACTGTGCTCAGTCCTGCATTCTCGGCGCGCAGCTGTGCAGAGCAGGTTGTCAAACACCCACAAGTCTGTGACAGTCTGCTTTTGTTTCGTGGTCGGCTGAGCCTCTGTGAGAAATGGTATCCCTCCCGTGGCAGAGCAGTGTTTAATTGACCACAGTTAGAAAATTGGCAGGGTGGATTTTAAGCAGGCATGGTTTGAGTCAAGAGATTTTGTATGCCTGTATAGACAACAGAAGGTACGTGCTGATGGACTACATATCTTTTACTTTTTGTAAATAATGCTTTTTTGTCAATACTGAAAAGTTAAAAACAATTATATTTTACCCCTTTGTAATCTATAGAATTTTTATTTGTGGGAAACATACCCAACACCAAGTGAGCATCTTTGTGATAAGATTATTCAAGCCTCCTGCACAATGGATTTTCAAGGCAAGTGGAATAAGAGGAACACTTCAGAAACACACAAAGTAGCTAGGGACAGTTTTTGAGGGGAAGTAAAAAATGACAAATATACTCTTGCAGTTTTTGTTGCTGTTATTTTTACTTCAATCTTTTTTTGTTATGATTATTATTATTTTGTTCTAGCGCAATTGTCTCTATGCCAAGAGAAAATGTGTCACGATATTCACCTACTTTGTACTTCAATAAGTAATTTTTGTTTGTGCATAGCACAGCTGAAATCCAGAAGGAAAAAAAAAAGTATTGAAAGAAGGCAGAGAGAGAAGAAGTGTTCAGGGAGAAAGAATCAACTTAGGCAAACTTGCCTCCATGTTAACAGTTTGTCACTAAGACTGCGATTCAGGTCCTGGCTCAGCAGGAGTCTGTATGGAATCTTATCTGGCCAGGTCCAGCAGCTCTTTGGATCCCAGCCAGAACTGTGTGTTTGGTGTGATGACAAGATGTTAAGAGTAGAACTACAGTACCAAGTAGTGAGAGAAAGTGAGAATGAGAGTTTGATAACCAAGACTGGTTTATTCTACAAACAAGTACCTCTGTTTGGTCTGGATGGTTCCTCTTTACAGACAGGCATGGTGTGGTATTTTCACTCTGCAGGCAGGATGATTGAGCTAGTCCTGGCTCGAGAAGGAAAGATGAGGGAGTGTTTGTGCTGGAATTCATCCCTCTTTTTCTGGCACATCTTCTCCTGCTCTATTTGTAGTGATGTGTCACTATTTGTAGCGATTGTGGGTCACAGTACCTCCACTTCACTCTAAACCAGCTTCAGCCAGGTTCATGAGGTACATTCAAGATACTATTACTCAAGAGTCTGTACGTAGGAGTTTTCTTGTCTCCTTGGAGAACCATAGACATACTGCGTATTTTAAGTTGCCAGATGAGAACTCTTGGTGCTCTGGTCCACCTTCCCCCACTAGAAACAAGGCCAAATTTCACTTAAAATTAGTCTTCTTTGTATGTTTATGATAGAGTGTAAAGGTGAGATGATGTTTAAAAAATGTCCAATTATAGAATTCCAAATTATACATAATGAATTAAATGGATGAGTCAGTGAATGAACTAGCTTATATTACACTACCTAGAGGATAAGAACTTGAGACGCTTAATGTCCCTTCATCTTTCTGTCACTGTCTCTGTGACTGACTTTGGGCATCTTTCATAATTTTCATATCTTGCTTATGAAAGCAATGATGTTTCCTTTGTCAAGGCCTCCATGATGTACAAATTAAGGGACTTATATAATAACCAACCTTGTTTTGGTTTTCTGAGACTATAGCACAGGTGTAGCCCACAACACGAGAACTAGTGGTAGAACCTGCAGTGCACTGAGTGTATTCCACGAGGGAAGTGTTTGCCCTTGGAGACAAATGACAGATAAGAGGAACAGGAGTTTTGCTTCCTAGAATCAGAGAAAATATGGCAGGAAGGCACCATAAAACTTTCTTTTATTTACCCATCAGCTCAAATAATCATTATGTAGACTATTCGACTGAAGTTTGTCTAACGTGTCTTTCAGAAACCCTCAATTTCACGGGTTTCTTAGGCCATCTTTTTCTAACGTTTTACTGTCCTTCCTATTAGCAAACTTTTCTTATTGTCAGATTAAATTTTTCCTTTTAGTGTGTTTTAGATCTTGACAATTTCCCCTGTCTCAATGGACTTGAAAAATTTGTTTCCTTCTTCTTTGCAAATACCATTCACATATTTTAAAACTACTCCAAATTGCGACTCTTCTGCTTTTTCTTCTTTGCATCAAAAATCTCAGTCTCTTCAGCTTTTCCTCTTGAGACACATTTTATGGTCCTCTAGTTATTACATCTGTTGCTTTCTTATGGATTTTGAGTGGTTCATTGTGGTGCCTAAAATTGCACACGCAACTCCTGTTGAGAACTTTAATAAATTACAGAGAGCAGAAAGATTACTTCATGTGCCCTGTAGATTATATTGTTGACTTTTATGTGACTTGTAGTTCTTTCAGGTTCCTGCAGCACGAAGAACTGTTTCCTAAGCAGTTTTTCCCCGTTGGGTACTTGTAAAGTTAATCATTCCTAGAAGAGTGAAATATTTTTCTGAATTTTGCTCTGTGGTGTTAGGCTACTTTTTCAGTTTGTCAGGGTCACACGGAATTGCAGTCCCAGTTCCTTCCATTTTTATCAGCTGAAAATTCAATCTCTATACATATTAACGACAAGGATGATAGGGCAGAAATATGATTAGTACTGGGTCATGGACAGACTCCTGAAGAAACTACACTCGATAAATCTGTCAAGTGTAAGTCCTGGTGTAACTTCCTGGTAATTACACTCTGATTGTGGTTCACAATGAGTTTTCTGTGTGACAAGAATTTCATCCAGGTCATTTTGCCTTAGCTTGCCCTTGAGAATGTTGCAGGAGATGGCATGGCAAGCCTTATTGCTGCTGCTCTCTCTACAAGGTACTCTATTCCAGGCTAGATTCACCCGATGTACTTTTTTTTTATGAGTAATTTGTGTTTTTCACATACTTAAGTCTGTTACGTGATACTTAAGAGGTGATATTGTCTCACTCCAGGACAAAAAAGGGAGTCTCTTCTTCCATCATAAGATAATTTAATTGTAAGCCCATTTTCACTGTCATTGTAGTATGTTTTCTAGTGTTAAATCTCCTCAGAGCATAGCCTGGATATTCCTTCAATATTCTAATATCTATGAACATTATGAACTAATTTTCCTCCTATACTACCTTATATGATAGTATTTGTTGTGTTAACCTGTTTTGAATAAAACCACAATTCATTTTGGTATTGAAGATGTACAGACAAAAAGCTATCCAGGTGGAATGCATTTGACAGCTGTTTATTTTCCTTGCAGACCAAGATAAAACAGTAAGTCAAGTTCAACTCTGTTTTAAATTCCGTGGGTTTCAACACGTTTAAAAATTATTATTTTTTTCCCCATGTCTGCTTTTAATAAAACAGTAGATCATGTCATTGTAACCGGGAAAAATAAACATTTTAGAAAGTCAATTCTGTAAGTGAAACACAATTATTTTGGATGTTCTGCAGGTGGAAATAGTGTTGAGCTAAAGTATTCTGGATGATGGGATCAAGTGCACCTTCAGTCAGTTTGCAGACAACACTAAGTGGGGCTGCAGTGTTAATCTGCTGGAGGACAGGAAGGCTCTGCAGAGGGATCTGCACAAGCTGGACTCATGATCTGAGGCCAGTTGTATGAGGTTCAACAAGGCCAAGTGGTGGGTCCTGCACTTGGGTCACAACAACTCGAGGCAGTGCTACTGCCTTGGGACAGAGTAGCTGTAAACCTGCCTGGTGGAAAAGGACCTGGGGGTGCTGGTGACAGCAGCTGAACATGATCCAGTGTGTCCCCAGGTGGCCAAGAAGGCCAATGGCATCCTGGCCTGTATCAGCAACAGTGTGGCCAGCAGGACCAGGGCAGTGACTGTCCCCCTGTACTCAGCACTGGTGAGGCCACACCTCAAATCTGTGTTCAGTTTTGGGCCCCTCACTGCAAGAAGGACACTGAGGGGCTGAACATGTCCAGAGAAGGGCAACAGAGCTGGGGAAGGGTCTGGAGCACAAGTCTGATGAGGAGCAGGTACTGGGGTTGTTTATTCTGGAGAAAAGGAGGCTCAGGGGGAACTTTCTTGCTGTTTACAATGAAAAGAAGTTGTAGCCAGCTGGGGGTCAGCCTCTTCTCCCAGGAAACCAGTGACAGAACATGAAATGGCCTTCAGTTGTGTCAGGGAAGGTTCAAGTTGGATGTTAGGAAAAAATTTCTCCACCAAAAGGGCGGTCAAGTACAGGAACATGCTGCCTAGAGAAGCATCACTGTCCCTTGAAGTGTTAAAAAAAATCATGTAGATATGACACTTAGGGTCATAGTTTGGTAGTGGACACAGCAATGCTTGTTTAGTGGTTGGACTTGATGATCCCAGAGTCCTTTTCCAACCTTAAAGATTCTATCACTTATTTTGGTCTTTCATTTGTGATAATAAAGTGATCAAATAAAGTGATCAAACCATGTCTTTTTAGCATTTTCCCTAGAGATTTGGTGCTCTACCATGTCTTTTAGTTCTTCACCTAATGTATGAGATCTCTCTTAGCAAAAGAAACACTGCTGAATGTCCATATAGCTGGAACAAATTAACATACCGCCTAAGATGGATTTTCACTTGCAACATCTTACTAATGAGGCACAGGTAGACTTGACAAATCACAGAATGAATAAGGTTGGGAGGGACCACAGTGGATCATCTGGTCCAACCTCCCTGGTCAAGCAGCATCTTCCTAGAGTACATGGCACAGAACTGCATCCAAATTGTTCTTGAATTTTTCCAGTGAGGGAGACTCCACAACCTCTCTGGACAATTTGCTCCAATGTGTGGTCACCCACACACTAACTAAGTTCTTCCTCATATTCAGGAGGAACTTTGTCTGCATCAGGTATTGGCCACTCCTGTCAGTGAACTTGCTGAGGAGTCATCTACCTCTTCACCCAAGTCATTGATGAGTAAGTTAAACGATACTGGACTTGGAGCACACCACTAGTGACCCAACTTGGCCTCCAACCAGACCCTGTGCCACCCTCTAGGGTCTGCTGCTCAGCCAGTTCTCAATCCTCCTCACTGTCCACTCATCCACAGTTCCTGAGTTTGCCTATGAGGATGTTGTGAGAGACAGTGTTGAAAACCTTGCTGATGTCGAAGTAGACAATAGCCACCTGTAATCCACATTAAATCTCCAATGTTGAATCAGTGAATTTGTGTTCCTTTGTTTATAGAAGACTGTCCATGCCAGTGACTGTATTTCCTTGAAGGAGTGCTGTGGAAATCTTCCAGAAGCTCAGTTAACATATTCACAAGAATGTTTGGAGCAAAAGTATCTCCCTAATCATCTTGAAGTTTAATTTTCCATAGCCTGCTCAGATAGTTTTTAACTATTGCCCCTAGGAAAGAGAAGCAACATGACACATCTTTTGATGACAAACCTTGTAAGACTGCAAGTCATTGTTCCTGAGTCCTTCAGCTATGTTATGTTTGTATGCAATTCACTAATAGTAAACAGGATGTTTGTGGGATCAATAACAGCAGGTTGTCTAACTGTTGGTTATAAAAAGGCTTATCTTAAATGGTAGCAAATCTCAAAACAAACTGCACAAACAATTTTTGTGCTATTGGGTTTCTCCTTTACACTTTCTAATAATTTGTTTTGTAAAATAATGCATATGAAGATTTCATTCTAAGGCAATTTGATATCTTTTTGGATTTAATAGCTAAAACCCTACAGCAAACAAATCCTATCAGAGGACAATCTAATGCAGATAACATTCAGAGGCAAAGAAAAGCATTCACAAGTTTTGGAAACATAAACAATAAAAGTTTCCCCTCTTGCAATTACAAAGGAAATAAAAAGAGACACAAAAGCTAGAAAGGTTTAAATGGCCTGTAGTCTAGATTTTGAAATCATCTCTAACTGGCACTTCATAATTACTCATAACTGAGGTTCTGAGTTTCCTTCAGCTGTACTTAATTCTGAGTTTCAAGAAACAGTTTCTCATCTGTTTGCTCCATCAGTTGGGAAATCAATACAGACCAGCATAAAAAATAGGCTTGAATATAATAAGAAAATTTTATCATAGAATAGCTGAAGTTGAAAGAGACCTGGAGACTGTCATCCACCAATTCTACCTAAATAAGAACAGGCTGCTCAGGGCCATATCGATGTGGATTTTGATTAATTCCAAGTATGGAAAATCCACAACTCCTCTGAACTACTTTTATTGACTCTTTTTCAATTGTTTAGGATTTCTTAGAATATTTTCTTTGCCTCTTTCTCCTTTCAGAAGTAGCCGAAATTGTTTGTGCAGCACTATAGAAAGCTGGAAATTGTATTCCTGTGGTCAAATCCATCATACTAGTCTAAGAAATGGTCCTAGAAACAGCAGGTAGGTAATTTCCATGCCAGAGGGTATTAGAGAGCTTGATACATTTAGATTTGGATTTTTGGCCACATATTTCAATTCTATAGTTCGGATTATAAAAATGTCATCATTTAGACAACTTAAAATGACTTTTTTTCTACTTTGGGTTTAGAGCTGTAGGCTGTTCAGGCTGCTTTTCTCACAGAGTGAATATTCTTGGTAGCATCTGTGACTGGCATTCATTTTTCCTGGATAAAGCTCTTTTTAAATACTTATACAGAAATACAGGCCTCATGGAACAAACAAGCACTCTTTTACACTCCACACCTATTAGTGGAGACAATTCAGTCAATACTGGTGGCTTTACTTAAATATGTGCTCATTTGCCTGAGTAACAGATGTCTTTTTCAATCACAGCCTCTGAAAAATCATTTTACATAAAAAAAAGAATTTTTTATATGTTTGAGGAGAAAATTTCCTATGTCTCTATCTGATAAATTCATTAGCATATGTTTTTCTGAGCTAAAAATATTAACATAATTTGATCTAACTTATTTAGTTTGTATCCCACCTAATTTTGAATATCAATTATAGCACAAAAATGGGGTATATACTCACATAATGTGTTGCTCTTGCATAGAATATGTAATACCGCAGAAACAGACCACTGATGATTCACAAATGCGAGAAAGAGTCTAGTTTTGGAAATATTCTGCAGTATGTCTGCAACTCCCATAGGTTAAATATTTTTTGAAGGAAGCAAGCTGTTTAAGTGGATAAACACATTCTGCATGCTTGCATGAGATCATGCTGATTATCTCCTGCAAGCTGGTACAGGCATAATCCTGATAGTATTGAGGCTGACAGAGTATCAGGAGTTTCAGACAGAGGAAGCGTAAATTCATCTCCCTACTGCCTTTGTCATTTGGCCGCAGTGGTGGGATGCTAGAGACATATATTTTCACCCAGGCTGGTCATATTTCAACTATTAGCAATCTGAGGACAGTTTGAGGTAAGTCAGATGTCTGGAAGTCCAACTACTTCAATTTGGAAACATTGAGGAGGGTTGATAAGGTAAATGGGCAAATTGGTGGGAGACTATGTACTTAAGAGTTATCTAGGATGGAAGTGAGTTCTCCAGGCAGCTGAGCTGTGAAGTGCTAAAAGAGCCTTTCAGACAGAGCAGAGATATTTGCACAAGAGTTGCTCAGAACAATATGTGAGATTTTCAGCCAGGATAAACTTAAAAACTTCTCATTCCCTATGGAGCCAGCAGAAGACAGGAGTGTGGAAATTAGTTTGGAAAATTTGCTTTATCTTTTCCTCTAGAGAGATGACTCTTTTCCATAGCCTGAAATAGCCTCTTTTCCAACCTATATTGGCTCCATGTCCCCAATAAAAATAAAAGCTTTAAATTAATTAATTTAGATTTTTTTTTGTTGTTGTTGTTGTGCTGAATCTCTGCTCTGATGTGAAGCTAGACTTCTAAGCACAAAGTATGTCTCAAAATGCCGACCAGGATATCACTGGCCACCTGCCCCAGCTTTAATAGCAGATATGCTGAGTGTAAAACCACTTCATCCAAAAGTGCTCTGTTCAAGGTCCAGCACAAGTTGGAATGTGCAAACAAGAATATCTTACAGGTTCTTGGTTAAATACATTTGTGGGCTTTGGCACTGGACAATAGACAATTGTCCTTTAGTTACCAAGACATGGTCCTTACTGAGACACAGTAGGCAGCCCTACACCCCTGTTTTTCCAGCACCAAACCTTATGTGGGTAGTCATCTTGCATTTCTGAAAGAGGGTCTTGCTATGAAAAACTCTTCAAATTCCTGAGTTTATATATGGATACAATCCAGTCATGCATCCCAAACCTAGGGAATACCTATATGGTGCTTTTATAAACTATGTCTTGGCAGCAGAGTTAGCAGAGTGAAACACTGTGTTAAACCCAGCCACTACCTCTGCATGATTCTGTAATTTTTCATCTTGCTTGGTTCACTCCCCCACGTTGGTAGAGATTCTCAGGACATAGCCAAAGGATCTCTTGAGTGTTGAAACTTGGGCATGCGTATGAATATTTTCTTCGTGTTCTTCTGGGAAGGAGGAGTATCATATGTCACTGGGGACTTTATCTGCACTTCAAAACAGGCATATATGCCAGCTGAAATAAACAGTGGGACCTTTATCCTATGTCCTTTCTCAGTGTTTTCTGGCATTAAACCTGGCTTAAAACTTCATCAAACTCCAGTGAGATGGCTTAGCATATGGATGAAAATGGGATCAGAAGTTAGATCCAACTTTAAGCCTTAGACAACTCTGTAGGGTGACAACTTCTGTAGCTTCAGTTAATTTTCAATGTAATAAAAATTTAGCAATGTAATCAAGTTTGTACTGGTATTTTTCCTGTCCTGTCTAAGGTACTTAACTCCTGCAAGGAAGTTACTTTGTATCCCTGTAAAATCCTACGATGACAGAGCTTCCCAGCCTAAAATTGCAAGGCAACTATCGCCTAATGAAGGAATGAACTTGCTGTTCTATGCTAAATTTGCATGTGAGTTTCTAATATGAGACAACAAATTATTTAGCAGTCTGCTGATTACTTTTAATTAAGGAATTGATGAAAAAACTAGCCTAGAAATGAGAACTTCACAGCTCGCTGCATAAGAGAAATTGCAAAATTCCATCCTTTAATGCTATTCAGGCTTGGGCATCACCAGAAACATTCTCCAAAGACCAGACCTTGTACTGCTCTTTTGCTCAAAGTGCCCCTGGAAGTAGTCAATAAATAGGATTTCTGTTTGCTGACATATAAGGTTCTACTTCTTTGTATTTCATTTTTTTTCCTGGAGTTTAGCTAAAAAAAAGCTTGTATTTGAGTGCCAGAAATTAGTAATTGCCTATTTCTTTGTAAGATCATTGTGACAGACTGGCTTCATCTGTTGAGAAATAATGTCAGGTAGAAATTGGAATAACAGGTTGGAATTACCAAAAAAGAAGTATTCTCCCTCCTAAGCTTTAACTGAAAAGGCAACTTGGCTTTTAGAAAACAAAAAATGTGCAAGAATAAAGTCTTACCATAACAGTTCTGGAAGAAATAAGATTCTCAGTCTTGGACAAACATAGATAATTTTTTCTGGGAAGAATTAGAGTGACTTTTAAGAGTAATTTTTCATCCATTGTCTTCAGTGTTTGGCAAGTATGAACCAACATTTATTCCACACAGGGAAACTAAGCCATAGATTGCTAATTATCCACAACAGTGGATCCATTATCTGGATCCAACATTGCTGTTAAGCTCGTGTGGTTATGAGCAAGTGAACAGTCCTTGTGACTTAAGTGGGTTTGCTACCATGCTACCATGCAGAAGGGTGGTTCATGTAATGATTCAACAGGAGCTGATAGAGATGAAGATACTCAGTTCTCAGCCAAGAAGTCAGAATGGATGTGGATCCTGGTGTTCTTCTTACCTTGCTGTGAATGCCCATATCTGAACTGCTCATCTTGTGCTCCTCCTCTCCTGGAAGAAATGGGCACTTCTAGGGCAAAATTCATCTGACTTTTCATGGTGGGCCAACCTTGGCTGGCCACTAGATGCCCACCAAGCCACTCTCTTAGTCCCTCTCCTCAGCAGGTCAGGAGAGAAAATGAGGTGAAAAGGGTCAAGATAAAGACCATTTAATAAGTAAAAACAAAGACCACATGTGGAAGCAGAAAAAAGCAAACTCAATTTCTTCTCTACTTCCCATCGGCAGGTGATTTCCATCCACCTCCTGGGAAGAATGGTCTTGGTATGTGCAGTGGTTGCTTTGAAAGACAAATGCCTTAATAATAAATGACTCCCCCCCACTGCCTCCCTCCCTTTTCCTATCTCTTATTGCTGAGCAGAAATATGGCATGGAATATCCCTTTGGCCAGTTTGGACCAGCTTTCCTGGCTATGTTCCCTCCCAACCTGTTGCCTATCTCCAGGTTACAGTGCTTGGGAGTCAGTGATGCTTGGATTGTCATCTTGATGCTCTGGGATCACTGCTCAGCAGTAGCCAAAGCATTGGTGTTATTTTCTTCAGGATGAGACAGACCTTGGTCTGAGAGAGCCTTTCTCACTGTGGACTGCAAAGTAGAAGGTTAGCTGGGATGCAGACACCCCCCAGTTTTCTCCTCTATTACTTTGTATTTAGGAATATTCTAGCCCACCAGACCTGCGTTGGATGAGATCAATTTCTAAATAATCACTTTTATCAGAAGTTAGGAAGCAAGAAACGTTTTATTGTTCTTTGTAATCAGAAATGTGCCACAGGTTTTTAACCCAGCTGAAAACACAAAAATCATCTTTGCAGCTGCAAGTGCCTAAAACAAGGGTTCAAGGACTTTTCCATCTGCTGGACTTTGTGAAGGTTGATGCAATCACCATGTTCTGCAATTATCACTTGACAACAGCAGATTAATACTTACAGTGGATGCTATTAATGCATGCTTAACAAGATGAATACTCCTGCTAATGAATCACAGTAGTCTCAGACATCAGAGAAAGGTTTCTGTGTGTGCATGTGCATGTGAAAGCAAAAGCAAAGCACCAGGGGTTATTGGAAAGCTATTATCAACTTTCTGAAAGCTGTAAATCAAAGACAAATAAAACAGCTTCCAGTTGGTCTTCCAAGTCTGGAAGTTCTACTACTAATGGGTATTTAGTGTTTGGACTGACATATATAAAGTTTAATTTCCACCCCAATGTATTGAAGACACTGACATTGTAGTAAGGCATGGTGGCCTAGGACACACGGGTTTGTCATTGCTAGTAAGAGGCCACAGACTGCAAGAATCTATCCTGGCACAAACCCATTTTAAATGTTGCTTTGGTAAGGAGTTGGACACTTAAAGCCCAACATTACGAAAGTTCAGCTGTCTACAGTTTAACCAGATGCCTTATGCACTACCCTCAACCCTCAGTTTCAGTGGGGAATTATTTCTATCTGGTTTAACTGAATTGTATGATCATGGTTTACCATGGTATATATGGTAGAACTTGGCCTTATCATATACAGAAAACCCCAGCAAATGACCATGAGTAAGGAAAAATAACCTTGAGTATGGATAATATTATATTGTGGAACAATAGCTGTGTAAAGTAACCTCAGGACCCCCAAAACAGAGAAGCATATAAAGAAGAAACCAGCACCCTTAACATCAGCCTGCTTGTGATGGTTCACCCCAAGCTAAGAATCATATCATAAGGCAGCAAATCTCATCAATCATCATAAAGCAGCAAATAAATTCAGAGACCCCAAATGGAGGAGGGCAGAGCTTGCTGTGACGGGTCTGATGAGAGCAATGAGCACTGGACTGTGACTGGCTTGGAACACAGGGTAGCCCTGGGGCAGCTTTATACGGACGCCTCCTGTCCATCAGGAAAGGGTAAAGATTCACCCCTAGTATCACAAACTCTGTCTAAGGTGTTACTGCAGAAAGCAGCAGGCACAGACTGGAGATCCTGTACATCTTTCTGTTATCTTCTTTCCTCTCCCTGGTATTAAATGGCTTTGCTACTTAATTCATTAGAGTTGCCCTTTGTGAATGTTTGCACCTGTCACATTTTAGTCACACAGTACATACAGGCACAGAAGTTCTTGGTTCCCACCAACCTATGCAAGGCATTGCCCAGATCTGACCTCGATCAATGTAGAAGTGATTCTGCCTTCCAACACAGGTAATAAAGGCTCCCTGCTTCCCACCAGTCATTTGTAGTCTCTGGCATCCCATTGTTTGTCACTGTCACATCTCTGATGCCCTGAAGGATGGATTTTTGACTCAACATGTGCCTTTGGCTCCTTTCTTCAGCAGCTGTTGCATCAAGATGAAAGAATGTGAACTAGAACTTCAGCAATTTCCTCTTTCTCTTGGCAATAGAAGGAGATTTTTGCAGGAAAGGTAAGCCTTGGCTGCCTTCATCTAGACTGTCCTTTCCCCCTGCCACACAACCTCCTGCTGCCTCTACAGGAAGACACTAGAAGACATCCATGGGCTTCCTAGGCCAGGGGCAGCTCTTGGTTCCTACAAAACTACAAATATTCAAATGCTGACCAGACTACAGAAAGAAGAGCTTGCAGCCATCCAAAAGGCTTAGATGCTTCCTTCTGCTGATGACCTGTAAAGAGAAAAAAAGATTAATTGATTGGAAGAAACTCTTATTTATTTAGCTTTACAGCTGGATGCAGATGGTGATCTTCACAGGGTGCACCTGCTGAAGCACCCAGAGAAGCTTCCCTAAGACACCACATCCAATCATCTTCAGAAGCAGCCTTTTTATTTATTTTGGGAGTAGGCTCTAAGAATTGTATATAGATTTCTTTTAAAATACCATTATGTCTCAATCTGTTAGTAAAGTCAAGATAAAAATACCTACAACAATCTTCATTCAAGGATAAAATTTCTTTGCTAAAATAGATGTAATTCATCACAACAATAGATGCTAGAAATAAGAATCTCATTGTGACATTGTGGAGCATTAGTACATTAAATTACTGCCTTTTGCATAAAATAATCACTGAGCCAAAGCAGTAAATAGCCGATATTAAAGCACAAAATTTCTTTTTATATTTAACTTACTAAATATTTCTATTCTGTTGCACTTCCCTTGTTGCCTTCTCACAGTACTAAAGAAACCAATTTATTCCTTTGCACTCTAACTAAAAAGATTTTTCCTTCTGATATTAGTGTGGATGCTGGAGGCACTGCCTTCTCTATGGGGTTAAAAGACAGCCTGCAGTTCAATCCTGTTCTCACCAAAAACGGAGATTCAACTTCCCAGTAACTGCATTAAGATGGATACAAATCCTGTAACTTTGCTCCGGGCAAAACCTCTCAGCCTTACACCAACAAGATTGACTCCTTCTTTCAGCACTTTACACGTTATAACAAAAATGTCGTTTTTCCTTTTAAATTTGAGGGGAAAGACTACACTGGGATCTTACCAATGCTTCTGAGGAAGGTGCAATGGTGATTTACCTTCATTTCAGAGCACAGAGATACCTGTGCCTACCACCTGTGAAATGGAAATCCCTGATCCAAGTCTTTTCTCAACTTTGATATCTATACATGTATGATTACTGGAGAACACACAACTGGTGCAAGATGCCAGACCAATATCCTACCCTACTTTTCCTTAGCCTTTTCTTAACCCATATGGCAGCTGCAGGCACCAGTGTTCCTCACAGGCAGTCCATCACTCCAGCCACAATGGCTGATTCACTCCAATAAAAGGTAGAAGTAAAGTTCATGGTTCAGCCCTTTAGTGCCACTGCAGTTACTCTATGGCTGGAGTCCTCTTTATTGCTCTCTTTTGGAAGTAAGGTCCATGCCATCACTGGGATTTCAGAGGTCTTATTTAGAAATGTATGAAGCACAGAAATGCTCATTCTCCACAAAGTTCCACTCATCACCTGGCTGACATTTAGCCAAAAGCCTCCTGCCAGAAGAGTAAGAAAATTAATCTGCTGAAAGGTTATCAGCCCTTCCTCTGTCTTTTAAGACTACTTTTCAAAATGATACTCTTGAAAAACAGATTGTTGCCTGATTATTTCTATCTAGAGGAATTCTGAATCATGGCAATTCCATGGGAGAGGAGGACCAGGGTACAGCATCAAAAGAGTCTCCACCACCCTCTTGTCTCCCAAGAAGCAGTCAGAGCTAAGTGAAAGCCCAAAGGTTGTTCTTTCTTACTAACCCTCTGGTACAAACCTACAACTGCCTTCAGTACAGGACAGAGATGCAGAAGGACTTTCACCCCTGTCTTCATGTCCAAATCCCTCCTAATTCACAGCCAGAGCTCATGGGTGCAGCAGTAACACTGACACATTTGCTCTCTGCAACTCAAGAAAAGTAATTTGATTTCTGCATTTCATCTCCCCCTCTCTGCACACCAGGGCTAATAATAACCTCTTCCCCGCTATGCTGGGTCTGCTGCATTAGGAGCTGTCAAATATCTGTAGAAGGGGAAGGGGTTGTTCAAGGGTACGTCTCTCTGGCACAGTACAGCACAGTGTAAAGATACATATTCAGGAGAGTGTAATTAGGTCTGTGCTCTACCCTGGTAACAAGCTCATGGGGAACATGAGGAATGCCAGCCAGAAAAGAGCTTTGCAGTAGCAGCATCCAAAGTCTCCAAAACCTGATGAGTGAAGTGAGTGAGTAACCCGTGTTCAACTACCTGCTCTGGAGCTCTGACACCAACTCCTTCCCTCTCCAACACTTCCCTCTAATGCCACTCATGCTTTTGGCCTGTTTTTAACCCCTTTCCTGGCATCCATCTGATCCTGAACCTATTCCGGACCCACTGCACCTTGCAGTTGCCCCCATGTTTTCTCAGATGGCTTTTCTCAGACATCCTCAGTCTGTGACCTCAAGAGCACAGCAAAGGGAAGCCAGAGACATGGTTAGCAATCTGGGTCAAAGCTTGACAGACGGAGTTAAAATTTGCGTATAGAAAAAGCTCTTTTCCAGACCTGTAACTGTGAAACAAGAATCCTATTTTGGACTCAGCAGTGCCTCACCTCCCCATGCTGTGCCCACATTCCTAGTGCCCGGGCAATTCACTGCAATCCCTACCGCAGCCTACCCTCATTTCCAGCTGTTGGCTCTGTGTCTTCCCTTTAATTAAGGGAACTAGCCAAAGGAAATTCATTACCATTTGAGACCATAAAAATGACATTTTCAAAGCTTTTAAAATCCATTCAGGGTGCTGTAGGAGTTGGAGTTATTCTGCTGAAGTGAAGGAGGGTGCAGCATGGAAATTAGTTCTGAGCAGAAATTTCAGTAGCTGGACAAATTGCTGGAAGCGTCTCATTCATGGTATGAAGTCCATTATGGTTTAGATCGGTACTGTTTGGGTGTTTCTCTGTGTATTACTGAAGATCAGAAAAAACATTTGAATTGGTCCTATTCTCACAGAGAACTTTTAATAATAAAACAGCCAAATACAGCACTTGCAGCAGAACAATTTATTCGAGGCACTTGCACACTGAATTTCCCTGATTATTGCAGCATTTTTCTATATGCAGTTCTGACAGCAAAATGAAATACCAGTAGAAGAGTAGGAAAGAATAAGTAGATAAAGTATGGTAGTTTAGGGAAAAGTTTAAATGCAGTTCTTAATTTGGTTTTTAAACCAGATAATACAGTAGGAAGCAATTAGAAAGGTATGTAGAAAAGAAGATTTATTCCATGTATTGGTCTACTTAACCTTAATCCCATCCACCGTTTCTGTTCATATTAATCAGCACATTTTAATTACTGTGTTGTCTCTGTCCTGGTGCTCCTGATGCTGTTACTGATTGTGACAGCACTGCATGAGGATTCGGAAGGGCTTGATTTGAAATGAAACATTCAAGTTCAAACACTGAAACTCACTATAATGGGAACTGAAGTAGGCTAGAATAAAAAGTCCCACAAGTTTCCTTAAACAAATGTGCTCACATTGATTTTGAGACAAAGGTATGTCACTGCTGTGTTTCTGCCCTCAGAAACTGAGCTGTCACAGAAAGCCTCAGCACAAGGGCATGATGTAGTAAACATTTGTGTCCCTTTTACACGAAGTGCTAAGTAGAGTATCTTACTGCTTCCAGTTAATCCAGAGCTGAGGTATCTTCTTTAGATGGTATGAGGCACTTGATTAAAGTGCTCCTCCCACCAGGTGCACATCAAGAGCATTCCCATAAGTGCTCCATTTCCAAAACAGCTAATTACACAGTAAAAGTATGAATACTCCATGAGCAGTCAGCCCATGGCACAAGATAATTTGGACCCCAAGTCCATTCCTCTTGCACCCAGATAATCATGGGAACCTTTATTCTTGAAACCAATGGGATGAGAAAGAAGGCAGCAGTTTTACAGCATAGGTTACATGAGGAGAAGGCAGTATGGACGACTGCCAGGGTATGATAAAGAATCATGGAAATCATCCTAGGATGATGTTGATGAAATCTTTCCAATGACATTATGAATGTAGATTTCCATCCTTTTGCTTTCCTCTGTCTAGTTGTGCCATTCCCTGCCCCCTTCCTTTTTTTTTTTTACTGCCTTTTTTTTCTGGCTCTGCAGTCCATTAGGCTCCAATCCTGCTGCAGTCCTACTTCTCCCCCCTGCAGAGCTGAGTGGGGATGTTGTAATCAGCACTTCAGACAGCTTTTCACAAGAAAATGCCAACGGATTTAAAAAAAATTATATCAATGACTGCAAAAGAATCACTGTAAAGTGCTTGTAATCAGCATGAAAATTATCTGCAATATAATTACAGAAGACGGCCTTCAAGTATGTGTTTTGATGAATATAAATGGCAAAGTGTCATCCATGACAGTTTCCCTGGTCTGAGACAAACTTTTGAATGCTTCCAGTGCTCAACCCATGCAATAGTCTCAATGCTTCCATCAACACATTCCAAAGGGGTGTATGGGCCCTGGGCTTTTGTACGCCACAGGAGGCACAGGGACTGTGATTGCTCTTTGTGACCTGAGGCTCAGCATCCCACTGAGCTGCCACAGGGAGCATATATGTTAAGACAGTCTAGAAAGCTAAGAAAGAGATGGCTGACCTACACAGCAAATGGTTGATCACACAACAAATTAACAGCAGTGGCAGGAAAATAATTATGTTGTTTTAGCACACAAGTCAGCTCATCAGGGTACACTACCATCCAGCTGAATCATTTTCCACAGTCGTTAGGACCAATGTTGAGCTAAGTATGGTTATGTGGTCACCCAGAAATACAAATTGCGTATTTTTACATGAGGTAATTAAAGGTTCCCTTCCTTTGCCTGAAGAATTTCCTTGTTTGCAAAAGCAATCTGTAATTTCCCACAGACACCTGAAAGCCTGTCTTTCACATTCCAAAATACTCATAAAGCAAGAGGCAGCAAATCACATGGACCAAAACCACTCTTAAATAATCTCCTGCCCCTCTAACAGTAAGTCATTACTAGGTCATCAATAATTGCAGAATAGTTTTGAATGATCATGTTAACTAGTTATTCTGCTAATGAGTGTTAGTTACAGCAAATGGATTCAAATATTACAAATTGCCTCTTAAAACTAAACAAGAGTGACACATCTTTGACTCAAGAAAATGAAGTATGAAAACATAAAAAATAAAAATATTTATTTCTCTGAGTCTCACTGTAACTTCAGCAATAAATGAAACTCCTCACTCTTCAGTGTGTGTAATCAAACAAAATGCAAATGTGTCTTTAGCAGATAGCTTCCACTTCCCACACTAGTTCATTTCTGCTTATAATTTGATTACACTTAAAATTGCTTTACTTTACAAGCCTACAGTAATATCCGTTTCACCAAACTTTAGTCAGGTGCATATGAGCTTGTCTCAAATTTTCTTTGTAGCAAATGAAAATATATTAAACATTTTTTGGTGAAATTCTTTTGATCTGATCTATACCTCTGTGAAGAGCCATGATTTTAAATGCCTCTACCACTTTCCCAGGCATTGGTATCAACATGGACTTTGTTCAACTCTTGAGAACCTGCCGATCACACTGGTTTGAGAGACCTGGAAAAATTCAGCTAAACAGTTTAGTGGTCAGTTGTGTAGGAACCAAACTTGTGAATATGACACAAAAAGGCTGCTAGTAGACTCCAGGATATTGATGACACATCTTTTTAATATGTGGCTCAGTTTTCCTCTCTTGTTCAATGGTCTGTGCCAGAGCACTTCCCATTAACAAAGCCAAATTCAGCACAACTTGGCTCACTAATTTATACCGGAATAACACGATTGAAAGAACACCCGATTTTATCCTGAGGTCACTATAAAAGCTGGAGACACAAAGCTTTGGTCCAGTTAAGTTTTGTAGAAGCTTCTGCAGCATCGTGAAATCTTGTTTTTCTCCTTCAGCTCTGCAGGAGCAGAATTTCTGCCTAGTACCTCAGTGTGGGCTGTGTTTGCAGAACTACACCAAAGTGATGTGGTCCAGGGCAGGATGAGGATGAGCAGAGAGGGCCACATAGAGGCTGCCCAATATATGGGGCAACCTTGAGGGCTGCGCGTGTGCATCGCTTTAATTGCTGGTCTCCCATGCAGTGGGAGAAAGCAGGATGTCAGCAATCCCAGCAGACCAGAAGAAAGCTATTGCCTGTGAAGAGTGACCCAGAGAGTCAAAGGAGGGCAACATGCTTGCCCATGGCCTGACTAGGGAAAGTGGGTGCCTCTTTCCCAGCCTGTGTGACTTGCTGTAGGGTGAGGAGCAGAGGCACTGTAGGACACGCTCCGTGGTGTGCCCAGACCCACAGTGTCACACTGGTCATCTGCCCTGACAGGACTGTCACTGCTCTGGAACCCTGGGGCTCTCCTGTGGCTGCAGGTGGTTTAACTCCCCAGGGCAAGCTCTTAACTTCCCATACTCACAGTTTAGCTTTACAGTACATTTGTTTCTTTCTGTTCCTCCTCCACCCTTTAAAAGCATAACCGGGGCATTTCTATTTTGTATATGTTATTGTGCTTTTCTTTAAGATTGCTTTCAATAATTCTGTCTCTTCTGAGTCCATTCACACTAAGAAATGTAAACTCTGCTTATTTCTTCATGCAAGTATTTCTCTCTCAGCAGCCCTATAATCCCTTTTTACATCTTTGCTGTCTAGTATAAGGCAATCATCCCCATTTTCTGCATCTTTCCATTTCACAAACAAATATACATAATTTCAACTAACTTTTCATAGTCGCATTGATTTTATAATGAAAGATTTCTGAGTGTTTTATGTATGATTTAATTTTCTAATAAATACTAAATGGGACGTGATTCATTATATGATAATCTTACATGTTAGACATGATATGGATGTGTAACATAACAAGACAGATAATAATCAGCTTTAAAAATTAGGTTAGAGGAATAATGACTTTAAATGTTTCCTAAAGTGAAACAGGAGAAAAGGTTGGCAAGATCATTTGTGCAATAAAATAATTATTGCAGGGAAGAGCTCTTCAAGAAGAAATGAAGACAAGAACAGATATTAACATATGTAATGACAAAACCCAAGAAGATCAGGGCACAGGCTACAAAACAGTAATAAGGCACCCCAGCAGCGTCAGCACTGAAGATGACTGATCTGTGGAATAGGGTATAAAACCAGAATCAGGATGTAATGCTTTGAATTTCTTTTACACTTCTCTCTTGCCACTTATTTCACCTCCATTTCTACTTTGATTTTATGACTATTCTATTTCTTCAGCTTGCAAAAGACAGTGCTTCTTTAGGGCTCAATAAATTGTGAGGTTTTTATGAGGTTTTCTTGATCTACTGGTTAGAAAATTCGTGAGTCTGTGTTTGAAACATTGCATTTTGTGTTCTTTTCAATTTGATTTTACTGTTTAATATCTATGTCACTTAGTCTGAATTTTGCTAATATCCTAGATATTGGATCTCTGCTATATTAAAAAGCCTTATGATACTGCCTAACATTTCTCTAAGCAAGTTAATTTAGATAATCCTAAAAATGGAAGAAAAAAGTACTCTGGCACCATTTTATTTCATGTGTTTGGAGAAGAAGCATGGTTTAGCTGTTAGTGGAGAGAGACAGGCACCTCTACATGACAATTTATCCTCCCAATTTAAGATTGAAGTCTCTAGAATGACTGACTCTGGAAGGGACTTAAACCACTGAATTGGAAGGGATGATCAAATCTCAAAATGGTGGATACAAGTTGTGATGAATTCTGACTTGGCAGTAGGTAGGAACTCACTTGTCCAAACACATAACGGGAATGAATAGTGCACAGGTTTGAAATGTCTGAAAACAGTGTTAATTAAGGATTGAAAAGAGCTCCTGAGATACAATTTTTAAAATCTAGCCATTAAATTTTTTAATTTTGATGGTCAAGTCTGTGATAGTTTGTGATAGCTTTATCGTATAGAGCGGTAGATTAGGAAACAGGTAGAGATAATACTATTATACTGAGGTGAAAAGCTACGACACCTGAATTTATATAAATGAAACACAATCGAATCCCATGACTTCTGCAGGACCATCATGTTGCCCTAGCTTGGAAGTAATTTGAATCCAAGTGAATTATTTTGACAGACAGCACCAGATTCTGACAGATGGCAGCATAATTGAACTAAATTCCAAATTTCAAAACCTATTCACACCTATGACAAGCTAATAGTTCAGGATACAAATGTACCTCAGAAGAAGAATGAAGCAGGGAGGGAGATAGCAATGGATTCTGCAATTTTAGGTAAATTAAAGCACCTGTGAAATTGCTACTGGTTTTCATCAGTGAAACAGTCGGCTGCACTTGGGTCTTTCATCCAGCTGCCAGTTCTGATTCCTGCCTCACTGTCACCTTGCAGAGGGTCCATGCAGCCCTGTGCCCTGATGCTGCCTGACAGATATGCTGCTGATCATTGCTGCAACATTATATTCCACACTCCTACATCTGTCTTTTTCTCAAGAGTGCTATTGTGCTGAGTGGGTGTAAACAGATAATAGAGCTAGCTGGCTAGATTATGTCATTGTTGCTACACTCCATGGCAAAAATATTCCATGCTATTTTTCCTTAGTGATCCCAAGCTTTTCAAGCATTGTAGATGTCATTGCTATTATCATTTCCCCCCTCTGATTCTTAAAGCTGATGAAAATTTTGTAAAATCATATACAAAGGAGAACTTATATATTGCAGGGTTTTGCAGTAGAAATTTTTTTGTAAATGTTTACTTGCAATTTGAAATTCCAGTAACATTTCTAATAAAAGTTGAAAGGGACATTTAAATAAAGAGTCCTAAGCATTTAAGTCCAATTCATCATGCGTTTAAAACAAAACCTTCCAAATGGCTCCATTATGGAAGTTTCCTGTTTGAATTCTCTCAGTTCCAGGTTTATTTTAAATCCTAGGAGAGACCTTTGGAAAATTAAACCTGAACTTTCAGTCCCTGGAAAAAGTACTTTCAATGATCCAATATCTTTCATCTTTCCCATTCATCTGCTAACTGGGAAACTCTCAGATGCCAATGGCTCTGGATAAAGGGTATGAAGAGATGTGAAGGAGTTATGGTGTCACCCTTATCTGCCTGCTGTGTGTGATTGAATATCTGTGAGTAAGGGACCAGGTGAAGATGTCTTCTCTGGTAAAACCTGGTAAAAATGTTTTCTCCAATCACAAAAATGCTGAAAAGAAAGATGATCAGTTGGTGAGATGAGAGGAACATCTGGTATGGACTACTGTTGGTCATTTTGTCATACAGTTCTGGAAATGTTCTTCTGTGACTAAGGAAGGTCTTCTGGCTAGAAATAGAGGTAAAGAATCAAAGCAGCAATGAATAGCTGAAGAAAGGCAAAGGCTTGAAGCTCAGGTCAAATGGATGGCGAAAGTAAGGAACAGACACAAGCTAGAACAAAAATGTAGATGTTTTGTAAAGGATACAAGGATACTATGCAAAGATGTATAGTAACCAGGAAGAAATTTAATGAGGAAATTAGAAAAATTATGGCTTTATAGAATAGCCTGTAGTGTCGACACATTGATATTGAGCAAGTGAAACCCTGCTGACCCTGAGTACCCAGTGCCTCCCTGTCTCTGCAGCTTGCAGATCTTTTCTGTTGTCAGGAGTATTTGAATTCTTAACAATTGTTAGCATTGGCTGAATAATTGCAAATATGAGCTGTGTTAATATTTTTAAGAGTACCATTTTCACAGGATCCTGTTTTGATTAGTAAATCAAAATGCACACGGCAACTAATCTATCTCTTTCAGCGTGTAAGATACATATTTTTTATCTATGTTAGATACTAATTCTTTGTTCTCTTTGTTACCAGTAAAGCCTGCTTGTCCAGGTCCAGGAGAGTTTTTTAACTGCCCATTTCTGAGTTATTTCTAGTGTGGGGTGTGCAGAACCAGGCTCAACCCCATCTCTTATAATCGCATGCCCGTACTACTTTCTGCTCCATCCTGTGCTTTCACATCTTGAGGCCTCTTCTATTGTGCCAGGTCTGTATTTCTGTATACTACATCACTGTGTTAGTCATAAACATCTCATCCCATACAGAATGACTGTTTTCTACTTCTATAGATATGAAACTGCAGTTGTACTGCATGAATATAACAAAAGTAAAATAAATTAGCCACAGACACCTAATCAATTACAGAAATTGCTGTTACAGCTAAATCAAGTCATACAAACTGTAGACAGGTCAGGAAAGGTTTGGACAAAGCAAGCCTGGGAAGCCTCAGTCCTGAGATCCTGTGGACTCAGTATCTGGGCTTTGGATTTACAGTAAAACAGGGCTACACAGTTACATGATATTCCAAGTAGACGTTATATAAAAATATAACTATGCAACTGAATTTCAAAGCAAAATATTATTTCAATTTCCTTCAGCCAAAATTCAAGTTTGCTGATAGATGGATGCCTTGTCTGTATAAAACAGATGAAAATGCCAACCAGTCTTAGGAATATGTTTATGATGCAAACCTCTTCATACAATGAATTATTCCAGATAGTGCACTATTTCTTTACTGGAAAGGTGAAAATCTCTCCAAAGATGAGCTCTTTGTCAGAATGATGCCTGGGTCATGATTTGATCACAGGAAAGTGTTCTTAAAAAGGAAGGAGGCAGATATTTGTATTGGAGAGTTGGTCAGCTATGAAATAGACTTAGCTCCTTATATTGCTGAGATGTGGATGTTTCTGTGAACCCTATCATGTCAAAAGGATAATTTTTGTGATGGAAATACCCCGATGCAACTTTGTGTTAGAGGTACGGTAACTACAGAGGAAGATTTTGTGGTATTTTGCCATATATCTCCTATTTGAGGAAGAGAGAGCATCCCATCCCTGTGGTCTGTGAGGGATAGGAGAGTTCTGATGATTTTACTCTGCTGTATTTAGCTGTATAGACTACTAGTCTCCCTCAGCTTCTAGTTGGTGGGGAACACTATTGGTCTTGCCCCATATTTGGTTTTGAAAAGAACAGAGTTCTTTGAAGACAGCTTTTCATTCAATAAAGAATAGCTAACTGCCTCCGTCCTTTTTTTTTCTTTTCATCTTAGTCTACCCAGATTTCAAATTTTTGTTCTGTGAACACGTTCATTTGAGTGGATCTCTTTATTACTCAGTGATGCACTAGGTGATTTGGAGGCAAGCCTCAGACATAGGAATTATTTAAACCTAGGTTATCTTTACGTATATCACATTGAACATGCATAACTGGACTTTGGCAAAGTACCATTTATTTTTTCTTTACTTCTTTAACATCCTTTATGTTATTTCATTGTACTCATTTTATATTGAAAGTGACATTCCTCCCTCTCAAAGCTGCCTCTATTTCCAGGTATAGTTTTTCTTAATGACAGATCCCATTGCTGCAAAGACAGACAGGATGTTAGATACTTCATTTGTTAATTAATAGTTGCTGTTTCTGTCAAATATTTAAGAATAATAAATACATGAAGTCCAAGAAAATGTCATAGAGTATGTACTGTTAACCTACATTTGCTGTAACCAGCTATCGGCTACCTTCAGAAAAATGGGGAATATATTCTATGACATTTTTGCCTTTAAAAATATTAGTCGATTATAAAGGGTGGCTAATTCCCTGTCCTGAGACAGCCACATGGGCTAAGTTAGGGCTTGGATAATTTTGCTGGAATAAGGATTTTGTCCAAGATAATGACTTGGGAACAAGTAGATGAAACTTCACAGGCAGCGAGGCAGTTCAGACTTCAGCATGGTCATTTGTGAGATTAGCTGCATGTGGAAGATGGAAGGGTTGGTGGATGGTTGAATGGATGGATATCTGATGTTCACTCACTGAAGGGAGCTGAATATCCTTTTCTTTACAATTTGCAATGTTCTTGATAACTGGGGAAGGCAGGGTCACTGCTTTTGAATTACAGACTCTCCCCCTGTATCTGAGCCGCAACACAAAGAGATTTTATTTCTATAAGTAATCTACTTATTTATGTAATCAAAAAAAGATCTAATGTGGCAAGGTGGCAAGGTGCTCAACACTTACATCTTCTGACCTGTTTCAACAGTTTGTCCCAGGAGACAGCGAGTACCTTGCAGAAATCCATCTATTGGCTCTTTGACTACTTTGTGACTATACCCTGAATCACCTCAGTTTTGTTGTAATGGTAGTTCTGTTGGGTAGAAGCTTGGGATCTCAGTGCTGTTGGGCTCTTCTCCCCGAGTAAATCACGGTTTCCATTTCTAGAATTCTTAACACAGATCTGTATTGCTCCTGCTAACTAATGCACGTTAATTCCTCAGCTGAGAATCTAGGACAGTCTGTGTAATGGCTTTGTCTCAGGGAGCTGGCATGGGTGTGATACAGGTGCAATCACATTCTCTCTGGTTTTGAGGTATCCATAAAAATTTCTTGGCATATTTGAATTGTTCATCTGTAAACCATAAATTTCAATGGAGTAAAGCTTGACTTTATCCCCCCTGTCCATATACTTAGAAAAATACTGCACCACTAAAAAGTTAATGAAAAAGTTTACTTGTGGGTTTTAATTCTTTTTCTACCAAAACCAGAAAACTTTCAGACTACTTCCTCTCTCTTCCTGCTGTCTAGTACATCAACATCGCGTTTGAAATTATGCAATAGGTTAGAAAATATTTTTCTCTTGCTTATTATTGTGATGACATTGGAATCACCCACCAGTGCAGAAATGATAAAAGACACCTAAAGCTGTAATTCTCAAGTTTTCTGTTTTTCTTTTTGCTGATGCTACTGCTCTAGTAGTCCCAGATTTGCAGTCAGAGAAAGTGTTTTTCAAATAAAAACCCCCTATCTGTTCTCAGTCAGCTGGACCTATTCATTCATATCACTCAAAGCCCATTAGGTATGCCTTTGTGCTCAAGGAATTTGGGGAATAAATGCTATGTTGTCTCACGGGTTCACTTTACTCTTTTTCTGCACCATCTCCCTGGTGCAGATTCCCATGAGCTCTTAATAGAAATTCCTAGAAGTCAACCAAACCAGTCTGTCACACTCAATAACAGCTATCATATCCCCCAAGTCTCCACCACATCTGTTTACTTCATTCTGATACTTCCTGTAATAGAAAATTACAGATACTGTTCACTGTAATGAGAAATCTAATGGCATTTGTACAAAAGTCGAATGTTTGTAGAACTATATATTTTCACATGAAACAGAGACAGGAAAAAGACAGTGAGTTAAAATTCTGAAGGTAAATGAAGATGTATTCTATTCTTTTAAAATGGGGAAAAGGTTTGCTAATGCTTAGTCAATATGTATTAATAACTGGAGATGGAGTAAGTTGGTTTTTTAAATAAAAGGCTATCAGAAACAACAGCAGCCTTTTTGTTCTTCACATTGGCAGCTCTAAGTTCACTTCTTAGACACTCAACATTTATAGATCAAGGATTTTTTAGCTTTTATGATTGTTCAGAGCTTCACTGGGATTTGTGTGCTCACTGTTTTTTCTTGAAACAGTAGGACTGAAAGAGTTTTCTGAAAATCTGATATTGGAAGGAATGCTGTACGTCAGAAATCTGACATTCTGTTTTATTTGCAGACTGATCCACTGAATAAGTCAATCTATCTGATTGCCTCTCAATCACTAATGGATTTAGCTTCCAAATACCCTTGAAGGTTAGGTAAATACTAAATATCTCCATTTTCAAAAGGAAACAGAGATGAGAAGAGATTAGTACCTTAAGTTTCCATGGTATTAAGCAGCCACTTTTTAAAGACAAGGTCAATAGGGACAACAGCTCTCAGCACTTCTGAAAACTGAGTGATAATGGTCACTCAAGTAAGTCACCAAGTAAATCAGTATCAGAGCTAAGGATACAGCTGAGGTTCTGTGACTGTCTGATTGCAAACATAAAACTTTCTTTTTTTAGTCAGCAATCAGAAATGAGCAGTGCTTACAACAATTTTAATGCTTATGACTATCAGATTGAATACAGTATAAGACTATCTGCAGGGGTTTTTTTCACAGGACAACCTGCGATTTAAGTCAATTAATTGGCTGGTGTATGGAGTACCAAATATGGCTAGGCAACTAAAAGATCTTGGAAAAGTCCAGGGAAATTAAATGATGGCACACATCTCAGATGTAAGAAGTCAGTACTTTATCTTCTAGGAAAAATTCATGTTTCAATCCCTTAGTGTTATATTGGATTGCAGGATCATCCATCTCTTGGTGTTACAGCAAATTTTTTTTCCCATATCCTGAAAATCAGAACATGCATTTCCATACATACATACATACCTAGAATAAAAATACTCTAGGTATTTTTAATGTTGGGCCAAGCCAATAGTCAGAATTAATATGCTCTCTCAGCACCCAAAGCCAANCAGAGAGCAGCTGTCTCATCCTAGGCAACTAAAAGATCTTGGAAAAGTCCAGGGAAATTAAATGATGGCACACATCTCAGATGTAAGAAGTCAGTACTTTATCTTCTAGGAAAAATTCATGTTTCAATCCCTTAGTGTTATATTGGATTGCAGGATCATCCATCTCTTGGTGTTACAGCAAATTTTTTTTCCCATATCCTGAAAATCAGAACATGCATTTCCATACATACATACATACCTAGAATAAAAATACTCTAGGTATTTTTAATGTTGGGCCAAGCCAATAGTCAGAATTAATATGCTCTCTCAGCACCCAAAGCCAAGCTCCTAGTTAATTTTAATGGGAACTTTGCCTGTGTCAGAATCACCACTTTATTATTCTTAATTACTTTACTGCAGTGGTGCTGAACAGCCACAGCCGTGTCCCCTTAACCCTGCATTTCTAAACAGTCCAAAAACAAATATCAGCTGCAGAGAACCCCTAGTTTTAAGTTAAGACTTAGCTCACCTATACTGAACAGCTAAACACACAGTAACTGAACTATAGTACAAAAAGGTCCTGTAGTCGATGGACGGCAAAACACAGTCCCTGGGTGTAACTACGGTCTGAAGAAGCTTAGGCTTGCTGAGCTCCTTGCTTATGCTTCCCAGTTGTGAACCTAAACTAAGGACAGACAAATGTGGGACTAAGTCCTCAAACATGGTAGATGACTTGCAGGCTCGGTGTTAGTTGGAGTTAAAAATGTGCTCAGTAACCCTAAAGTCATTATCATCCCAGGGAAGTTGATTGTCATTGTGTCAAATTGCAATCAAGAACCAGTACTAAGTGTTGTGCACTATCCCCCTGTGCACTGTACATGATTATATAAATTTTTACATGTAATGATGCGTTTTTATGATATATATATATATTTCTGAATGTGACAAAGTGCTTCGTGCTGAGATCTGAGTGTTGGTGTGCCAAATGAAAAAGCACTTAATGACCTGATTACAATATAGTTAAGAACTGGCACAATTCTTCACAGAGTCTATTCATCATCAGGATGGGAGGGAGGGAGGGTTTAGCCCTTCCTAATGTTTATCAGTAGGAATGGGACAGGGTTCCACATTAGGGGACCTAAATGTAGGTGTCTGTATGCATGCTTTGTGCTTAGGATTCCCTTAGAGAAGGAGGCTAATTCAGAGGTGAATTCAGTTGCCTAAATATTAACGAGTATAATTTGAGATAATTTGAAGTGTGTGGGATGACAGCCCACGTAAGAGGACACAGGCCTGGCTGCACACCTGTGCCCTTCGGAAGCAGGAGACATCAGATAGGTTGTGATATCTTGACCAACAGTGTTTGTGAGCTCTAAGTGTTCCTGTAGTGGGAGCCTAGACACCTATCTCAGAGCATGGATTCCTACATAGGTGCATCTAAACATGTATTTTCAACAGAATCTTAGCCTAGAGCCTTAATCTCCTAAATTTCTACATCTGAGCTAGATGTCTACACTCGGCCTTGCAAACATAGGTCAATACATAGTCAAGAGAAAACAAAGGCACTTTTGGGTGTTGTTTGTCTAGAAATTTTTTTCCACATAAGACTTTTTGAAATGACTTATACTCTGAAATGCCAATTTCTCCCCAATGTCTGTAAAGGGAATGTAATTTGGCCACACAAACAAGGACATCTCCATTTATATGCTGCCACTTTTGATCAGAATGCTAGCAAAGACAGCAAAAAGTGTACTGAAATGGAAATGTATTTTCAAGACATGAACAGCAATTAACTTGGTGGCAGAAGGATTAAACCAATTATTTGTATATTCATGAAGAAATCCTTTCTGAGCAGGAGGACCTGAAGGCTGTAAATCTGTATGAGACCTGTTAGAATACACAAAGTTGTATGAGTTCTCTAATCACATCATCACCATCTCAGAAGACAGAGACAAGGACGAAGGTCATGCCCAGTTACCAGATCACCAGCTGTGCAGCATTGTTAAGAACAAACTGAGAGTGGGAAGCACACATAGCTAAGCATATGTGCTGGTATAAATAAGATGCAGCTGTAAGCTGGATTTCAATTTTATTTCCTTGTATCTCTTTCTAAAAGATTACATGTATTTTATCTGTGCAATACAGAAATTATTCTTACTGGTCCCAGAGAGCAGCAATTTGTGACTGTGTTCCCTGTTGATAGAGAAAGTGAGGTTAAAGATAGAACTTTAAATGTGACAGAAACAGCTTTATGATAGGCAGTGTCACACTAAGATACTCAGAGAAAGCATTATGGATGTATATTTGCTTAGGCTAATGGTGTTCTGTCCTTTCATTGTATTCCCTTCTAGAAGTTCTCCATCATCAATGGACAAAAGCAAGCAGATAATTATTACACTGGTTTGATTTTCTTCCCCAGAATCACTGCAATTTGATTAGATGCTTTAAAAAGGGTAACAATAATTAATACCCTGTACCACAAATGAATAAACTGATATGTTTTCAGAAATATTTAAATGAAAACAGCAAACTCAAGCCAGATTAATAATGTAAAATAGAACAAAATAGAAAAACAGAATTGAAAGACATTACTATCTGAGTCTTTTTCTCACAGGACTGGACACAGTATCTGGAAATTCCACACTCCTGGTTCAGATGTGCCAGCTGGAAGGCACGAGCAGAGACACTCGCCCCCCCACATTTTAACATGGTCAGTAAGTGTGTGACTGCATCTTGCTTTTATGGGTAAAGGAATAAGAAGTACATCTGTTCAGTGAAAATGTAGATGACCCTTGTTTTGTGAAAGAAGGATAAGAATTGTGCTGCCATCCCTGAATATTTTACTTTGTTTGTTCCTACCAGAACATACACCAAGAACGCCCAAACCAAATCGAAAAAAACAAAACCCACACGACTCCCCCGCCCCAAGCAAGCAAACAAATAAAACCAAACAAAAAAGCCTGCAGTCTGTTTCAAAAGATTTAAGCATATTTTTACCCCAGCACGAACTTTCATGCGGTATTCCAATCTGCCAGACTCACCAGCAGCAGCAACCCTACTGTAGTCCAGCACATACCAAACCAAATGCTGTACTGACCAAGGCATCTTCACAGCCATGACCATTAGTACCCTTGCAACACAACCAGCAAAGCACGTGGTTCATACACTTTTACTCCAGAATTTGCTATATGTCAAACAGTGCACAAAATGTCCTCCTGGAAATTGTGTGGGTGTCACTTAACAACCACTATACATCAAAGAACTCACACAGGGATCTGGTGAAGGATAGAAACCTGCAGTTATCAGTGGAAAAGAATTGCACTTCCTAATGTAATAGAAATCTAAAAAATAACTTCTACAGAATGCCTAGAAAAGGAATTTATAACCACAGGATTATTGGAATTATGGTCTCAGCAGAAACACCACTTACGGTGTTCGTTATGGTCTTTTTTTTCCTGCCCCCATTTTATTGTACAATCACTAATCGTGTTTTCTTCTCACTGTTGTTCTCTCTTCCCCTGCCAATCCCCCAAAGCTACTAACCATCCTTCTTTGCGTAGCTGATTAGCTTAATGAGGCTGGACTAACAGCACTTACGTGCTGTCTGTCTTCGATTTTATTCCTTCTTATCATACTGGATGAAGGTCATCCACTTTCCCAGCTAACTCACCTGGGGTTCAAAAAAGATGAAGCTTCTCCTAAAAACCTTGTTTCTGCAAAATAATTTTTCACCTCATGACAATACACTCTTCTTGCTTAAATAAGGAGAGTTATTTTCTCTGAAACCAGCATTCAGTGTAGTCAGTGCTGAAGGCAGAAATCTCACCATAGTGCCAGCTGCGTCTGCAAAGTGACTTCAGGGAATATGACCTTCAGGAGAGAGCTTGTTTCCTGAGAATTAATGAAATTTATCTATAGCTGCAGAATGGAAATCATGTCCTACAAGAGCTGATTGTCCCTGGAGAGAGAGCAGACTGTAGAGTGAAGTGTGACTGGGTTATTCTGAAGGTAGTATCTGGAGGTCTCTGCTGAACTGTACAGAGGAGTGTTAGAATCACAGCTAGAGTTTTAATGGGATTAAAAAGGAGCAGTGCATATGAAATTCCCTGATCATTGAGGCCAGCATGGGTAGCTGAGGCTAGCAACGGATGCCAAGAAATTGCTAGTTCATTCCACTGGGGCTCTGAGCACCTGACTTCAACTCTCTATTCTGCCATGCCTCTGCGAGAAGTTTAGGGTGATATTCAACAAATCATTTAGCACTGAGGATCCCAAGTACAAAATCTGATCTTTTGACTTTCACTGACATTTTTGTTATCTAATGAAGCAGTCTGTCAAAAGCAAGCAATCCCTGGCTGCAGTGTGATGGCACTGAGTTGTTTATGTCTACCTTTTTCAAGATTTGGGCACATAGAGCAGATTGGCCATGACTGGACTATTTAGGGACAGTCTGGCATCTCTTTAGAGCCTTTAAGTCTTAAAAGTTTTCTATTTGCTTGTTTGCTTGAATTTCAAGTGCCTAATTTGCTGCAGTAAAGTGTTTTCATAACCCTACAGGCACAAATATTGCATTGGCTGAGGTCACACACTGTTGGGGAATGTAGAGATGTTGGAGGAAACAAAGCCTGCTGGGACCCTTGGGACAGAAGACTGTGTGGGGATCTAGGAGTCAAACATAGGCCCAGAAGGGCAGGAATACTTCCACGTGCACAGTTTATGTATAACACATGATGTAAAGCCTGAGCGGTGATCAGGAAAAAAGTAGGAACAATGAAAATGACAGAGTTCAAGCATGTCATTGTTCTTTATTTGTCCCTCTGTGGAATGGCATTAACTGCACTTTCGCCTTTTTAGGTATACACAGGAGTCCTGTAGTGATACCACTACTTTAGCACTGTGGTTTCTTTGTAGGAAAAAAAAAGTCAGAATCTTCAAAATTCAGTATTGGGTAGTTCCTATAAGGTCACAAAAATTCAGTCTTATTTTCTGTCTAATGTTGAGATAGGTAAAACAGCATTAAAAATTCACAATATTCTGACTGCCACCAAACCAAATCTGACCACATTAGATTTCAGATTCTTCTGAACTCTCTAGTGATAAAGCCTGTAAGCCTTTGATCTTTGCTTTGATTCAAAGGACATTAGGTGCTGCTTTTCCATGCAAATCCTCTGTACCTATAAGTATCCAAATTGGAAAAAGTCTGAGTGGGAGGAAGAAATTTTCAGAAAAAAAAAAAATTCCTATGGCGCTTGTTGCTTGGCAACCACTGCCTTTGCCTCTGTTAAGAAAAATAGCTTCCTTTGGAGTTCAAGTCTCAAGCCTGGCTTGAACTAAAAACAAGGGGGAAATGAGAGTGCTGTAGGCTAGGTTTTTCAGTAATTGCAGAGACACTGTTTGCCCATGCCATCTGGCCAAAGGATATAGGGAAAGCAGTCAACAAAGAGTAAGGATTCATGATCCTTCCTGTTGGTCATAGGAATGGATATTTACAGAGTCCTTAAAATGATGCAAAAATACAGGAGATGCCTTTTGGTGAGACACTAAAAGACCTCAGACCATTTCATGCATCAAAAAGAAGGTGGAAGAGTGACTTCACTGTATAAGTAAATGAATGGGGGAAATGCCTTGTATAAAATCACTTTTCTGTCTAGGAGACAAGTGTTAAGTGAAAACCAGTTCCTATGCCAGAAGAAGGGAGGCATATTTATGTTCAAATTAAGGCTCACATTTCTAACAGTAACAGCAATTAAGTACCAAAACAAACTGTCCAGGGAATCTTGTACTCTTTATCACTTGAAGTCTTCAGGTTAAGATAGATGCTGTTTGGAAAACCTACCTTAGCGAAACAGATTAAATACAAGGGAAACAAGCTGAAAGGAAATGTTATGTGATATGCAGGGTATCAATGTGGATTTACTGTCCATTTATCTTGAGACTGAAAGAAATGGTTGGAGTTTTTTCCTCAGTCATAGTGTGCAGGGAGTGATTTTCTTCTGTAGCACCTAGGGTAGCCTGACACAATGGCTTCACCTCTGAAATATGAGGAATGACATACTGAGACTTTAGGGGCTTATGCCATACAGAAGAATTTTACACTTAGGCAGCTAATGAAGTGACTGTTGGTACAGCTCTAAGTTCCTTGGACAATTAAAATTCCATTAGAAAATGAAATATATCTCTGTAAATTTTATCCCCTTTCTGTTTTACTCATACCAACACACAGTTTTTGTGTGGGAGCTACTTTAATTTTCATCTCTATGAAGACAGCTGTTACAACCATTTATACTTGGACGTCCAAAAGTATGAGGTACAGTACAGACAGAAGAGGAAGAAACTTAGATTAAAATTGCTTCCTCAGACTCCCCCAGCAAACAGTGTCCCCTGATTTAGGAGTGCAATTGTCCTCAGTTTTCATGGTTGGTGAGGGAGAGAAGTTGTGCTCTTAATATGACTGCCCAAGCTGTTCTCTAAGAGCATCTGGAAGCTCTTATAGAGAAGCACTTGCACTTGACTAGGGCACAGAACTAATTCAAAGGAAGAAAGAATTCCTTACCCATGAGAAACTCAAAACTTCAGAAGATATTCAGTTTATTGGCTTTTGTGGGCATTGTGTCATTTGCAACACAATTAGCAGGAGCTGCAGCTCATATTAAAGCAGGAGTGTACAGTTTCACACCAAAAGCCTGTAAAAAACATATGAAAAACATGACCCTTGTGTAACTTCCACAGATACCATATTGCTGTGGTGTAATCCCAGTAGGTGCTGAAGCACCCCACGGCTTGCTGCTCACACCACCAGGACCCTGGTGGGGTGAGCGAAAGAATTGGGAGGGTGAAAGCATGAAAACTCATGGGTTAACATAAAGACTTATGGGCTGAGATAGAACAAAAGCTGTGCGCCCAAGCAAAGCAAAATAAAGAATTCTTCCACTACTTCCCATCATCAGGCAGGTGTTTAGTAACTTCCAGGAAAGAGGGCTACATCACAAGTAATGGTAACTTGGAAAGACGTACTCCGTAACTCTGAACATCCCCCCTTCCTCCTTCTTCCCCACGGCTTTTATTCCTGAGCATGATGTCATGTGGTATGGAACACCCCTTAGACCAGCTGAGGCCAGCTGTCCTGGCTGTGTCCCTTCCCAACTCCTCGTGCCACGCCAGCCCCCTCACTGGTGGGGTGGGGTGGGGTGAGTAGCATGTGTTCAGTAATAACTAAAACATCCCTGTGTTATCAACATCGTTTTCATCACAAAACCAAAATGTGTCACTACATAATCGATGAAGAAATTCTACTTCAGCCAAAACCAGTAAACATATATAGGCTTCTCATGACGAAGACATAACCTGTAGCTTTAATTTTCAAAGTGTCACATTAAGACTATTAACTCATATGATGAGGTATGCTTGACAAAGTTAGATGAAAAAGAGGAGTCCATTCAATAAAGTTGTTGCAAAAGAAAGAAGAAATAAGTTGATTCTACTGATGCATGATGACCTGGGAGCTGCAGTTTTGACAGATGAGTTAGGGACTTTAAATGGGCAGTCTGCCTAATACCCACATTGCAATCATACCCATTCATTCCCTCATTAGGATTGAGGGTCAGTCAGTCTGGAAACTAGTTCTAAGTAATGAATAATCCTCCTGAACGCAAATATGAAAAATTGTTGTTAATTCAGACACCTAAATTAGGTAGTACAAACCTAGTGTTATGTCTGGTTTAGAGAAAATGGGAAAATATACTTGGAAAATATGCCAATTATACACTTACACAAATTTATAATGAAAACAGTCTGTCTGTAATAGATTGTTTCTTAGTTCCAAGCTTATTGCTCAAGTAGGTTTGAATTGTTTTAGCTAAATCACATATATTTCATTTGGCTCATTTCAAATCTGAGTTAGATTTAGCAAGAATTGCAGCTGATGTTCACAACAAAATACCAAAATAGGTGGCAAACGCTGCATATTTAAAATCCCTAGTAAATTTGCTTTTATCAATAAAGTGCCAGGCCATGAAAGTTCGTTTCACATCATAAACGTGTGCTGGGTGGTTCCACGCAGACAGGGCACCTGGTCAAAGTCAATAATGTGCAGATGAGAAGGCAAAGGAAGGAACAGGTGGAAATGATGGCAGTCCATGTCTGTTGATGAGCATTTTGCATCCTCAGGTGTGACCAAAAAAATGCCTTAGTCCTTCTACAACCGGGATGAATCAAGGTAGGGACTGGAATCATTATGAAAGAACAACCTAAAGTGGCATGCAGCCCAAATATGCTCTCAAGCAGTAACAAGGGAGAAGCAGGACTTATGTTTCAGTTGAAGAAAGAATAGAGTATTTGTATTGCCTTGGTTAAAGAATCACTCTAAACACTTTACTAAACAGATGCACTCACTTTCTTACTTGCCTTGTGTCTCAGTACTATTTAATTGCACCATAAAAGCAAAACAGATTTATATGATAGCAAAAGAGAGTTTTCCCCTACTTTACACTGAACTGGGTGATTAGACTAATTGCCTCAGGAGAGAAAAGAGACAGACCTTTAGCTTCTGAGGAGACCGTCTCAATCACGGGTTGTTCTGGAAAAGGCAAACACTTCTTGTTGTCTGCTGTGGGTTTGGTTGGCTGTTAGTCCCTGAAAGAGCCTGCAGTATCCACTGTGGTGGGGAAGTGGGGAATATGGTTACTGCCTTGTTTGTGGCTCTGCAGGGTTGTCTCTCTGACACCCTCAGACCTTGGGAATCCTGGGCTGGATCCGCAGGAAGCTTTACTCCTGTTTCATTGGTGCTGTAGCATGACCTAGCAACTGAGTGATAGGAGTCTAAGATAATCAGTTTTGGACTTTGTGACACACAAAAACTCTTAGTTAGGACATGGTCATTTGAATCTCCTTAATAGATTTAGCTCTAGGTGAATTTTTCATTATAATAATGCTTACAATATCCTGAACCGCTCTCATTTTTCCTCGCATATTATTTGAGCTGTTGCGGGTAAAGGAAGATAATTGTAAATTATGTTAATGATAGCACTGTCAGGTATTTCTGATTCTGAATTACTTTCAGAATGTAAGGAAAAGGGAAAATAAGTGAATTTAGAAATGAAATATAAGAAGGACAATACACTTTGAAAGGAGTTGTGGTTTGAAAGATGTGTTAAAGCTATGAAATGGTTATCACTTATAGTCCTTCTTTTGGTCCTTGACCAGGAAAGACCCTGATAAATCTGGCCCTGCTTTGAGCAGGGATTGAGCCACAGGGCCCTCACATGCTCTTCTGAACTAGACTGCTGAGTGAGTCAGTGGTTTTACATGTCTTGCTGAATTAGGAACTGAGACTGGTTAGATAAATTGATCTGGTTAATATTTTTTCCATCCAGGTCACACTAAAAGATTATGTGTAAATCTCAAAGAAGTTTGCAGTGATATTTTGTTCTTTAACTTTCTTTTCACTTTCACTGTGTTCTCGAAGACCAAAAGAAGGACTATTAACAATAATCATGAGAGACGAACCCCACCTGGCTACAATCTCATGTCAGGCAGTTTTAGAGATTGATAAGGTCACTCCTGAGCCTTTTCTCCAGGCTAAACACCCCCAGCTCCTTCAGTTGCTCCTCATAAGATTTCTGCTCCAAGAACTGTGGTATTAGCTCAATAATTGTCAACATAATTTATACATAGTGACATGCAGGATTTAATTTCTGAATAAAATTTCTGGTACCTTCACAAAATTTGTGGAATGGGGCAGAGTAGTTTTGACTGGGCAGAAAATAAAGGCTCTTCCTTTGCCATAAGAGAAGGAATGCAAGGATAGCTTACTAGACTGTGGTGCCTTCAGCAGATGCCTTGTAGATGAAACACAACCAGAATCGGCAAGTGTTCAGTGGCTGAAGATTGCAACCTCTTNCATTTGAATCTCCTTAATAGATTTAGCTCTAGGTGAATTTTTCATTATAATAATGCTTACAATATCCTGAACCGCTCTCATTTTTCCTCGCATATTATTTGAGCTGTTGCGGGTAAAGGAAGATAATTGTAAATTATGTTAATGATAGCACTGTCAGGTATTTCTGATTCTGAATTACTTTCAGAATGTAAGGAAAAGGGAAAATAAGTGAATTTAGAAATGAAATATAAGAAGGACAATACACTTTGAAAGGAGTTGTGGTTTGAAAGATGTGTTAAAGCTATGAAATGGTTATCACTTATAGTCCTTCTTTTGGTCCTTGACCAGGAAAGACCCTGATAAATCTGGCCCTGCTTTGAGCAGGGATTGAGCCACAGGGCCCTCACATGCTCTTCTGAACTAGACTGCTGAGTGAGTCAGTGGTTTTACATGTCTTGCTGAATTAGGAACTGAGACTGGTTAGATAAATTGATCTGGTTAATATTTTTTCCATCCAGGTCACACTAAAAGATTATGTGTAAATCTCAAAGAAGTTTGCAGTGATATTTTGTTCTTTAACTTTCTTTTCACTTTCACTGTGTTCTCGAAGACCAAAAGAAGGACTATTAACAATAATCATGAGAGACGAACCCCACCTGGCTACAATCTCATGTCAGGCAGTTTTAGAGATTGATAAGGTCACTCCTGAGCCTTTTCTCCAGGCTAAACACCCCCAGCTCCTTCAGTTGCTCCTCATAAGATTTCTGCTCCAAGAACTGTGGTATTAGCTCAATAATTGTCAACATAATTTATACATAGTGACATGCAGGATTTAATTTCTGAATAAAATTTCTGGTACCTTCACAAAATTTGTGGAATGGGGCAGAGTAGTTTTGACTGGGCAGAAAATAAAGGCTCTTCCTTTGCCATAAGAGAAGGAATGCAAGGATAGCTTACTAGACTGTGGTGCCTTCAGCAGATGCCTTGTAGATGAAACACAACCAGAATCGGCAAGTGTTCAGTGGCTGAAGATTGCAACCTCTTACTCACATTGCCATTTGGCCTTGGTCTACAAAAACAATTGCTTCAGCTTATTTACATTTTAACAAATCCATTCATGGGGCTTAATTGTTTTGTATGAACCTAGAAAGTAGTCTCAGAATTTCACAAATCCAGAAGATGTGCCCACCTCTTGTATAGCTTTGAATAATTGGAACAAATTAGATTGGCTTTGCTTTGCAGAAGAAGAAATCACTCTGGCTGTTCTTAGGACTGCTTTTCAAGTATTTCCTTTTGATCTATGTGTTCTCCAATTGATGTCAATTAATGTCAAAATGACCGCTTTCTATTTTCCCACCACTTTTTACAGCCTTTCAGAATAATGGTCAGTGGACTGTAATATCTCGCCTGCCCGTATCTTCCCAGACTTACACACACTTTTTGAGTGTAGGCAGAACTGAAACTTTAAAGGTACTTATCTAGTTCCTGAGGCAATGGAAAAGCAAATTAATTTCTAATATTTTTGTAATGGCTGCAAGAAAGCAGTTAAAAGATAAAAACAAAGTTTCTTTTTCTTGGGAAATAAAAAAATAGATTGAAACTTCAAGATTAACGAAATTTTTCTTTGACAAAACCCTTTGTCTGAGTTACAACACCACAGAACAATATATATACACAAAAAAAATATGCAAAAGGATATTTTTAGACACCATTTGGAAGACAAATAGTGTAGAAATACTGACAATTTATAGTGGTAGCCTACCTTTAATAAAGAAATATTTTCCTCCTCATCTGCCTGTCTTTGTTAATAAAACAAAGAGATGAGTTTGGTTAGAGCTGAGTGCTCTAGTGAACTCTTGTGGATGCGGAATCACTTTCTGTCAGAAGACACACACAATCATCCTTCATTGTTTCTCTTTTGCTATTATTTTGCTAATTGCTTCATATTCCCAGAAAAGCAGCACCTTTAGACTGGAACTAGAAATTCCTAGTAGCTGAGATGGATGATTTTTTTCAACTTCATTTCCTGTTGCAGGAAGTTTTGGGTTTATTTCTGTCTCAAGAAAAAGAAATGATTTTGTGTCTAACAATACAAGGAGAGGAGACCAAACACTGTTTTGTACACTCAGAAATACACCTTTAGTATAGACAGTTGAAACCAGTCCTGGCATGATGTTATTAAAAAAGTTGATGAAAAACAGTTCTACTTTCTCCCACAACTTGCAACTCATCTGTAGAACTCATTATTATTAAATATTGCTGAAGCTAAAAGTTGGAGAAGAGTAAGGTGGTTTTTAAAAAATAAAACCTCACCCTTTTCCAGAATTATAAGGTTATTCAAAATTATTATAATGGACAACAGGAAGGTCATGCTTTTTAAAGGAAGCTATGAGAAGGGCAGGCTTACTCATTGCAGGGTTTATGCAGGGAAGAGACAAAGTTGGAATGAGCATGGGATACTAATGAGGCATGTCTCGATTTCTAATTTTTCAGAGGTCAGAGTCCCTGGTGCATACTCTCCACTGCTGACTGCCTGCAGGGTTTCTCACCACAGTTGGCCACAGGCTTTGTCAAGCACAGAATTTTGGACGAGGAGCATAACTGCTCTGATGATAATGCTTGAACTCCCGTGGAATGTACTGAAAGACATAAAAGAACTCATGTGTAAAACTCATACCAAATTCCATCTGAGGCGATAGGAGTTTACTGGGATTGCTTATTGTAAAATATGGTAGAATTGGAAACAGTCATATCAAGGAAGAAAAGATTCAGCCATTGCCTTCCAACCTCTGCAAAGTGGCATCTTAAACCAAGTGCAGATTTGACTCCCAAAACATGGAGGACTGGGAGTCACACATCCAGCCCTGTGGACAGAAAAGGGACAGAACATTTGCCCTATTAATTCTACAGCCATTCTATTTTTTCAGTGGCAGCTGTATAAGGCTTTTCAGATTCTTAAAGCCTTCAGTCAGAAGTGAATACTTTGAGAGGAAAATTAATTACAAGTATCCCCCTGCCTATTATAAATAACACGGACCTAACTTCCTTAAAAAGATACCTCAAATGCCCTCTGCCTGCTCTGATACTGCTTAAATTGCAATAATTCTCAGGGTTGTGAGAAATTGATGGATTGAATACAGTGATTTCCTGAACTCTTAATTCTAATTAAAATTCTGCAGGCTGACAACATAAAATACGAGTCAAAGTAATAATTCAAGGTCATTTTTGTGCTGCATAAAGTGACTTATTTGAAGTGGCATGCTGATTAGGAATATCTAACAGAGAACACATGCTCCTTCCCTGTGCTTGCAGTTGTGTGATTTATTAGCTTGAAGGACAACTTTCCACCATTGTCAAACAGACCTTGTCAAAGGAGAGAAAAGAGATTTTGAAGCCTGACCAGGAGTCTGAACAACACAAAAAGGTTCCTCACAGTGGGGCATTCATAAAAGATTTATCTATTCTGTATTTATTAATAATGTGAATTATTTGTAACATTTATATTATATATTTCTTACTGTAAGACAGAGGTTTAATGAGCACAGTGCCTCGAACTCTCCTGAGAAGGGGAGCAAAAAAGAGGGATGGGCAGAAATCTCTCTTCTGTCATTTCCCATTTTCTGCCTTTTTCCCCTTCCGGGGACTGGCATTCAGCATTGTTAGTTGTTTGACTCTAATAAGATGTAATGTGGTGGCACATGTGAAATTCCAGTGGGTTATTTATAAATAAAACGTATGTTAGAACAACAGCAGAACTCTTATAATGAAGAGCGAGCACTGAAAATTGATGGCCACCTCTGCTGAATAGGTGTAAAGTCTCTTTTTCTTTTTTTTTTCAAACATCATGCATGATGCATTTATTCCTGAATCAGAACTAATCCTGACAGGTTGTTCCAACATGTAAACCCAGTATGATAAAAAATGTACAATTGTTTTCATGTTACAACAGCATAGTTGTAATGAAGCTTTCTAGAGTGTAAGTTAGTTTTCTAGTCCTCAAAGGTTCTGAAAACAGTGGACTTAAAATTAAATTTTCTAAGCCTGTTCTCATTACATTCACCATGTCTGTGAACAGACGAATTTCAGAATATCTGTCTGGGGGGGTTATGATTTTATCTTCATCTAATAACTTCTGAGACTAAACTGAGGGGCTTTTTTAATCTTCAGTTTGAAATTTGTCATTATTTATCATTACAGTTTCCTGTCTGTGCTAGTGCTTGCCCTCAGAATTGTAATCAAGACAAAGGCAGAAGCTATGCTAGGAAAAAGAGAAGAGTTCTTCACTTGAGTTATCAATAATAAAGCACTGTAAATTGATGTCAAAGACAAGACAGGTTGAAGCTTCCAAATATAGTAGTTCGAGTAGGCCTGGGGCTTGTTTATAATAAAGAGGCTTTATGTGTCACTGTCTCTTGGTCAGGGGAACCTTGACAAGTTCTATTACATTTCTTTTTTTTAATTTAATTTAATGTGGGTTTTAACTCACAAAAGGGATAATTATTGCGTATTTTTACTCCTGCATTTTTTCTGTCTTCTTGCCATGTGCTCCCTTGGTTCCAGAAGTGTGCTGGATTTTAAAATAAAGGTTGAGAATGATCTGGCCTGGTAATATTATTTAAAGAAATGAGCTTTGCTTTTCTGTGGTAGAAACTACAAGCCTGTTTGATGCCATCATGCCTTTCTTGCCTTGCTCAGCCCCTTGCATTTTGTGCCAGCTTTGACAGAAAGTTCCTCACTTGGTATGTAAAATAATGCCTTTGTGGCCTACTGTGGCCATTATTTGCCATTTTCAGGGGGGTTTGGATGTTTTCTTCCTTGAACCTACTGCAAGTCTCAAGCTTTTCACCTCTCTCTCGTGCAGAAAATGTTTGCACCCAGTTAGAAGTGAAGGTATTAGGCTCTGTGGGTTGTGGCAAACATTTTTCATCTCCAGTGTTTGGTAGTGTGAGTCAGTCCTTTTCACAGCGCTTTGCAGTCCTGGGAGATTTCTATGCCCACAGCTGCCTGCGTTTTCCCATCAGGTCTGCCAGCAGAATTACACAGTCCAGCTGAAATTTTGATTTCCCTGTGAACACTTGTCAAGGTGATGTTTCAGACATCACCAAATTTGAGATACAACTCCTCTTTCTGGGCAAGGTGAAGCCAAAAACTCCTTTTACTTCTCTACTTCAGACTTGCAGGCTGGCAGTCAATGTGTTTTATTTGGCACTTAAAAAACAACATTCATGTCTTGATGATAATAGTGCTTGCAGGCAAAAGAAAGAAAATATGGAGCCATGGTGCAAAGCACATCTCCTGGCAACGTGAAAATTCTGAAGCTCTGTTTCTGACTCTATCAATATCTTCCCATTGGAAATATTACAGGACGCTTGCACCGCTGAGAGATCTCCATGTCAGCGGGAGAGGAGGAGATGTGGACGATGTGCCACCTCCATGTCCTGTGAGCCAAGTCAGTTCCCTGCCTTTATGCAACAGGAAACAGAAACCAGGTATTCAGTTCTTGGGGTAATGTGTGCAAGAGCGAAAATGAGCAAAAAAAAGCATAAAGCCCTCTTTATTTTCACTTGTTTTATCATCTGGAAGGTAGAAAGTCCCTGTGAATGAATTGCTTGAAGAATGTATTTCCTCAAATATCTATAATTTTTATGTTTGTACACAGAGTTAGAAGACATTTGTGCTTAGCTCTTAGCACATGGTGTATTTCTTCAATTCCCAGGATATTTGCATTCCCTTTATAAATAGTCTGAACAGGAAAATGAGACTGAAAGATTTTAGGTAAATTATTCAGATGATGAAGATGATTAAAAATAATTGGAGCTCCATTAATATGGCACTATAAAAAATAACAAATGGAAAAGTACTGGGAAGAAGTATGAAAAGAGAGATTTGAAAGGTTCATAGAAGATAATTACATTTCAGTCATTTTGTATTGCAAAACACAATCATGTTTTAATACTCTATTTTGTTAAGGAAAAAAACCCCTACCACAATTTTTCCATATCTACCATTGTCACAACTTTTAATCGAGAAATTCCTATATTTAATTACTTACAGATTTTACATTTACATAGCAGAAGTTACAAAATGTTCATCTTGAAATGTTTTAGCTTGCCTACTGCCAAGAAATACCATAAAATGGGGTGAAATATATATTTTAATTTAGCTCCAAATGAAAAAAAAAATAGTTTTTTTGAGACAAGACAAATATTTAAAATAATTTTTTTTCTCAAAAATTTTAAAAGTAAAAAATTATGATGACATATTTTGTGCATGGGTAGGTGATGTTCTAAGTTATTTTCCATTGCATATTTATTTTTCCTTGGCACATTATGGTAGAAACTGATTTGACAATTGGCTCACAGGGTGGTCACCTGTCACCTCACACTGCATACTGATGCTTCTGTTGTTTCCAATGCTGCCCAGGGTCTGTGGTGGAAGAGTCTGGGAGCAGTATTTGTCACTAATTCTCCTTGCTCCTAAACCTTCTTCAATTCCCTATTCTCCTGGGAATGATTCTCTCTTTCATTTTCACTGTCAGGAGAGGCACCATTTTTCATTCTCTTTGTGTTCTAGTGATTTAGCTACACCTTGTCCTTCGGGGAAACTTCTGAAAAGTCAGACTTGGATAATTACAACAGAGCCAAAACAGGCGCAATACCTGCTTCTGTCTGAAAATCCTCTCTAGTGATTTTCTGAGTATTTCTAAATAGTCCCCAAGACAGGATTCATTTAAAACTATGCAACACAGCTCATGATGTGCCTACATTATACAGGAAGAAGAGCAGGAACACAAGTTAAAGCTGACCCACACAGATTACTGACAAAGTGGCTGCTGCATTTGTGTACCTATTTGGGTCACAAAGTGATATTACTGTGTTCTTTGGGTGCTATTGCCAACCAGTGTGCTTCTTTCATGCTTGAAGTGGCTCAGGGAGTGCCACACTGGGTACTTACAGTAGCCATCAAGTCTTTCACCATTTTAATTTTAGGCCTTATTTTACGTTGATGAGAAGGGATGAGACTACACAGAGATCATTTGGAAGAAAAATCCTGACTCTGCAATAGTTTTGTATTTCTCAAAAGTATCTTGAGATAGCTGAGTATTCAAGTATTCAAGAAGTGATGTCCCAGCTGAAATAATCTTTAGCTGGAGTATTTTATTTGAGATGAAATGTTTACTGATTTGAGTATTTAGAGATGAAATGCTTACTGTATTGATTTCTTCTGACTGCATAAACACCCATTAAATACACAACTACAAAATGTCTTCACACTCTTCCAATCATCCATCTGCTTAGTTACATCCGTCCGGAGTAACCCAGAAGCACAGAACAGACTAATACTTTTCCACTGTAGGAAATTTTCTGCAGTGCTCCCTGCTGTCAGCAGAAGGATAGCCCCCACAAAGGACAAGCTGTTACAAAATGTCAGGTGTCCGTCTCATGGCTTGGAGAGTACATCCAGCTTATGGCACGTTTGGGGAACAGTCGAGGTGCAAAGAGAAGGTGGTTTTCTCGGTGAGAAGCATGTTACTCAGAGCATTTTGGGTTAGAAGTAATGTTAACAAACCTCTTGGGAGGCAATAAATAGCCAGTCTTCTACCAAAGCATCATGTAATGTTTCAGTAGCCAGAGGAGAGCAGGGCAAGAACTGTCTGAGGAACAAGAGAAAATGGTAATAAACTCTTCACTTGGCTCTCACTTCACCGTAGCCTCCCACAAAGATGAACCAAGTTACTACTGTGAAGGGTAGTTTGATACATTGTGCCTCAAAGGTGATGCCTAAGTGTACCTTCTTAGCTTCTTTTTTTCTTATGGTTGTTTTGCAGCTCGTTTTGTGTTTATCACAGCAGTTCTCTTTCCTCTCACTTTTTTTTCTTCTTTTTTTCATATTTCCTCACAAATTTTCATACCCTTCTTCACTTTCTTATTTGATTCCTCCTTTCCTCTCTCCATATCCACAAAACGAAGCTAAAGTGCCTTTTTTCTTCTTTCAGCATCTGCCTAGCTGTTTGGCTTGGCAGTGTTCACGGGCAGCTAGATTTCCTTTTGAAGCTGAACACTGACTTTCAAAGTCAGATTGGGAACAAATTTTAATGCTCCTTTACTGAACTTCTTAATTCAAAGCTAAAATTTAAGCAGGCCAACTCTCTTAGAAGCCTATGCCACAGGCAGGAGGAAGGACAAATGTGATCTAAGTTGCCTTCCAAGAGACTGAACATCAAAGAACAATCACTACCCATTCCCCAAGCTATGCAGAAGGCTGGATTTCCTGGGCAGACTTATTCTTATTTTTAAATCTTGCTCTCAGGACAAAAGCTTTCAAGTTCAGGACTAAATTTTTCAGTACCCCAAGTAGCAATGCACCGTTAACCAGTCAAAGGGCAGTCAGTGGGAGTGAAGGTTTTTATTATCTTCAGGCTTTTGATTCTCTAATGTAGGTAGAAGTTTTCACACCAAAGGGGTTGCCTCACCCCAATTATTTCTTCCTGCTCCTCTTCCCCAGCCTGGGTCTCAGAAGCATTTCCAACAGTTTGTATTAAAGTCTAGTTTCTAATAAAACTAAGCTGGTGCTGCTTGACCTGTTCCAAATTTCACTGTTATCAGATGTTCTGATGTTCTTTTTTTCTTTTTTCTTTTTTTTTTAATAATAATAAAGTTCAGAAAGACATCTTCTGAGGAGAGCAGAGAATATGGAAGAAAATGGAGAAGAAATATTACAAGAGCAGGGCTTCTTTCCTCTGCTTTTCTTCCTTTCTTCCCTCTCCCTGTTTATGCATCCCTCACTCTTCTGTCCCTGAGTGCCTTGTCAGAGGCAACCCCTGCACCCTCAGTTCTTCCGTATTGGCATAGCTTGTTTGCTCTTTGCTTTATTACAGATCCTGATATATTTGGGAAGGAGGATTTGAAAGTGCTCATGTTACCCTACCCCTTTCTCACAGAACATGAACTGCGGCTCAATACACCTTTGAAAATCAGGGACAGACAGAAGGCAAAAAATCAAAGAAATAGAAACTTTTACATAAAAACTACCATCTTAAACTTGATGGTAATTACAACAACTTATTAGATAGTGGTGGTATGTGGTTCAGGAGATAGAGATGTAATGTGTTGGCAACTGTTAAATTTTGCTTCTTCCAGTGCTTGGCTGCACGAAAATATCAATAAATTGAACCAAAGTATACTAGGATAAGTGCTTTATTCCATGCTGAGACACTGGTATCACTTTTCAACCAGCACACTTAGAGCAATAAAACTCTCCACTTCAAACAAGCCCTAGATGAACGATAATATAGTGTTTCTGAATGCTTTTCATGAAATTAAAATTATATTCTGATTAGCACAGTAGCAAAGCCTTGTTTACAATGACCTCTTCTTATTCAGGTAGGAGTCATGTTTCTCTTCCCACAGTAAGCAAGAAACTGGAATTTTTGAGTTTTTGGCAATAGTTTCCAGTACCTGTTCAGAAAAACTTCTTGCATTCCTTTATTTTCTCTATTTTTAAATTACATTGCTGAAAAATCATAAACCTTATGCATCCTCAAGACACTCATGTCAGAAAAATGAGAAGAGAGATGCTCCTAGACTAGACATGGATGCATAGGAGATTAATTTTAAATGTGAATATTTCTTTTGATGTTCAGATTATTTGGAATATCTGCTGTCATAGAATGAAATATGTCCTTCTATTTTGGTCCATAAATAAAAGACAAGCACTTTTTTTCAATATCTGCAATCTTAAAAAACCAATAATCATCAAAGACAAAAGACATCAGGGACACTTACTCTTTACAATTGCTCTCCAATTCAAGTGTACTTTATGTTTTTCCTTTCTACAGAAATGACATCAAAAGTTTCAGTCATTATCTATATGAGGAAAATGTGTTCTTTTTCTCCCGATTTAAAAATTTCCCACTGTTTGGCATCCCGCAAAGTAGTATTATTGAAGTGATAAATTAGATTTTATTGCTTACTGAGCAACGATTGGACTTCTGCTAATCATTTCTAATGAAGCAAATCATGTTAACAGTGGGTTGCAAGCAAATCAACGCCAGTAATTTTACTTTAGGAACTCTTTTTATAAATTAGATAAAGGAAATTGAAAAATGTTGTCGTTTGATAAAATGTAAAGGATTGGAAAGAATATGACATTCTCCAAGTATGGGGCATAAAAATACTTTTTTCCTAGCACCAAATTCCCACTGGGTTTATGTGTCAGAAAATGCAAACCGGTAAATGCTTGTATAAGAACAGAAGATGATTTCTTTCCTTTTGTTAGAAGAACCTGTGTGGAGACAGGAGACTTCCCTGTGTATTGTTATTAGCTGATGAGATTTCATTTCACCATCTCAATTAACACCTCAGACTCAAGCATTCTCAGGATCACTTGCTAGTTATTAATATTTTAGATAAGGTGAACAAAATCCCAACACAAATAATGGCAGTGATGAAATACTTTCCTTGGAGACACTTCAGACAATGGAAAGAAGTGCAAGTCTATAGTGGCTGCAGTTTTTAAATTTCATTGCCCATGTAAGACCATATATGGTCTTATATTTATGCTCTGCTTTTTGAATACAGGTCCTAGGTCTGGACCCTAGATCCACATTGATGTGCCCTGTGGGTCCCAGTCCTTTTGCACTCCAAACCACCACTAATCACCGCTTTTTTCCTTACTTCCCTCATCTTTCAGACCTGAAACTTCTATAAGTCCATTTTTGCTATAACCATACTCTATAATGCGTCTAATCTAGCCCCTGTGTACAGCTGCACAATCTCCATCAGACAGAAAACTCCAAGAGTTGATGGAAATAATGTTAATGTTTACCTTGGTGAACTAGACATCTTGAAAGTAGCTGTGTGCCTAGCACAAAAACTAACATGGATTTAAGAAGAAACTGCATTAATTTTCCTATAAAAACGAACATAGAAAGGCATCATCTGGAAAATTTAATAAGATGCAGCAGTGTGGAAGAGTGCAAGCATCTTTTCTTTCTGGGCTTAAATTTATTTGCTATATTCTGGGTCTTTTGTTTGGCTGTTACTGTTTTGTCACCTCCACAGTGAAAAATTTTCCTGAAAGCATCTAGCTCCTCAAACTGGGAATGGGACTGTGAGCTGCTCTTCTTCATGTCTGGGTTTCAGAAAGTTATCTATGCAGTTGGTCTTTGCTTGCCATAAGCTCAGCAGCCAAAATTTAAGTCAAAAAATGCTGTGCTACCCAAAAAGCCACAGTTGATATTTTTTGCCAGCATGGATGATGGTTAAAGACAGATGTCAGCTAAACTGTTTTGTCATATGACTCTTTGAGAACTTCTCAGAATGATCCCATGGTAAATGATTTGCTCCCTTAAATACAAAATTAGTTGCCACTTCAACATCAGTATAAAGGAAATATTTGATAATGATCAGTAGGCAGATGATGTAACTAAGGAGATTGATTATTTTTATTTTCCTAAAACATTTCTTGATCTTCTTTGCAGTCTGAGAGGTTCTTTTCTCAGTCTCTCAATGCTTTTTTATCTCACAGATTCTGAAAGGGAATTCAAAAGAACTTTGAAAGAATTACGGAAAACCTTGGAGAGTCCTTTGAAGAATTCCATCCTATTATTTAGCACAATAGCTCAATTCCCCAATTTAATAATCCCACTAAAAAGAAAGCCACAAGATGCTCCCCTACCCACCCTCCTGTTGGAGACACAAAAGGCAGAGATAACAGGTTGAGATAAGAACAACTTACTGGAAACAGCAATGAGCTAAGGAAATAAACAGTAACAGCAACAATATTAATAACAAAAATGTACAGAGAGAGGGGGATTTACATGCAAAATGCTCACCAAGCCCAGGACAATGAAAACCAATGGTGGACAGACCCTACACCTGTCACGTTTGCTCCCCTAACCAGAAAGGGCCTTCTTCAGGGAGTGAGAGGGAGTCCCTTCTCCCTGCCTCTGATTTGCTTGGCTGATTTTGCCCTCATCCTCCCAGGCTTCCAGAGCCAACTGAACTTTTCAGTGTAGCTGAAAAATACAGGTCTAAACTACTCATCTGGACTCATTTAACAGCCATCTGGAGATCCTTCCAGAAGGTGATTCACCTCATTTTCTCAGAGAGCTGTCCCTGCAAGTACCTACCTCTTTCCATTCTCTACAAAGCAGTCTTGGGCAATTAGCTGTAACTGTTCACAGCCATCTTAGAGACATAAGTTTTGGAAAGCTGATGGTGAAAGTTCCTGCTCAGAAGGGAAGACATTGGCCACACAGAAAGCATTATCATCACCTCCATTTTACAGATGGACAGGTTAGGCTAAGAGGCTGCTACTTGCTTACTCAGTGTCCTGTAGTCAGTTTATGGCAGCAATAGGTGCACTTCAGTACATTAACCATTAAATAAGCTATTAAGATGCCCAGCCATTTAATTTTATATAACAGCATGACATGGGTGATTGTGGGTTATTTTTAACACATTTGTAACTTCACCGATTGAATTCATAGCTCAGATTTCAGTTCCTAATAAAACCAGCACCTAATATTTGGGAAATGATCACCAGATTGCTGTTATTTTTCCTGCTGATGCTTAAATAATTTTGATAGATTGGTAAGTAATTTTGAAAATGGTCAAACTGCATCTGACTTCAGCATTTGGACATAATGACTTGACTGCAACAGATGTCATTTTTATGTTAGAATGATGCATGAGTCACACTATTCTGCCATGTTGAAAGAAACACTTGTTATTTTTAGAATTTGGCTTATAAACAAGTCACATTTCCATTTGCTGCCCAAGGGTGAAAGAGTAGCTGTCATTTTACTGATAGCACATACTGCACCATATGTCTGAACCCTGAACTCCTGTAAAGTTGGGTGAAAAAAGCAAACGCAAAATGAAACTTTCCTTTTCTCCCTGTCTTTGTCTTTTCAAGCACAAAATCTTCAGGGAATTATTTTCATGGTTGATCTCATTGTTTCATTCAAGAGAGTGCAAGAATCAAAATGATTATAAGACTGACTTATGTGTTTATAGTGGTTTTAAAAGTGATCGGGCTTTTCAGGGATTTGCACTCTTGACACAAAAGACAACAACATGTTTTGGAACTGAAATTCTAAGGTTACTCAACTTCGTATCACCACTTCTGACAAATTTCTGAAATTCTACCTGCTACATATATTTTTATGACCATAACATCTCGCATTTTCTCCTTGTCTTTTAAAACATAGAAACATGTCTTTGTATGATAGCTCCCTGTCCTTTGCTATTGTTTTTGTCTCACTGAGAAAAAATTATAAGAAGACAGACATTTAAATTATACTGTAATTTTCAAGAAAAGAGGGTTTTCATTATTTGGAAAGGAACTAAGATGGGAAAAATATTGTATTGTGCTTTGGAAAGCACAAAACATTTCTTTCGTGTGCCTTTTTTTACACTACTTCACTACCTTCACATATTTTTCCATTTAATATAGTCCCTGTAGTCATTGTTTATCTAGGCTGAACATCTTGGTCTACACTAATTCTTGATGCAACTCTGCTGTTTCTCCCAAATTGCAGCAGGGATGACATTATCCCAGCTTTCTGTTCTTGTTTTACCATGAGGCAGAAGCTATTGCGACCAAGACACAACAGTAAGAAAAAATCAGCTCCCCAGGAAATTCTTCAGAGAAAATGAGACTTGATGGACCAACCGGAGTAACCCGGACTCAATTCTAAATAATGTATTAGAGAGCCAACACCATAGTCATAATTGGGAATGAAAAAGAGGAGGATGAGGCATGAAAGAAAGGTCTATGTGAACAGTATACTTACGACTAAGGATTGTTAAAAAGAAGTAGGTATCGATTTAGAATATAAGAAGTGGATGGAAATTGGGAAAAGTGAATACAGAAAACCTGACTGCAACAAAGACCTTGCTTTTGTTCCTTGCTTGTCCCAGGGCAGAGCCAAACTTAGCTCTATAATTTTAAAGCTTTTCCTTAAACATAGGTATTTTTTGCACTTATGTATGTGGGTATATATATATGTTTTCAGATAAGCATAGACCTTAATGCTTCTTCTGAAAGAGTCTCTGGTGTAAGAGAGGAACAAAAAAGTGAATTTCGGCATATGCAAGCCTTCTGAGCCTTCTGTTTGTGATGCTCGAGTCACTTGTCTCAAGATCATTGTGCTCTTAGAGCAGTATCTCTGAGCTCAAATTCCTCAGATGTGTCGCATATCTGCAGGTTAATGGAGAGCCTAATCACAGATCTTAATGGACAGATCACTTTTACCTGTTCATACTAAGGATTGGGAATTTTACAGTGTCCTCTAACTATGATCCAAATCAAGTTAGCCATATGGCTTCCAGTTATGGTCAGTTTTAATAGTAATTAAACCGTGTTTCTTTCTGGTTGTGAAAAATTTGAAAACTGTAACTATCCCGTAATATTGTTCTCTATATTGAAATTTGTCAGCATTTCTTCATTAAGTAGACATAATTCATAGCTACTGGTCAGATGTTGCTTTAAATCAACCTCATATTACTCAGAAAAATTTTGTTAGTGATTTATCAGTAATTTTCTTCTACTTGCCATCATTGACAGATCTGTCTTTACTTTTTTTTACCTGCAGTAGACTTATTTTGGGAAGGAAAACGAAGCATAGCAAGGGCTTTTGTTCAGCTATTGAAAAGGATTTGATTACACACAACTGAAAGCAAGGAGAATTTGACAGAGTTTGAGTTCTAGTCCTGGCAGAGTACAACTGCGTGAAAAGTTTTTTTATTCATCATAGATCATGTGACTTATTATGCCAGTAAAGAGGCTCTACTAGCATAGAACTGACTCTTCATAATGCTGAGAATCCATCATGTTGACATATATATTTCCCACTGAACTGTGGCACTTTAATTGATCTTATTGACTAGTAGGGCTTAGAGTGTGCTCTTTGGCTAAGAGACAGCAGATCAGAGAGGTGGTAACTCACAGCATTAGTGGTGAAATGAAGGTTCTCCTTGTCCATCCACAGGAGCTGGAATAACCCCTTAGATTCCTTCCTCCAGTGGCCTGCTTCTAAATACTAGGACAGCAATGCCTGAACATATAAAAATGCCTTATGAAAAAGCAAGCAATCTATCCTCAAATGTATTATTTAAAGTAATGTGAATGGAAGAATTTTTTAACACTTGGGATTGACAATACAGCAATATAACCCTACTATAGTGAGATAATATTGTATGCTTAAAAATTTTATGAATCACATCAGATGTAATTGTTTCCCGTTTAAAAAATGTCTGTTTCTACCACCAAGTTAATAACTCACACTGAAAGCTTCATTGGGTTTAATTATGGAATACTCTGAACAAACCAAACAATCTTTCCTGCCTTTAAGGTGTCAGAGCAGGCATTGTTTCAAGGACTAATGTGCATTAGATGGTGAGGACAACTGTGAATCGGAAACTCTTAGCCCACTCAGGAGCTTCATGACTTTAAGTTTTACACTGCAGATGAATAAAAAAAATCTAATTTTTCAACTGAATATCCATCCCACTAGTGCAACTGTTATAGCTTGTCCTGGAAAGTGAAATTTTAAAACTGTTTTGCATTTGAGTATATGTTAATAGAAATCAGAAAAAAAAAACAAACTTAAATAGCATAAGTATGAATGTAATGAGAGGTTCTGAACCATTCTTTAGAAAATGGCAGCATTTTAATATTGTTTATAGATTCCAAATCTGGTGTTCCTCTCATAAGGTGTAAACAATGCCAATAGAATTGCACTAGCATGAAACGTGGTAACAAAATACTTTGGAACAGGAGAAAATGACTGTTTGGATATTGCCCTTTGTTTATGGACAGTTAATTGACCGAAAGGAGGCCAAACTGAGCACAACTGCTGTCAAACACTGCACAGTCCTAGTCTCAGCAAAGTGCCTTGGGAGACCCGAGTAGAGAGCTCATGTCACTATACTTCCTTTATTAGAAAAACCCTACCCACATAGAAAAATATAAGGAGCAGTTTAGTCATCAACCAAAAATAATGAAGCAGCAAAGACTGAGACAATGGAATAAAGGGAAACCAAGAATCCCTGTAGAAGAGAGAAAAAAAGTGGAACTAGGGATCCCTCCCATCAGCCTCCTACCAAGAGCCATGCTGGGTCCCAACACCAACCCAACCATGCTAGTGGTCAAAGGAGCACCTTGTTTGAATGCCCATGTACATTCCTTGGCACAATTTTAGTGTGAAGTATCTACTAGTATAGGCTATTGCAAGAATTTGAACTTCGAATATATAAAGGGAGCTTGTAAGAAAGATAGAGGCCTTTTACCAAAGCCTGTAGTGACTGGACAAGGGATGTTGGTTTTAAACTGAATGAAGGTAGGTTTAGACTGGACATAAGGAAGATTATTTTATGAGAAGGATGGTGAGACACCGGAACTGGCTGTCTAGAAAAGTTGTGGATTGCCATAGACATGTTCAAGATCAGATTGGACAAGGCTATGAGTGACCTGGTCTAGCAGAAGGTGTCCCTGTCCATGGCACTAGATGAACTTCAAGGTGCTTTCCAATGCCCCCCATTCCGTGATTCCAACTGCCAGATCTAGAGCGGATCTTACTCCATCGAGTTCTACTGAAGGACCCTCCCATTAAGAAAGACAGTGCAAGTACAGATTGTTGAAGCATAAAACTTAGGCACTGCATCATTCATAGTTCAGTGCATTAGGTCTGTAAAGGAAGATGACACAATTTGACAGGCCTTGGAGAAAGCATTCTGAAGTCGAAGAGTTATGGTGGGAAGTGGGCATTGCTCCCATCATAAGGCGTGGGAGGTAGGGAACTAGGAGAGGTGGAAGAGCACACAAGATTTAAAGACACAAGCTCTTCAGATCTGGGCAAGAAGCAGGACATTTCATATCAAGCAGAGACTGAGAACAATAGTTCTAAATTTAACTTTGTTATGATAATGCATGAGACGGGAAGAAACAGCTATCTGATATATTTCAAACAGAACATGGTGTTAGTAAGGGGGGGTGATACATTTATTTCTTCCTGTGAGATACAGACAGGTGGCACAGTGAGCAGGTCTATCTTTTAATTCAACAGAAAAGCCGTATCTCTCTATACATGAATTTTAGCAGCCAGACAAATGATATTTTTCAATTTACAAGTATTTTTGAAGGAGATGGGAGACCCATTTTGTAGGTCACCCTGAGGGCTCAGGACTGGGATATTATAGAAATAAAATGTGTTTTGCTGCTCATAATAGGCTAGTTTTGCCCTCCAGTGATGCTTCCATGACTTTGCACAGTAAGTGTTCAGTCAGCTACTGGCATGTCTATGTCAGGGAGTGCAACACTAATGCAATAATAAAAAGGGTTTTTTCTACAAAAACTATGAAGGCTGTACGTATCTGCCCTTGGGAAACTGCTGTGTGATCTTAAATAACTCAAGGGGATCAGGAATTTTCTGTAAGAAGGACCACATTTCTGATACAGTATCGCTTTTACCTATCACTTGCAGAAGTTCTGCTCTCCGGATATTTCTTTTTCTTCTAATCACATGTGGCAACACTTCCCTTTTAGGTTACCCGAAGGTCTCCCATCTCTGGGAAAAAACCCAAACCCAGAATCATATGAATACACATAATGATTTTTTAAAAGATAAGGGTGTTTCTTGCTCATCTTTTTCTTACCCTCCTTCAAATCTTATACGTGTTCTTTGCTGCTTCGCTTCAGGTAGCAATTTCCGAAGGAGGAATTTTCACTGTGTCGATAGGTCCTTGTTGCCTAGGAACACTTTTCAGTTTTCCACTGTGTTGGTATTTAGGTCACCAGTGAATTAATCTTTTTAAAATTATAGCTATGTAGTCAATCACCAATTCTGAACTATCCCATTGAGAACTGGCAGTACAGTACCTAGTTGCTTACGGATTGAAAAGTTAAATTGAATGTTCTGTTTGCAAAGCAATTCTATGACAGAGAAAAGAAAACGGTTTTCCTTCATAGTAGGAAAATATCTACACTTTGCAATAATAAACTCTGATGTTTTCTAACCTAGATTGAATTTAACAATGTTGTCTAAAGGATAGACCCTGTCCCCATTAGGGTTTTCACAAAACTCCCTTCACTTCAGAAAAGCAGGATCAGGTCTTATCAGAGCAAAGGGAATTCAATCATCTTTCTTTGAAGCCACATTCTCAAGATCAATGAAACTTTTCCATATTTCATGCTGAGATATATGGAAGTAATGACCATTCTGTAAAAGCTGTAAATAGTCATTGTTCCTGAAACATGAGAAGAAATTAAAAAAAGAAAACTTATTTTGATTATCAAGGAAGTTATTTCTTATGTCAGTATTGCATTTTGAGTATCTAGAATACAGGTCTTCTAATAAATTAGGGAAATTTGATATGTTCTGCTGATTGCTACCTCATTTTTATCACATTACTGAGAAAGGTGACTTGTAATTGAGACCCATCTCTTGCCACCTCCCTGGTAACTGAATCTGATCATTCCTGTAATACTGTAAAGGAAGAGAAATAACTGGATAAAACATCAATTGGAACATGCCTCCAGTCCTCTATTTTCCAGGATTATTGGAAATTTTGATTATTGATTATTTTTTCAAGGATGAGTTTTTTGAGCCTATTGCCCTCAATATCTCATTGCTAGCCCTCAGAGCTCTTCAGGGATGTCCAGAACTGAATGGGGTATGATTGTGGTAAAATACGTACAACGGGACATTAACTGCCTTGCTATGTAGTGCATCTCTACACATGCTGCTCAAATCAGTAAAGGGATTTGAATAATCCGCAGATTACTTCATAATGATCAAGGAGATAATAAAATGAGTGTAATAGGCACAGAACACTGTTTGTTCCGCTTGCACTGAGCTGTTCAGTCTTCTCATTATTAAAGAAATAATGTGATACTGAATTTAGGAAAAGTTATGGACTGGATCTTCTGCTGGTGCTTACCTCATTGAGACCATATGTGATCATACCAGCAGGTATCCTTCCCCAGTTCACTGTCACAATCATAACTGTGTGCATGGCACTGAGGGGAGACATCCAAAAATGGCACAGGTAAAGGATTAAAGACGAGTCTCAGAAGAGACCTTACTGCCCTCCACAACTACCTGAAAGGAGTTTGTGGTGAGGTAACTAGCAATAGTACAAGAGGAAACAGACTGAAGTTGCACCAGGGGTGGTTCAGATTGGATATTAGAGAAAAATTTTTCAGACAGAGTGGTTAATCACTGGAACAGACATCCCAGGGAAATGGTGGAGTCACCATCCCTGGAAGTCTTCAAAAAACAAGTGGACCTGGCACTTCGTGATATGGTTTCGTAGACATGGAGATATTTGGTCAAAGGTTGCACTTGATGATCTCAGAATTTCCAATTTTATTCAGAAACACAAATGGTTCACACTACAGAGAGGTTTCAAGTGGATGGGTTGAAAATGGTAGTAGTTCTAAGCCACACTCTAATTATTACCGCATTTATGAAGCATTTTTCTTCACATTTTCATGAGGAATATTTTTAGGTTGATTGGGTTATTTATATGTAAAGTTATGTTATGTTATGCTCTATTACGTTATTTTATGATTTATTTTGTTTTTATGCCTTTTTTTCCTTTCATTTTTGATGAAGGTCAGTGACAAACTAGGTAATATGTTGGACCTTCAATCCAAAAAAGAACACCAAACAGGTGAAAAGCACAAGTAGTTCAATGGGAACTAACTTAACAGCTTGGTAGATTGCATAATTAATCAAATCTTTAAGGCATTTATAAATTTAGAATTTCTGTATTTACAGGTGTCCTGGTAAAAGACTTTGTGATTGAATGAGGAAAGGAGGAGAGTGTGTTATCATAAGCAAAAGTAAGACTTTGTGAAACTCTTTGTAGTGATAACTGATGAACTGATGTTTGAGTTCTAGGTGGAAAAAAAATCCATTCTATTTGAAGTAAGGTTCTCTGATCATGTTTACTGATTCTTCCATTTAGACATCCTCTAACACCTACTAGAAATAGCTACTCACTTTTTTTTCCCCATATTTTTATAGCTGAAGTGATATTACTCTGAGGGGTAAAATCCACTGATCTCCTTTGCCCATGTCAGTTGGATGGAATTCAGTCCACTATTATGTCAGGTTAGCAGAGTGGAGATTGAAGGAGACACTGCCTCTCCCATGACCAGGGAACTTCCCGTGTCTCCCTTTGTGCCCTTCAGGAGATGCACAGTCCTTTGCAGGACATTCAGGAAGCTTGTCAAGTCCTGTTTGAATACAGTAAGAGTAATTGGGTGCTCACTTTTGAAATGTTATTTTTCATTTCTGTAACAGACAAAGAATAACAAACTGCCATTACACTGAGGTTGTCAATTGCTCTCCAGCGGCACTTGTGCTCCAGCACTTCACAATTAATCTTTGCAGACTGTGTGTCATTTAGGTTCCTTGGGATGCTTTGGTATGAGAAGAGTTATATGCACAATGCTGGTTTATTTTTTGCTAAAATAGACATGCAAACATTGAAAGGAGCAGAAGAGCAGAAAAGACTTCTCTATAAACACAATTTTCACTTGCATTAGTTTAGTATTGTTCCAAACTGTCCTGAAGATGCAGAAGAGTGCTGCATGTTCAAAGGCTTTCAGCACTTTTGAGTCAATGCAGACACTATGGGGGAAGATTTCCATAGCAACAGAATTAAAGAATGGAAAACATGAAAAGCCAGTGTTAAATAAGTATATGAGCAGATACATATATTGGTGGTGGGAGGGGAGTGCAGACTGCGAGGTGCTATAGAGCAACCAACCGAGCTCTGCTCATTTTTTCAGAGAACAAAATCACCAAGAACCCCCCACTGTCCATTTAATCAGATTTGCATAAAAGATCCAGCTGATCATCCCACTCTGACTGTAATTATTAATCCTAGAAAAATTAAGATCTTAGTTATTAACGTTCTAAAGGATAATATTTTTTTCGGTACTGTAGGCTTCCCGTATGATTTAGCAGTGATATAAAGGGATACATGTTGTTTGTCAAAGACTTCAGAGAAAGCAAGAACATGAAGTGCTCATCCTGTCGATTATCACTCATTCAAGTGTTTTGTGCGGTTGCATTTCTCCTCTGTAAGTCCCCATTCCCTGACAAATAAATTATACAACACACTATATTTATATTTTAATAAAAATATAAATATAAATAAAAGAAAATTATATTTTTATATCTCTTGAATAGAAGACTACAGAGGATTATAATAGTGGCCGTAGAAATTATTATCGAGTAAAGTCCATAGTCAAGATAGCATAAAGACAGGTCTTTCAGTAGGAAGAAGAATGGAAGTTAAGGTTTGCAGACTGGCAAGCAGCAACATAGCACAATACCAACTTAGTGCTCCTCCAACAGCAAGTGATATGCAATTTCTTTATCTCGAAACCAAAATGGCTGTGGCTTCCTCTGTGTGTGGAGTACATTCTACTGCACTGTGTTGACTTTGCAACACCCACATAAGCATTTCCAGGTCTGTCTTGTACAAATTTGCAGACAGACACGCAGACAAGAAATGTGAAGAGGGGCTTTTTACAAGGGCATGTAGTGATAGAAAAAGGATGAATGGTTTTAAACTAAAAGAGCAGAGATATAGATTACAGTCTTTACTCAGGGGTAGTGAGGCACAGGTTGCCCAGAGAAGCTGTGGATGCCCCATCCTTGGAAGTGTTCAATGCCAGGTTGGATGGTGACCTGAGCAACCTGGTCTAGTGGAAGATGTCCCTGCCCATGGCAGGGGGGGTGGAACTGGATGACCTTGAAAGGTCCCTTGATACCCAAACCATTCTGCAATTCCATGATTCTATGATATACACACTTCACGCAGTATGCCGCATTGTGTATCTGATATGTTCTTGCCATGCTTGGACCTATTCAAACTTGCAAGTGACTTTTTCTGATATATTTTCTGCTGTGACTGCCACGCTCCATGTTAGTTGTCGTGTATAATTTTACAGCTAGTTAGGCACACTACACATTGATTGCCTTTTTCCCCCACGGAACTTGTCGTTAATTTCCAAATAGCTTTAATTTCGCTTGGCATATGTTGTAAAAGAGTAGGATGGAGGATAGCATATAACATTCTTCCCAGTAGCCAAATGATCATCTGCTAGTTCTGCCTCAGAAAACAGAAGCCTGTAGATTTTGATGTCAGCTACAGTACTGTGCTTTTGAGAGAAAGATGAATTTTCATCTCACCTTTGATTCTACCTCCGCTTAGATGAACTATCTTTTTTTCATCTTTTGCAAACTTTTTTATTACCTCTCCTGCTTCGGGATCCAGGTGTTGTCTCTTTCCTTCCGCTACACCTCAATGTGAATGAAGTCTCTGACCTCCTCACTGCTCGCTCCTATCTACTTGTGCTGCTGGACTGGATTTGTGTGGCAAGATTTTGGTAGAGGGGGAGTTACAGAGGTGGTGTCTGCGAGGAACTGCTAAAAGCTTTCCCCATGTTCAGTGGAGCCAATGCCAGCTGGCTCCAAGACAGAACTGCTGCTGGCCAAGGCTGAGCCCATCAGCAGTGGTAGTATTGCAGGAGGGGGAAAGCTAGCTAGAACATACGAGAGGAACAGCCCTGCAGACCCCACGGTCAGTGCAGAAGGATGAAGTACAGCTACTCCAGGTGCCAGAGCAGAGATTCCCCTGCAGCCCGTGGTGCAGACCATGGCACGGCAGCTGTGCCCCTGCAGCCCTTGGAGGATCCCATGCTGGAGTAGGTGGATGCCCAAAGGGGGTTGTGACCCTATGGGAAGCCAGCACTGGAGCAGGCACTTGTCAAGACTTGTGCCCCATGGAGAGAGGAGCCACGTTGGAGCAGATTTGCTGGCAGGACTTTTGACCCTGTGGGGGACCCACACTGGAGCAGCCTGTTCCTGAAGGACTGCACCCCATGGAAGGGATCCATACTGGAAGAGTTTGTGAGGAACTGCAGCCTGTGGGAAGGACTCACGTTGGAGAAATTGGTGGAGGACTGTCTTCTGTGGGAGGGACCCAACTCTGCAGTAGGGGAGGAGTGTGAGGAGTTTTTCCACTGAGGAGAAAGGAGCAGCAGAGACAATACGTGATGTACTGACTGCAGTCCCCCTTCCTTGTTCCCCTGTGCCACAGAGGGGGAGGAATTTGAGAAAATAGAAAGTAGGGAAAACGGGGAGTCAGTTCTGGTTTTCCTATGACAGTAATTGATGAGTGATCTCTCCCTGTCCTTATGCTGACCCCATGAACCTTTCTTTGTATTTCTCTCCCCTGTCCAGTTGAGGAAGGGAGTGATAGAAGTGCCTTTGTTGGGCACCTGGTGTCCAGACAGGGTCTGCCCACCAAAATTACTGAAGCTGGCTGATGTCTCTTTATCCTACCTTGTTTCCTTCCCGGTTTCTGGCCCCAGTGATTTCCTTCTTCATCTAATTTCACCCACCCACACTCATTTTTACTCACTTCTGCACAAAAGACTAATTTAAAACAGTCCTTCATGTCACTTTTTCTATATCTGATCTTCACATTGAGACTGATTTTCACTATTGGGAGCACCAATGACTTTCTTTCAATTTTCCTGGATCTGGCTAAAATCTCTTTAAGTTTTGGTTAAGGATTCAGGATTTTTTTTTCTTTTTTTTTTTTTCTGTATGGATTTAACTTTGTTGTGCCTTTAAAGAACATAAATATAAAAATCCAGTTTGTTTCCCTGATGCTTCCAAATGAATTCTGAAAACAGAAGAAAATTATTAAAGGAATCATGGATAACAAGTGCAAGTCATGAGGTAATTATACAGTTTGTTGACTAATTGCAAAAAATACCAAAGACCAGGGAAAATTTCAGGTTCTAATGTCTTATACTGTTTTCACAATTCTGCTAAACTTTCATTTTTTCTAGTCAAATTCAAATAATATTCTCTATCAAGAGACAGCTATATGCTTAATTAACTTGCGCAATGTAGCTTGTAAGAAAAATGCAGCTAGAAAGACCTTATTTCTACAAAGTAGCTAGAAAGAATCAGTAAAACCTGTCCCAAAATATCATTGAAGAAACCAGTGAAGGTGAAACACCTGATGAGACTTTTTTAATCAAAATGATGTTGGCTCCCTCAAAATAATTTCCTCAATGTGATACTGTGGTTAAAAACATGGGTAGCTTATTTTAATTTCTATTGTCCTCTGGGGAGCAACTGTTTTTGTCTTGAGGTTGATTTGCCACGCAGGCTGTATGTATGCTAATAAGGCATTTGAGAAAAACTTAAGGCACAGTGTTGATAAACAGATTTCAAAGCTGATGGCACAGTGGGATTATTTAGATGCCTGGTGACATCTGTATTTACCTTCACAAGTGTGGTCTGGTATTTTCTGCTTGTTTCTGCAGTTCAGTCTGCAGAAGTTGAGAAAGCATTTGCGGTTTTGGTATGAAGGCACGTGCCATATGCAACATCCCACCTTGCAGTGAAATAACCTACCTAGCCCTTCCTAAGGAGCCTTGTGGCAAGCAAAGGCTGGGTTTACAGAGGAACAAAATCAGAGGAAGCTGAACCAAGAGCTGTCCCTTGCTCTCCCATCTTTACTCTCTGGTGCTGTGTTTAGTGGGACAGCGAAGCCTTCACCAGACCAACTGGGGAATAACCACCAAGCCATGTGTGCTTAAAGCTGGTGTAAGTGGAGTGAGAATCAGACTGTTACGCTTAGCTTGTACATACACTGGGTTAACCTTGGTATTCTCAGCTATACAATGTAGCAGCTCAGTGACTACCATTAAAAATGGCAACAATTCACCGTGGTTCTGTAAGATTTGTTTTGCACTGCAGACGGAAGGCAGATCTTATATAGCATTTCTTACATTGCATGTGCTGCTGTGTGATTTGTACAATACTGCAGCCCTACAACTCCTACTTTGCCTAAGCTGTTTTTAAATGAAAATTTAATACTTCTTCTGCTTTAAAGAACATTCAGATTTAAAACAAGTGAAGACAGCCAAATAGCCTTTATCTAACTCTTCAGAAATGATGCTTTAACTTAGTGATTGAATAGCAGTTTCCCTTCAGAAACAAAAAAAACACATTTATTAATTTTGGCTGAAGAGAACATGGAAAGCAAAAAGGCAATAATATAACAGTGTAATTCAGATTAAATTTACCTTTTGAGTATATACATGAAAGGCTCCAGCAAGAAAAGGTTCTTTCCAGCTCTTTAGTTCTGAGCGATTCCTACCAGAAAAGACCTCAAAATCTCAAGTCCTCTATTAAACTTTCAATATGTATATTGTCAGTCAAAAATCCCATTGGATACACTATGGGCTCATCCAGATTGTTTCCGACGCTGTGGTAAGCTCCTTGTTGTCTGATTATTATCCCCAGATTTTATAAGAAGTATTTATTTACATAAAAACTTGTACATTTAAAGGCAATTTGTACTCAAAAATTACTTGTGTCAGTCTCAGAGCTAATGCAGTTCCAGTCAGGTTGGATCAACAATATCAGCACTCCTCTTTCACATTTTTATTGTGAGATTTTTGTGGCTATAACCTTGTTATTTCCACGTAATTTTGATTTTCTCTTTTTGTTTGGTTTAGTAATGGAATCACAGAATGGGATTGAGGTAGGAAGTCTAACCCTTGCATGCAAAGCCAGGGTCCTGTGGAGTACGTAGCTCAGGGCTGTAATGAGTCAGGTTATGAATATCTCCAAGGATAGAAACTTCACAATCTCTCAGGGCAACCTCTTCCATTGCATGACCATCCTCACAGGAAAAAGAGAGGGATTTTAAGCTTAAATAGAATATTCTGTATTTTAATTTTTGCCCATTTTCTCTTGTCCTGTCACAGGGTACCACTAAGAAGAGTTCAGCTTCATCCTCTCTACACACCCCACCAGGTGTTTCTACACAATCAATAAGAACCCCCCTAACCCATCCCTTTTTCAAGCTGAACAGTCCCAGCTCTTTCATTCTTTCCTTGTATGGCAAATGCTGCAATATCTGAATCTTCTTCCTAGCCCTTTGCCATTCCAGTGTGCCTGAGTCTCTCTGGTACTGGGAAGCCCAACACTGGACACAGAGCTCCAGATATACCCCACCAGTGCTGAGTAGAAAAGAAGGATCACCTTCCCCTTGCAGGAATTCAAACCTAAACATTATCACCTCATAAAAAAATATAAAATCTCGCAGGTCTATCTCTCATGAACTCTTAGCTCACAGTTTTGTAGCCCAGTGATTCCTGGGCTTCCTGGGCTTGTGATTCCTGAACTGCTTTACCAGAGTATTTCTTATGGACAGCTGTGAGGCACTCTGAAATGTCATTACATGCTTTCTGATCTGTATCCATCTCTCACTGGCAAACAAAACAGTTTGCCCATATAGCCAAAAGGAAGGGAGCCTCTTTCTTTCCAGGGAAAGATTCAAATTAGGTAACAACTGAGACCACAAGAACTAGAGCTACACAGCCTTTTTCTTCTGTATTCCTCCATGTTGAATTAAAATTGCATTCATTTAAAATAGAATTTAAACCAGCAGATAATGTACCAGAAGCAACAGTGTAGCAAATACGCTTGTTCCTCTTGACAGCATTTGTTTCTCTTAATTTTACTTCCGTTTCTCCTTTTGTTTTTCTTTCTCTTTTTTTCTCTGCTTCACATTTTTTTGCCCTTATTTTACTTCCAACTCACCATTTTAATTCAATGCTCTGCTCCTCATGCTGAGCAAGTTCGAATGTTGGTTTGACAGAGCTGAAATGCATCAGGGGACCCTATTGACTTCTCAACATTGCTCTGAATGAGGTATTAAAAATGTTTCAGAAGACTGGGGTACATCTGCAGTCAAGATGGTGATTGCCCACAGATGCAGTGGACATACATAAGAAGCAAGCAAGCCCAGCTGGACAGAGAATTTCAATTTTTGGGAATGCATAAGGACGGTGCTGCTGCTCTGTTGTGGCGACCCAGTCCACTTTGGGGCTCAGCGACACAAAGTGGGTGGATTTTCCCGCACAGGACTCCCACCCTGAGGGCGGATCCCAGGGCGGGACCGAGGCTTGAGGTCACATCCCACTGGGTGTCACTCTAGCAGCATCTCCACCTTATTTTCTAGAAGCCTCTTTGGTCCTGTAGTGTTCATTGGTTCGGAGCTGTATGTTTATTCATGTCCTTCATTGCTTATGCATTGAGTTCTAGAAAGTTCTGTGCTGTTCGGTACGCCATTGGTTAGTTCAGATGTGTTCCTCCCCTAACCCTGTGTGTTTGGTCCGTGTCGTCCCTCGTCACTCCCCTGTTGGTTTGTGATTTTGTTCCTCCTCTTCTCCGCCCCTGTTTAGAAAGGCCCGTAAGGGGGACCATGCGCTCTTCGTTTGCTGCTTTCGTTTTCGGCTTGCAGTTCTCTGTCCCTCTGGGGCAGCAATAAAGCTGGGACTACAGACGACAGAAGGGTTCCTCATTCATTTCTTGCCTTCGCCTGTCTCTAGGCAACAACCCAGCTGCAGCCAGCTCCTCTGTGGGCCGCCTGCAGGCAGCTCTGCTGAGAGCCCCCAGCTGCCAGCCGGGCTCTGCTCGCCTCGCTGCTGCCGGGCCACCGGGCCTTGTCCCCTGCCGGGCCACCGGGCGGCCAGCGCGACACTGCTCCCAGCCGGGCTCTGCTCACCTCTGAAGATGTGTGGTTCTCTTCAGCTGCCCCCACACAGGAGGACTTAGAACACTAGACGTAGATTTTGATGAAAATTCAAAGACATTTAGAATAATATTCCTAATGCTTGTTCTGCCTCGACAAACAGCAGCCTAGCTGGGGAATGGGGCATGAATGACTGGGTATAACTAAGTGGATTTTAACCCCAGCGCTTCTTCAGATTTAATGCTTGGGCACAGGATGGTTTTTATTGCTTAACTTCAAAAACAGAGGCAGGGAATGTTTCAGTCTTTTGAGTGTTGCTTTTTATTGTCACCCTCTCTAGCAGTGCTGGCTTTTGGACATAATTCCTGAAATTCGTTTGTTGGTGTCCTGTGTATGGTAGGGAGCAGATGTGTGGAGGAGGCTCAAGAAATACCTCAAAACTCAATAAATACCCTACTTCCCTGTTATCCAGCAGCTGGTGACCCTTCAGAGGATGGGTTAAAGTAGCTCTCCATGTCCCCTGGGTATGGCAGTGGCACAAGGCATCTGTGCAGGGAGCACAGTGGCCAAAGCCCAAGGGATGATGGAGCAGGGCTGGTTGAGGAAAAGCACTGATCACCTGGGCTCCTGCCAGCCTAGTTCAATGCTACTATTTGCATGCAGAGGAAAAAAGCCCAACACTGCACATTGCCTCTATTGATTGTCTTTTTATGTTTCTTAAACACCTAAGAAATTAACTTGCAAGGTTATGTATTTATTATGGGCTATACTAATCATAAATCTGCAATAATGGTTTTTACATACATATGTCTACCGTAATGCTTCTACATTCAACACAAAAGAATTACTTACGCTAAAGCCTAGTTTTCAAAAATTAAGTATTTCAAGTATCAGTTAAACAGACACAGATCTAAAACCGTATGAAGAAGCTTCTATTTTTTGACTTTGTCATGACAGCAGTGTGCAATTATTATGTGTTAAATTATTATGGATTAAATATCTGAGGTATTTGCAGTGTGTTAACATGATGCGTGTCTTAACACTTGTTGGATTTTCTTCAGAACCTTATTTATTTATCTTGAGATAAAAGTGAGAAAAAATCTGCCTGGACTTTAAGTCAAGATAAACCAGTAGTTATTGTTGTATTTCAGGATCCCTGCCCCTGGTGGTCAGTTAGGGAATGAAGTAGTTTAAGTTACAGGATTTGGGAAGAAGAGCCTGCTCTGAATTATATAAAAAGCTCTTTATTGTCTTTCGTAGAAGCTACACAAGCATGACAAAGGAAAAATCCTTGACAGACTTAGCAATATTGAAATCAGAAATGGATTTTTTGTTACTGCTTCAGGGGGGAGTGGTAATACAGGCTTGTCTCTTTGCAGTGAATTGTCTCAAATGGCAGGGCATCTGTTATTTTCCATCCTTGCAGCAAACGTCTAAGCATCTGAATAACACAGAAAATTGTGGTTGCTGAGAGATTTTATAATATGTACTGGACATAAAAGGTTGCAAGAGTTATTCTTGGTAAGTGATTGTGCAGCAGAGAATAATTAGTGTCATTATTTGTTTTGTCTTTGGTAATAGCTTGAAAGTAGATGAGGAACAAAATAAGATAGAATGCTTATTAATCAGGAAATATTGATGATACAAGGTGGAGTTTCCAGGCACCTTGGCTAGAAGATCTTTTTTTATGCCTTTTGGGATTTGCTGTTGTTTTGGGGGCCCTGAGGGCATGCTCCTTTGTTGGGGTTTGGCTGCATGGGCTTAGGGCCAGGCTTGGTAGTGGGCTGTTAGCCCTTGCATTTATAAGCAGTGAGGAACCTCAGTGGAGGATGTCCCACTTCTTCTGGGAGCACTTTTGAACTCAGTCTTCCCTATCAGTCTCTGTTTGAGGTGTTTTGCAGTTGGCTTCTTGATTCTGACTCTGGTTGGACCTATTGACTTGTCATCCTGATTTGATCACAGACCTCCCTCACCACAGTCACCTTTTTCCCCTCTCACAAATTTCTTCTGTTACTAATTTTGGTGTATTGTTGTAGCCCTAGCTTATGAGCCTCTCCTCCCCTTTTATTTGATAGTTCTGGATAGTCTGGCTTTAATCACTCCAGAAGAAGACACACCATTAATGACAAATTTTAAAAGGCAGGACAGTGAGATCTAGTATAAAACACAGAGGGAAAGTTCTTCTGTGAGTGGCAGGGATTTTGATGCAAATTGCCTTTTGTTTCAGAGAAGATCGTGGCAGAGTGTTTGTTAGAGAGCAAATCCTCATTTATTCAGGTCTTGGCTTAGGTAACACTCATATGGGCGATTAAATCTCCTGAAGCTTCAGGACAGTTGGTAGCTGACCAGTTAGCAAAGGGATTCCCTTGCACAGGTCCTCACAGTGACACCTACAGCTAGATTTGCGATATATGCACTTAATACCATAATTTTGTATGTATTTTATAGTTTAACCGCATACCAAGTACTCTTAATATGAAAGTTAACATCATCCCAGACAGAGCCAATGGACCGTTCGTACAGGGACAGTTGATCCTGGCTGTTTAGAGATTTCTTATCTGAGTCAAACATGATCTCTCCTGAAGCAGGATCTCTCCTGACAGGCTGTCAACCCAGAGAAACACCTCCTTCGAGTGTGCAGTGTGGGCTGGACACAGCAGGAGCTGCCCAGGGAATCTCTAGAAGTCTCTGAAATTGCCACCTGTAACGGCACTCAGGTGTGACAGTTCAGTCAACCAGAAAGCATCAGGTTCTTTGTCTCAAACCTTTCCATGGGCTCATCCCTTTAGAGGATGGTCCCTTCAGGACCAGCTCCCAGACCACCCAGGGAATTTGTGACTTTAGTGCATGGGTGTGCATCCCTGCACAGCCCTGAGACCCAACTGCATCACTACTATAAGTCAAGAACTAACTTTAGTTTCCTACTTATTCATTTATAACTTGAATATCATAGCTTGTGCCATTTAGATTTTAAGCTGCATTCACCCTTAGAGAGACATGGGAGTACTGCAGTGGCGTCACCAACTGATACCTAAAAACTGACTCCAGGACTGAAAATGCAATTTGCGAAACAGTTTAGAGATATTTTATGTTACATATATGTTATGCATTGTTGAGGGCTGGTGGAGTTGTGCTCCACATGAGCCTGGGATTGGTTCTAAATTCTTTCTGTCTTGCAGTTTTTTGCACCCATCAGTACAGCAATACAGGACCCTGAGCTGAATGCATGGTGTTTTACACCTGGTATTCCTTTCTTCTGCTCTGTGCTCACGGCATGTGAAACAAGAGAGTGTTTGCATGTGAGACACATATGTATGGTTTTTTTTGCTTCCTTCATGTAAATCCCTGTCTGGCAAGGGCAGAAGCTTGATACAGTGTGTCACAAGGATTTATTTAGATGTCAGGAGTGCTGGCTGATCAGCAGAGCAAGCAGACCATGCTGGGGTGTGTGGGGGGGTGTGCGGGGGTGTATGGGGGTGTGTCAGTGTGGGACACAAGACAAAGAAAGATGGAACTCACATTAAGAGATACTGTAGATTCACTTTAGCACCATGCAAACACGATTGAATTGGCCCATCTACTCAGCATATGGATGAAAATCTGTGTGGCTGGATATATCCCCACAAATAACCAGAAGACACCGTCATGGTTTACAGAGCTGGAACAAGCTATGCAGATTCAAAGAAGTGGGTGGGGTGTGGGAAGGAGTTTGACTCCTTGTGCCAAAAAATATATCAATACCAGTAAGACACACATAAACACGTACACATTTTTCCTGAAAAGATCTTGAATACTATGAAATGAAGAAAACAATTTCCTGTCCCGAAGAAACTTTAGGTTCCTGGATGCCAAGTGAGTGGTTCCTTTTCCAGGGGTTGCTTTAAGGAATTGAGGAAATACTTTCCAAAGTGTCGTGGTAAAAGCACGCCAGAGTTATTTACACAAATAATGAACTGAAAATAGGGGTTCACTGTATGGAAAGAGAAAAGATGTTTTTTAGTAATACTTCTGATTCTAATGCTGTGGCTGGCAAGATTTTTTTTATATGCAGGAAATTACCCAGCTGCATTGTAGTGTGTTGACTCTGGCTGGATGCCAGACACCCACCAAAGCCTCTGCATCACTCTCCTCCACAGCTGGACAGGGGAGAGAAAATTTAGTGAAAGGTTCATGAGTTAAGGACAGAGAGAGACCATTCACCAAATACTGTCATGGGCAAAACAGACTCGAATCAGAGAATATTAATTGAATTAATTACTAACAAAATCAGATTAGGATAATGGGAAGTAAGACTTTACAAGACCTTAAAAAGACCTTCTACCCACCCCTCCCTCCTTCCCAGCTTTAGCTCTTCCCTCTCAGCAGGATAGGGAGATGGGGAAAGGGGGTTNGAGATTTCTTATCTGAGTCAAACATGATCTCTCCTGAAGCAGGATCTCTCCTGACAGGCTGTCAACCCAGAGAAACACCTCCTTCGAGTGTGCAGTGTGGGCTGGACACAGCAGGAGCTGCCCAGGGAATCTCTAGAAGTCTCTGAAATTGCCACCTGTAACGGCACTCAGGTGTGACAGTTCAGTCAACCAGAAAGCATCAGGTTCTTTGTCTCAAACCTTTCCATGGGCTCATCCCTTTAGAGGATGGTCCCTTCAGGACCAGCTCCCAGACCACCCAGGGAATTTGTGACTTTAGTGCATGGGTGTGCATCCCTGCACAGCCCTGAGACCCAACTGCATCACTACTATAAGTCAAGAACTAACTTTAGTTTCCTACTTATTCATTTATAACTTGAATATCATAGCTTGTGCCATTTAGATTTTAAGCTGCATTCACCCTTAGAGAGACATGGGAGTACTGCAGTGGCGTCACCAACTGATACCTAAAAACTGACTCCAGGACTGAAAATGCAATTTGCGAAACAGTTTAGAGATATTTTATGTTACATATATGTTATGCATTGTTGAGGGCTGGTGGAGTTGTGCTCCACATGAGCCTGGGATTGGTTCTAAATTCTTTCTGTCTTGCAGTTTTTTGCACCCATCAGTACAGCAATACAGGACCCTGAGCTGAATGCATGGTGTTTTACACCTGGTATTCCTTTCTTCTGCTCTGTGCTCACGGCATGTGAAACAAGAGAGTGTTTGCATGTGAGACACATATGTATGGTTTTTTTTGCTTCCTTCATGTAAATCCCTGTCTGGCAAGGGCAGAAGCTTGATACAGTGTGTCACAAGGATTTATTTAGATGTCAGGAGTGCTGGCTGATCAGCAGAGCAAGCAGACCATGCTGGGGTGTGTGGGGGGGTGTGCGGGGGTGTATGGGGGTGTGTCAGTGTGGGACACAAGACAAAGAAAGATGGAACTCACATTAAGAGATACTGTAGATTCACTTTAGCACCATGCAAACACGATTGAATTGGCCCATCTACTCAGCATATGGTTGAAAATCTGTGTGGCTGGATATATCCCCACAAATAACCAGAAGACACCGTCATGGTTTACAGAGCTGGAACAAGCTATGCAGATTCAAAGAAGTGGGTGGGGTGTGGGAAGGAGTTTGACTCCTTGTGCCAAAAAATATATCAATACCAGTAAGACACACATAAACACGTACACATTTTTCCTGAAAAGATCTTGAATACTATGAAATGAAGAAAACAATTTCCTGTCCCGAAGAAACTTTAGGTTCCTGGATGCCAAGTGAGTGGTTCCTTTTCCAGGGGTTGCTTTAAGGAATTGAGGAAATACTTTCCAAAGTGTCGTGGTAAAAGCACGCCAGAGTTATTTACACAAATAATGAACTGAAAATAGGGGTTCACTGTATGGAAAGAGAAAAGATGTTTTTTAGTAATACTTCTGATTCTAATGCTGTGGCTGTCAAGATTCTTTTTTTATTCAGGGAATTACCCCCCNATTTTTTTTATATGCAGGAAATTACCCAGCTGCATTGTAGTGTGTTGACTCTGGCTGGATGCCAGACACCCACCAAAGCCTCTGCATCACTCTCCTCCACAGCTGGACAGGGGAGAGAAAATTTAGTGAAAGGTTCATGAGTTAAGGACAGAGAGAGACCATTCACCAAATACTGTCATGGGCAAAACAGACTCGAATCAGAGAATATTAATTGAATTAATTACTAACAAAATCAGATTAGGATAATGGGAAGTAAGACTTTACAAGACCTTAAAAAGACCTTCTACCCACCCCTCCCTCCTTCCCAGCTTTAGCTCTTCCCTCTCAGCAGGATAGGGAGATGGGGAAAGGGGGTTATGGTCATTACGTCTCTGCTCAGGGAGAGGAGTCCTTCCCCTGGTCCATCATGGGTCCCTCCCACCTTCCATGGGGTGCAGTCCTTCAAGGACAGGCTACTCCAGCGTGGGTCCCCCATGGGGTCACAAGTCCTACCAGCAAGCCTGCTTCAGCATGGGCTCCTCTCTCCGTGGGTCTGCAGGTCCCCATCAGGAGTCTGCTCCACCATGGGTCTTCCATGGGTTCACAGCCTCCTCTCAGGCATCCACCTGCTCCAGCATGGATCTCCTCCAGGGGCTGCAGGTGGATCTCTACTCCACCCTGGACCTCCATGGGCTGCAGGGGTACAGCTGTTTCTCCATGGTCTGCACCACGGTCTGCAGGGGAGTCTCTGCTCCAGTGCCTGGAGCACCTCCTGCCCCTACTTTCCCTACAGCCTCTGAGAAATAAATGAAAAATACTGAAACTTTATTATGTCATTATCGTTTATCACAAATGATATTTGGTAAAAGAAGATGTTGAAGACACATTCCAAAACATTCACAACAACAACTGTAAATTCATATTTAAGCAAAAAAAAAGAAGAAAAGTAAGAGTAACATTTCTTAAGCTCATGAATTCTTAATGAAGGCTTAATTTATATTTTGGGTGGCTCTGCAGACTACGGGCTGGACGAAATAGCGTTTGGCAGTTCTTCTGTAAGCTTCCTGATATGGAAAACAACCATGCAGATAGTTTAACATTACTGGTGTTTCTCTTGCACATCACTAAGTATCTATCAGATACTTTGTAAAAGAGAAAAAGTATTCTTCCTCATGGATATGCCCTCTATTTCTTTAATCTCTTGCCTTTTTACCAAACTCTCACTTAGAATGGGATTTTTTGAGTAAAATACTTTTTGTTACAGTCTTACTTCCGACTCTGATTTGTGTCAACAAACTTAAGCCTGTTTGGCCAAGCATGGTATAGTCTATAGTTACTACCAAGAAAACACTAAATGATTTTTTCTTTGTTTTAAAACTCATGCCAGAATTTATCCAAATCAATCTTTAGTAATTTCTTTGTTGAGTGCACACAAGCTTTATAACCTCTATTAAAATCTTATTACTGCATAGAGTTTAGGCTTTGGGATTTTTTTTAATATCACGGTGAGATTTATTCCATAAGAAACATCTCCTATAAAACACAGGATTCTTACATATGGAAAATTATGCTGAGAGAAGGAAGAACACTCTTTTTAACACCGTTGGGCATCTGTTAATAAATAAATGGAAAAAGCTGGTCATGAGTCAGTGTGTAGGCTGCTTAATTTCTTTGTAAGGATTTATTAAAACCATAAGGCAGATAAAGATTTTAGGTGACATTTTAGCGTCTTTCAGCTGTGAAAGAGAAAACGACAGAGGTCATGTTTTGAGAAAATATGTCTCTAATTCTCATCAAAATGTATATGCTTACCATTTGCTGTAGTCAGAAATCTGCTACACTTCATTCATGCTGTGGTTGTCATTAAGTGGTGCAACACTGCTTAAAGACAAGGCACTGCCATCAGCTATGTGCCAGCTTCCCAGATAAACTCTTGATAAGCTTGTTTTATTGAGAAGAAATTTAGCCTAAATGCTCTTTATTTGAATGATAAACATGATGCCAGGGCAAAATACAGACCTTAAGAGTTCACTGTAGGGAATCAGAAGTTCATCTGCATTATTTTACTCTGGAGGACAACCGATACCAAAATATTCCCCAAAACAGAATAAGGCTGTTTTGTGGAAGAAAAATGTTTCTCTCAAATCAGATATGAAGCTGAGAGGGTTTCTGCTGACCTTGGTGTTCTGTCTTAATCTTTCCTGTGTTTCACATGTTGGAAAAGTCCCATTGAATTTGTTAGGAATATTTCTCATTAAAGGGTTTACAGGAATTGTGTCAAGACATCTTGGGAGGATAAAGATGATGACTAGGGAATAGAAAGTTTATGCATTTAATATGATAAAAAATGTAATGATTTAAAAGTCATCCTTTTGACAATTTCTCACTCAAATATCAGAGATACTCAAAATGCCTGTGACATAAAGTGGGATGTTTTTACTTATAAACTGCTTAGAGCTGAAAGCAGAAAATGTAATATAGCCTGAAATCTATTACTTGAGCATCTTAGTACTGACAATGTTACCTTCTGTACCTTCTTCTCAGGAGAATATTAGCTAACTTAGTAACATTTGCAAAATGACTTGGAGTGGATAAGTGCTATGCAAGCGCTAGCTGCTTGTATTACTAGATTACTGTAGCTCAAGAATCCTCTTCTTTTTGGGGAGGGGGGGACATGAATTGGAGGAAAGTGGCTATGTTTTTGTGTTAAAAGTAAGGGAAATAATGTAATTCTGATTTGTTGACTCTCTTATTTTGTATCCCATTATGATCCTACGGACTATGTTGTTAATGTCCATCTGGTTTCACATCAGTGTCATTTAAATAATTTACTACTATTCTTGTGTCATTGTGGCACTATGTCTTAATGCTGTACAGGATCCCAGTGTCAGACACTGCAGGCAAAGGTAGCTCTGTGACCCGAAGAATTTACACATGAGTAGTTGAATAGCCCTAAAATGGGAGACATCAGAAAGGTGCAGATGTACTTGTTTACATGCTAGATGTGGTTTTTGAAAATAGCTACTCATCTCATTTGACTTGAGGGCTTTGCTGTGTGGAGGGCTGCACACGGCATAGTTACCTTGATTCCTTTTCAGATCAGTGGGAGAAAGAAGTATCTCTTGGCATGCAACAAAACTGGCATCTTCTCAAAAGCTGACTTAAAAATTAGGGAGATCCTGCCCTTTAAATCTTTTGTCTCCATTGTCTCCAAAAGGAGTCCAGCTCTGTATCCCTCCACTGTCAAAATATCTAGGAATCTACAGGGCAGTTTGGAGGAAGACTGAAAGAAGGGCAATACCGCAGTCTTGAGGATGTTTAGATGCTCGGGAATGAATCTTGATTTGCACTATTGTAAACTGAATCAGACTGAGGCTGATTATACACAAGAGCCATAAAGCTGAACAGTGACTGCACAGCAGAGATGTAGGGCTCTGGCTGTGTGATGTGCTAAGCTGTGTTAATTACTAGAATTAACCTTTGATAGAAACAATTCATCAAAGGCATACAAGTAGTGCATTAAATTTAGTCTATGAGAACTAGTAAGTGACCCTCAAAACTGTTAAAACTCAACTGGCATTGTTTATGGGTTTGTTTTATCTTGGTTTGTTTTCTCTCAGGTTTTCTTAAAGATTTTCTAGAAAGAGGAAGTACCCCGAAGTATAAGCCTAGGTCATTAATTGCTATAGGTTCATTACATAGATATCTTACCAGAATATGTTTTTATATTTCTACCTCCTTTCAGAACATTCCAGTTTTAATTTCAGATTTTGCTGGCCTTACTCCACCAAATAAGAGGAAAATTTGCTTCCAAGGCAAATCCAGTTTCTGTGATCTCCTTCACAATCATTAGCTTGCTTTTTTGTGTATCAGTGTTTCCTGGGTTTTTGGCCCTTGGAATGAAAATTATCAATGAGGCATGACAGAGGAGTGATGCCACCAATGGCCAGAAGGTTGAGAAAGAGAATGGCGATGTTCTTGTTGCTGACAGCCTTTTGGTATTTTCTTATTTACTAGAAGTGCTTGGGCTGCTGTTTCAGGATCTAAGGGTTACCTGATAAAAATCTCAGGAGTTTTCAGAAAGAGTTTCATTTGAGTTAAATACCTTTGATTCTCCTACATATACCACTGATTTGTCAGAAGAGACTTGAACAGCTGCAAGGGCTATGTGGTCTGTTGTCTAAGGAGCCTCATCAGTATGTACCCTGACTGACAGCAGTAAACAACAGGAAGAAATGTATGGAGAAAATAAGAGGTGTTTTTTTACCAGACTTTGATCACAGATGAAGTTAAAACTTTCAAACAGTACTGTATGTCACAGCATTTGCCATCATGATGGTTCAAGGGAGGGTCTGTGCACTGCCTCCTCTCTTGAATCAAGAGTAATGTCCCTGTGGTTTGCTGACAGATTGTTAATGCAGTCTAACTCCTTCTCAGTTTTTTGCTCTTGATCTTCTGACTTTTTTGATTGTTGACATCAGCTGTAGAATATGTTGAAGCAGATGACAGAAAGGACTCGATGAGTGGCTATGATTTAAAAATGCTTTGTATCTACCTCTAAATCATATAATTATGGACTGATTTGAGTTGAAAGAGACCTTAAAGAACACAGAGTTGCAGCCTTATGTCATGGGCAGAGATGCCTGCCACTAGACAGGTTGCTTAAAGCCCCATCAAACCTGGCCTTGAACACTTTCAGGGATGAGGCAGTCTCATCTTCTCTGGGCAACCTGTGCCAGTGCTTCACCACCCCCACAGCAAAGAATTTCTTTCCAATAGCTAATCTAAATCTGCCCTCTTTTGTGTTAAAGGCAATACCCCATGTCTTATTACTACATGCCCTTGTAAAAATCAGTCTTTCATACTTGAAAGGACAATAAATTTATTCAGAGCTTGCAAAGGTAGAATTGCTCTTTTTCCAGCTAACTTCAGAGTGTTCCTGTCATGCAGGAGAGTAAGTCTGAGAATCTGTTTTAGAACATTTAACTTCAATGTTTCCAGAGAAGGGACAATTTTTGCATTTCACTGTATTTGACCTTTTTTTGAGATTTACAGTCCTGAGAGACCTAAGCATGCTCAGTAATTCGAAAAAGTTGCTTACTGAAACTTTTCTACTGTGCGCAGTATGACAAGGTTTACATCCTAAGTACAATTTTCATTGCAGTAAAGAGACAGTAAGGTGTAAAAATAATAATGTAAAGGAAGTACACTGAATTAAAGGAGCTGAGCTCTTTTATTAGAACTCTTCCAAAGAAATATGATCAGGCTGTCATGGATGTTATTCTGTGGAGCATAACAGCCAAGAAAAAAGTAACACATGCCAATTTCTAGAGCTGGTCAAGACAAGATATCTGCTGTAATCCTGAAGCAATTGTGGCTCATTGCGTATAATTCCCCAGCCGCTTCCTTGCTCTCAGTAGAACACACAAAGTAGTGCATTGTGCTTACAGGGACATAGGACAAAATTAGAGCTATGTCTTTGGGTCTTGTACCTTATTCCGATCAACATGCCCTAAGTGTTAACCTAATTAATGGGAATGTGTAGACATATCTCCATCGTCACTACAGAGTCTGGGGTCCTGTAAACCAGGTAAAGGACTCTTACCCTGCTGGCATCATGTGAAATGGGTGCCCACACTGGAGGAGTGGGAAGTTCACAAGCTTCCTCCCTATTATTCTAGTCCCTTTTCTGGTCACCTTCCTGGATGTTTATCTGCTGTTGAGGTCACAGAGGTACACAGAGAAGAAGGCTGTGCTTCAGAAACCAATGTTTCTGCATGCAGTGCCTGGTACAGAATGTTCCTTCCCAGCCCAGGGTGTGCAGCCAAGGGACAACACAGGAAAGTAAGGCTTAGTCTTGCTTGTCCCTGTTCTTCCCATTTGCATGGTCTGATAAGGGATAAGATGAATTGCATAAACTGCTTAGGAAACCAGCTTTGTTCCTAATCCCTGGTGTGGGATTTTGCCAGATGGGTTGTCAGAAGGCAGGGGACTTGCAGGTGGCAAGGAAAAGGGATGCAGCTCTGGCATCTACTGCAAGGGAGGGCATTTGTTCCACCCTTTACAGCTTTCAAGGAGGGACAATCAAAATTTCCCCATGCAGGGCAGAGCAACCAACCCCATGTCTTATGCCTCCATTATGGATAGATCCATTCCTGAATTCCCCTGTGAATACTTTTTGCTGAGCCTTTGGCACTTTACTGCAATGACTAATGCACATGTACAGCAAGAGTAGGGATATTGTCCCAGAGACGTCGAGGTAACAGCAGAGGGCACTCAGCGATTCTTTATGTTTAACCTTTCACACACCCCACTCACCCAGACACTGCTGGGTAATTGGAGTACAGCTGCTCCTAGGGTACAGGATTTATACAGGCATCATTCCTAGTTTATTACTGCATATGTTGAGGTACAGTTTTTCAGTGGGGGTTCAGTTCTTATCAAGCAATTTTCATTCTCAGTGGAGGGGTAGTAACATGAATGAATCCCACAGCATGTGAAAAATTCTGTAGTTTCTGCCTCTAACCACTATACACTTTCTTGTTTATTTTTTCCTGTGTTGTATCCACGTCTGCTGAAATGCAAATCTGGCCATTCAGTTATTTGTGTTTAGCAGCAGGATCCCCAGGTTAGTTCCCTGCTTGAAGCTTTACGTTAATCCACTTTCTGGTTGGAAAAGATGTGAAATTTACTCAAGAATGAAATTGTATTCCACATCGTTACACTGTTCTCATTAAATCTATTATTTCCACATCATTGCCCAAGAAAATACCCGATGCGAGAATCCTCCTAGAGTTCACTTTCCTAATTCTCAGGACAATTACAAAATTGTTTTTGCCACAGTGGGAAATGTTGACTGCTGGGTCACTTAAATTCTTGCACTGCCAGCTAATAAGAAAGAGCACTATATCTGCTTGCAGAACTAGAATGCGGCAGTGTAGTCAGAGGATATGAAAGAGCTTTTGAATTTGACTTCTTACCCTTCATTTTGTTCTGTAATTTTTCTTTTATACTGTAAGAAAATAAGTTTTCTGGAAAAAGTGAGATTTATATGTGGGTTGTTGGGTGTTTTTTTCCAAGACTGCTGTCTCTGTGTTAAATTAAAGAAATATGTGTTTAAATCAAGCATTCCATTTATGTAAGGAATTGCACTGTAATATAGGTAAAATAGGATTCCCCCCAGACTATTTTATTCCAGTGTCTTCCTGATAGAAAAATAAACCTCATATAAACATTTTTAAGTGCATATTGACACATAAAAGCTTTAACAAACCTCTCTCCACAATCTTCTATTCTATGATGATTATGAAAACACACAGAGACATATTTGTTGCCTGTTAAAAAGATTTGAGTATTTTTGTACGTGGCTGAATAACCTCTCCACAGAGAGCTGAGAAAACCTCACTTCAAGCAGCTGTGTGGACTGCTATTCTATGTTATTCTGAGCAGGGACATGATCAGCAAAAGCACTTACGAATCCTGATGAAAGAAATGATAGAAACATTTTTATTGCTTTAGGTGAAGAGTCAAGGCAACTTTGAAGATTTTTGCCGCCTCACCTTAAATTGTCCATGCCCAAGGCTGTGCTGGAAGAGCAGAATCTTCCTCTTAAGTTATATTAAGTTAAATAGAGAATTAGCATGAGATAGCTATTTGATTTCTCAACAGAACTGATTTTAATGATGGCACAGTGATCTTGTCTCTAGTTTCTGTAAAAAACCCAACATATCATAAGGTTTTCAAATGTTCCCATGACAGGAGCTGTGTAAACTCTGTTCACTAGGCAATTAGTTCTTGTCATTCAGATTACTTGAAAAAACCATTTTCTCTTGCAGAAAAAGTTGTATGTTAGTAGTAGGCAAATGTGGAAGATTACAGTCCTCCACTAGACATCCAAATGAAAGCTACTTGTCTAAATGTTGCTTTTAGAGAAAAACATAGCATGAAGCCAAATTTGAACCCAGTTTTGCTGAACCCTGTCTCTACCTAATGTCCATGAAAGCAGCCTTCAATGACTGTTCAGATGGTGCCTCTGTTCTGTGGATCTCCAATACGAGAGCAGAACATCCCTCCCTGATACTTAATTAACAGAATGAGAGGGTAATACTCTTTACAATTTCATCTTAATAATATGAGTTACTGAAGCAAATTTAAGTAAAAGCTGCAAGGAAAACTGTACCCTAAAAACAACCTCCCCATGAAAGACACAATATTTTCTATACATGTTAATAAGGAGAAAAATAGCACCAGATTTTACACCAAAAAAACATATATGTATGCACATATTTATTTATGTGTTTGTAGATATTCATGTGTCTGCCTGTAATGTCTTCCATTCCTTCATGGTTTATAACCCATTAAAGCTGCCTCTAAAATTGCTACAGATTTTGCATCTGCAAACAAAATGCACACTCCATACCTGATTTTCATGGGATTTTAACAATCCTAACAGATGTTCAAGCAAGGTAAAAGTTGCACACGTGTTTGAATATGTAAATCTCTTCTTGCTTGGTATATTTGTATTATTACTTTGTGCATATAAAACCTGTACCTCGTATAAGTGCTTAAAGGTTCTGATCATGTATTTGCATGTTCACATTAGCAACAAATGAAGTGACTAAACTTGAGTAGTTGCAAGACTGAATGTTAGTAAAGACTAAAGAGACTGAAAATGAAGTTGAAGAAAAGTTAGTAAGCACAATGCTGTCCAGCATTTCTTTATCAGGAGTTACATCTAGCAGGAAAGAAAATGGGCACATTTAATCTGAGTGAATATAAAACAGAATGGTATTTCTGAAACAATGACATGAATTTTCTGCTCTATTCTTGCCTTATTTTTATCTATCAATCTATCTCACTAATACCAGATGGCAATTTTTTTATTTATCTAATTAAATGTTCTATAGCCATCAAAGATGAATAAAAAAATATTGAGGAACAAAACAAAGCAAAAAATTACAGCAAAACATAAAAGTTCCCAAACCAACAAAGGCTAAAGACAGCTCAGGTGTACTCAGTGAGTATTTTGAAGAGACAGAAAATCTGTATGGCACATACACTTCACATCGGAGGCTGCTTCCTAGTGGTTTAGAGAGAGCACTCTACCAACTGTCTTCTTTAAACTGCTTATGATTTTTGGCTGGCTAGTGAGAACTTAGTGTTAATGCTCGCAGAGAAATTATTGAGGAACAAATTTTGGTAACGGTAGCCAATTCATCCTGAACCACAGAGATTGTCCAGAATGGTTCTCATGTAAAGAAGACTTGAATTCCTCACTTGGTACGAGATGTCTTCTCTCTAGGCTTGTGTCTCCTTCCACCTTTCTTACTAGAGAAATTGCAAATAGATTAAATTCTCTGTAGATTGTACTTGCTGGGCAGTGTTGATAGAGCAAATTGTTGAAGAAACAGAGAAATACTTGAGCTTTTTAGAACCTCACTCAAAGTTGAACATCCTGAAAGATTCTTAACATATCTCAGCTTTAACTTTGCCAAATTTTTGAAAATCTTTGGAGAGCTTAAAAGCCTCTGGAGAGATTACTTTTTTAAGGAAAAAAAGAATGATAATGTTCTTACTCCATTCTGCTTTAGTACTTCATGTGAGGCCAAACTGCTACCTTCAGAGTGATCAAAACCTATTGTCTGAACTGGGTTAGAAGTCCTCTCTGAGGAAGGCTGTGTATTAAAGACACAGCTTGATGATAAACTTTTACCTTTTTCAGAAAGTTATAGATGAAAAAATAATACACTCCATTTTGCTGAAAGAGTGAATGTTTCAAGTCTTCCTTCCACAGCGTAAAACCCCCCTAATTCTTCAGTGGTTCTGTACAGACACTCACTAGTTTATGATAGTTTGGTGGAGTTAAGCAAATAATTGTCTCTTTTGCCAAAATCTGTTGCTGTTTCCTCATCAATATCTAAACCAGGGACTTAGGGAAGAATGCTATCCGAATCCATGTAATTCACCCTTCTTTGAAGAGTAGTGTTCCCCAAAAAGCTTGAGAGTTTTCAGATCTCTAGCAAATTTCCTGAAAACTAACCTGTTCAAGGCTTTTCATACATTCTGTAGAATGAACAACTATTTGTATTCCACCTCAATTCTAATTTGATACTATTTTTATCTTTTATGTTTCAGTAACACATCAAAAGCTGCAAAGTACTAAGGAAGTTGGTTTGAAATGCTTTTCATATTCTAAATTAGGAAAGACCATAAATATTTTAGTACTGGAGGTTTTTGTAAATGCTTTTTTTTTTTAACATGACTAGTCAGTTCCAGCTCCCACATATTGCAGTCTCAAGGGAGACATGCAATATGTTAAAAATATTTCTGCTAGATTTTACAGGTCTTAAAATATGAGATTGAAAATTATTGGTAGACTGGACGTCTTTAGTAAAGCTAAATAAAAGAAGGGTAGTGAAAATGCATATTTTCTTTCAGACTCCACACATTTATTTTCATCTTCGCAGTTACATTTTATCTACCATTTGCAGATGACCAGTTAAATATTTGTGATGCTGACTGAAGAACCTGAAAAATGTAAGAACTCAAGGTTAAACAGGCCCAAATCTACCTGAAAACTTAAATCGAGATAAATCTTCTACCGATATTGTTACAAATGGACCCACTTTATAAGGAAAAGCTAATTATTCACTAAAATAAAACGAAACTATATAAACTGTGTGTTCTGCAGCAATTACACAGGGTCACAGCTTTGTATGACCAAACTGCTTTTTATATTGCAATGCTAAATGCAAGATGTGTTAAGGATGTGAGATTTATGCAGGTATGGACTCTGATTAGAAACTTTCAGCAAGATCTGGATAATATAGTTGTAGAAAACCAGGGGTTTGCTTGTAAGTGAAGAAGCAAGTACACTACTAGCTAGGCAACATTTGTAGGAGATTAAGCACTTTCCATTGAGTTGGATAGTGTATTTGAAAAAAAACAGACAAGAAAGCCAAGAAAGAGATTTAAGGAGAAGTTGGTACATCAGAATATTTGTCCTTTTTTCTCCTAGCTATAGCAGTCTCATAAAGGTTACTCATCTTCTTACAATTGCTGCCACGTTGGTATCCTTAGACCTTTGTGCCATAGCAACTCTGTTACTAAGAGGTCTAGGAGCTGTATAATTTGCAGGGAATGAGGGACTTTCCAGTTTATATCAATAAGATCTGTAAATCCATTGTAGCTTTCTTTTGAGTCTAGTGGAGAGTAATTAAACTGGGTAGGGAGCAGAGGAAATGTCATAGTTTCTCAGCCTTGGTGTACCCTGTGTGTCGTGGAAATTGTCTTACTCAAAGAAAGGCTTTTCATACTTAAAAATATGCAAAAGTATCTTCTCTTCTTGATATCAATGCACATCAAACTGGAAGAAACTGCACTACTGTTACTCAATCATAAAATTATCTATTAGGTCAGTGTATACCGTGTTCAGGACAGTGCACTATTGTCTCTGAAATGCAAGATATATTTTTTAACTCTACATTTGTGATTTCTGAATATGATTATTCCGCAATAAAGACCCCTGAAAAAGTACCAGAAACATAATTTTGCATTTTGGCTCAGTCTTTAGGCAGAAAATATCAGTTTCTAACTTAGATCCTTTCCCATACTGGAAAAATTCACATTTAAAAAATCTAATAAAATCATCTTATTAAGAGGCAGTAATGTAATACATTATTTCTTCAGAGACAGAGCAGAAACTTAGTCACGCTGTGTTTTTGACTGATTTTGGCATGTATTTGAAGTTCAGCAGTGGTTGTGGTATAAAAAACTGTAGAATTTATCAAATATGTTAGTTGGATAATTAAAGTACGGGTTTACAGCTTTTCACTTAGATATTACAGTTTAGGAATCCAAACTATAATTACTAAAACATGCCTTTTTTTTTTTTTTGCAAGTTCATTTATGCTGTGAGCAAAACCCAATGTTGATAAAATCCATCTTTGAAACTGTAAACTTATAATTCTCCTGAATTCTTACGAAAAGCAAAACCATATCTAATGAACACTGGTTTGAGCCCTTCAGCTGATGTTTTCTTGAGTTTTCTACTCTGATCCCTCAATTAGGCTCCTCATTAATAGTATAGATAACTGACTTTTTCAATCTGCATGGTGAACAAATGTGCTTCTGCAATAATACATAGGAGCTTTCAGGTACGTATCCTTGGAAAAAAACCCTTTTTCTGCTTTTGCTATGTAGAGTGGGAAATAAATAAAAATTCACAAATATATCCCTAAATAGTATGCTAATCATGTCATCCTCAATGAAGGTTATGCAGTGATAAGCCAGGGTGTTATCATCTTGTCTAGTAAATCTCTGTGATGGCTCTGACATGGGTTCCTCTGAGCTCTTTCATCTGTTTCTCATATTGAGTTTTTTACCTGAATTGGTACAGCAACGCACTTTGTATTATTATAATTTTCTTGGTTGGTCTACTATTATGCAAAAGTCGAATAGGCTGTATGTTTTTAAGTGCTGCAAGTACACAACAGACATAAATAGTCAGAGACTCGTGGCATCTGTATCATGCAGGTTAGTTTTCAATTAATGGCTGCTGGAATGTTTACTGTGACAATTTTGATTTTAACTTTGTTCCTTTATTCAAGGAAGGGGTCTTCTGTTCTTCTTCTAGTGCTGGTCAATAGATGAAAGAATGTTTTAAACATTTTAGAGAAACCTTTTTCAAAAGGAAAGCCAGTGTAATGAAAACAGAAAATATGTGGTAAGAATGTGTTAATTTAGGCAATGCATTTTACAGGGGAAAAATATTAGCATAATTTTTTTTTTCTTTCCAGAAGTAAAATTTTCTTTTTACAACTATTTAGTACTTTGTTATGTACAATACATAACAAACCTAAATCAAATAAATTCAGATAATACAGTAGAAATAACATATTTTATCTTATTAAAAATCACACTGTAAAGGCCTCAACTGATAGGGGGTTGTGAATTAAAACCTTGGATGATTTCCCTCAACCCACAAATTGATTTAAATCTTCCGAAGTTTTCATCTGTAAGAATTTTAGTTTAAATTTCAGTGTTTCCATTTGGAAGGGGTGGGATGATGCTGGATTAGTTCAGTTGTGTTCTTTCCTTTATGTGTGAGCAAACTGAAGCAGAGGCTAATTTCCAGCAGTGACTGAAAAGAGAGGTGTTTGGTAGAGTCTCGCTGGATATTGCCCTTGGTTACAGCATGGTTTGGAAATGTTGGCATTGCTGGCTTTGCCAAGCAAAGGGCTGTCTACAGACCGTTGTTCCTTCATTGTGCAGACCGGTTCGGAGCACACTGCAAGGTGTCTTCTTGTACAGAAAACAGTAGAGGCTCTGAACAGCTCTGCGGCTCTATTTCCTTACACAACCCTTCCTTGTCAGTGAACTTGTCGACTTTTTCACAAGTTTTTCCCTAGCGGCTGAAGTTTCAAGCAGCATCGGTTACTGTTTGCAATAGTTGATGACCTGGGTTAGCACTGACTGCATTTTCAGAACATTTCTAGAGCAAAGACATTTTTGTGAATGGAATCCATGTTCATAAGGGTCGGTTCATTTCACACAGATGAGATAACTCTCAGTCACTTTTCAGTGGGCCTGGATTTTACCCAGACGTGAAAAGGTTTTCACTTTTCATTTCAAAACTTCTGCGTGTGTTTTTTAACAGCTTCTTAGTATCTATTTTCATTACCAGATTCTTAATTTCCTTTGGTCATTGAAACTTCTCACAACGGGAATATAAAAGATTGTGTTTTAAAAATTCTGGCAACTGCAAAAACTCACAAAAAAGATCACAAAATGGGCTATTGGGGCAAGGAAACTGAGCTTCCCTTGGTTTCCCACTTTGACTGAAAGGGCTTAATAATATGAGCGAGAACAATCCTGTGGTACATTTCAGTCCCAGCACTATATATTATTTTGAATGGATACTGTGAAAGGTGGTTTAACAGAGAACAACTGTTAGTGTGAGGTTGTAATTGTTATGTATTAAGCAAAGCCAACAAGTGTAATGACTAATCCTTTGCAAGCATAATGACTACCATCTTTGTCATTACACAGAAAATGAACCCATGACCCACAGGGTTAGAACATCCATTTTCAGGGTCAAGGTATTTTACTGAATAAATTCTCACCGTTCTATTTTCTTGTTTTTATTTTCCCCTCCATTTGCTTGCTTCCTAACAATATAAGTTTTTATAATGCAGGATTTTCTGTTTTGCCTCAAGAACGAAGTGAAATTAGAGAAATATTTTAAAAATATGCTTTATAAAGGAAATAGGCAATTTCTGTCAGGGATGGCTGGCTTTGTCAAGTTCCCTTCTGGACTACTGCATTTATAAAGGGACGAACAGTCTGATTGAGATTTATTTATTAGGAAATAAAGAGGGAAATAGTCCCTAGTGTCATATTTTACATCGTTTGGAATTTGATACAATATATGATGTTTTAGACTGGTTTTTAAAAATCCTGTCTCTGCAGTCAAAGCAGTGTGCATGAAACACTGAACCTTTTGAAACCTGTTTGCTTGAACCTTCGGTAAACTGCTCCTGTATGGGATGATGATTTACATGGTTCTTTATTGATTTATTTCTGCACTTTTCTGTTTGAAAGGCTGCTTAAAGAGAACTTGTTTTGAAACTGCATATAAGTAATTTTCTTCCACAGAGCTCTGCTATAGAAACTTTTGTGCTACAGTGAAAAGAATCAGGTGATGTATTTTAAAAAGTGTGTGCATGCCTTTGGCATTTTTCATAAATGCTGTTAAAATTCTTGTTGCTATTTGCACTTCTTTCCTGCTTTGAGGAAAGATGACTATGTGTTTTAGATCAAAACATTGAAAAAGGTTACAAACGTCTGAGTAGACACCAGGTCCCTGATCAGTTTAACCAAGAGTGAGTTAATCACGTGAAATGCAGAAATTGTGCACAAAAGGATTTATATTCAATCCTTCCTTTTTCTTCTGGACAAAGACTGCATAGATGAAGGATTGACACACTACAACGTTAGCACCATTATTTTTTTTTCTGGATACATATGATATTACAGCAACTGAATTTATTGTGAGCTCTTTCTATCCAAGATGTCCATCCAAGAATTATTTTCATTTAAATATGTGGAAGTAAGTCTTACCTCTTTTCCAAAGAGAACTCTGTATGTATCCACTATGGCCAAGGGCAGAGACAGGCCATGTGTGCTTCCTCACCCTTTGTGTGCATCCTAATTGTCCTTTCCTGCAAGCATTTGGATGGTGAAAACTGGTTCCTGCTTAAATTTAGACGATGAATTTTTCATCACTGAGTTCTGTCCCTTGATCTTCATCATAACAGAAGAGGTGTAAATACTAACCAGAGCATTTCATATGAAAGCAAATATTAATTTTAAATTAATCAGTGTAATTTAAACCTGTATTACAATTTTAGTATCTCTGATTAGCAAATCACTATACCAAATAATGTCTCTGATTACCAAACTGTCTGAACATATATTTTTTTTTCTTTTGACTAAATCTAATATACATTATCAGTAAAGAAATTATCTGCTTTCTCTTTCAGAATTCTTTTCCTTTTCACACCTGACACAGAATATTATTTATAACAGGTGCCTGCAAAGAGAGAAATATTTTTTGACTTTTATTTTATTTTGACATTTATTTTTCTGGCCTTGCAATATACACTTTTTCTCTTAGGTTGAAACATTTAGAAACATTTCTGTTGTGATCTCCTATACTCAATCTGGAAGCCACAATTCATATCATCTGTCTTGGGAGTGGCGATTTCCAGGATTTGAGACTGTATCTTGCATATATACACACAACCAAGCATTTTTCCTTACTTTTAAAAGCCAGATTAATCAAAAAGCTTTTTCTGATGTTATCTTTCCTAACACGTTTCATTTTTTTCAGTGAAGTGCAATTTTCTAAAAAAAGCTATTTTTTTAGTAGAGATAGAGAAAATTATGTACGTGGTTTTATAGTAAAATCACTACTCAGTGATCTGCACTATTCCACAGCTTTATACTCGTGCTATAAAGTTAAATGCCTTACATGCAGGTTAGTGCTCTTTTTATGTTTTCAATATGTTCAGAGTAATCTTTCCCTTCCCTTATATCTTGAGAAATCAAAGCAAGCTGTCTCTTTGATTAGTTTCTGCTGCAGAATGCTATAAAAACTCTTCCACCTTCAATCTGTCCTGTGTCTGTCATCCCAGAACAGGTGGAGCTGTTTGATCTTGGATGAATTCCAGGAGATTAGCTTGATTTGCGTTGATAGATACTCATTTCTCATGGTCTTCTTAATTCCACAAAGGAAACCTCAAAAAAACTGTAGAAAAATCTGAACCCATGGGCTTTTAGGTTAGTTTTGTTGAGTCAAATCCTAGCCATTATCAAGCCAAGTGTGTGTCTGAAATCTGATTTTGCTTTGCTGATGTATGCCATGTGCCCAGCACTGGCCACATCCCTACATATGGTTAGGATTTCCATAGTTCCACGCTTCAGGCAGAGCATGTAGAAGGGTTCTTTTGGACATCCTGCTCCACTACTGCATTATTAAGCTCATGACTTCCCCTTTCGCTTACTCTTACGGAAAACCCCTGAGAAGAATTTATAGACTCCAGGCATGGACCTTCCTCTTCAGCCTCCACTGGCTCTTCTGGTTTATGTAATCAAGACGTAACTCTACTTGACCCTTGAATGATGTGGCTAATCGAGGGTTTATGTTGTCCTTATGAATGCCTGTCGCTGGAGATAGGCTGGAGATCAGTGTGCAACAATTTTCAGTTAGAGGTATCAGCCTTTTCTCTAAGCCCTTTTCTTTCTGCATTGTTATTACGTTATGTATATTTTTCTTGGCATAGATGAAAATCTCTGCAGATAAGAAGCAGGTGTCAAAGTAAAGATCTCAGTTTGTCTGAAAATAGTACAGCCAAACATATTTTATACTCTCATTTGATAGTCAAGTTTTTAGCTTTATAATTAAGCTGAATATCCTGCTATCCTGATGAGTGCATTTTTATAAAAAGGAACCATATACTTTCACAATTTTTCTTGGTTTTGCTTGACTTATTTCATAGAACATAGCTGCAAAGCTTATGGAAAATAGGACAGAACATTTTTGTCTGCATATTCTTTTTCTACATTTTTCTGTCAGGTTCTTAATTTTGCTGGAATATGTCAAATTTTTCTTAATATTGCTGGAATGTCTGTGTTCATTTTTCATCTCTGCTGATTAATGTGTCATTAAGCCAAATATTAGCTAGTTCTTATGAAGTCATAAAGATTCTGGATGCCACACTTGTTTGTGGGCTATTTTTCAATGTTTACAATGGTTTATTAATAATGCCTCAAGAGATTTTTGATTTATTTTGCCAAAATTTGTACTTTTGCTGTGTGTAATGCAATCAATACAGTCAAACATCTGTCTTTAGAATAATAATGGCTCTATTATTCACTTTTTGCAAAGTCAGCATGCATTGAAAGTAAATTCTCAAAAACGTATTTTTCTCTAAAAAGAATAATTTTTCTACATCATGAAAAATCAATGCAGTTTCCTTGTACATATTATGCAGTTATCAAAGGTTATTACTTATTCTTAAAAGACTGTTGCAAATGTATGGGAGAAAAGCTCCTCCAGTTGCTCATCATGTTCCTGTAGATTTTTCATTCAAAAAACATCTGTGAAAGTAATGTCAGTCAAAGCCTCTGTGGTGGTATGATAGAGATCTTTACTTTCAAGCAATAAAGTTGAATGTTTTGACATGCCGCAGAGCGTTTCTTTCCAATTATGTTCCTATCACTGTTTTCGATTTGCTAGAGCTTGTGTTGCTGACATCTTTTCTCCTTATTTCCAAATACTGTCCTTTAGCCAATACGAGCACACACCATAGATACTCTTCTCTATGGATCGAAGACTTTCTTAGTTAGGGTATCATTGCATTTTATTCCAGAATTCTGTTTGCAGAAGCTGCTATTTGTCCGAAGTCTGTATTTCAGTAGAGTACTGAACCAGCAGGTTGCCCATTCCTTTATTTGTTGTCCCTTTTGAAGAGCTTGGATAACCATAGTCTGATACCTCTTTGCATTTTCAGCTGTCTGCTGTCAGGAGTAGTTCATTTAGACTTATAACTTGTCACCGATTTGGCATAAACTGGCAATGTGTTTTTCAAAATTCTGTTTCCTTTAAAAGCAACATTATGTAAACCTTCCTTGACATATAAAATGGAATTGAAGAGAAAACAATGGTCTTAAGTATTTCTCATTCCAGTAACTATCTCTGTGTGCAGTCAACACAGACTGGGAGACATGCCTAGTTTTTCCAGAGATTTTTTTTAGTTCTAGCACTGCAAAGACAGAGATGCAGAGGATACAGAAGTCTTGCACTGTGATCTTGTTCTTCTTACAGCATGCTTTACTGGTACCCAGGATTGTCCCCCAAAGCATAAACTGACCAGCCACTTTTTGTCAAGCATAGCCAGTATTTCCCTTGAACCCCTATCACTGTCACTGTTATGGCTGAGTCTGGAGTTTTCTTTGCTCTCGTGCTTTGTCACCCCAAAGCTGTCTCAGGAATTTGTTTTAATGTTATTATTGGTCCCAATGAAAATACACCACCTTAGTTACAAGAAATTGTAGCTTTCCTTCCAGTCATACAAGATACTTGTTTCTCCAAACACCTGGCCATACTAGGTCAGTTGACTGAAAGTCAGGAAACTTTCTTGGAAGATTTCACTTGGAGTTTATGACACAAGGAGTGCCACCATGAACCAGACCAGAAGGATTTACTGATCCCTGTAATTCTGAAACCACATAGTGGCATCTGGGGACATGGTCTAGTGCTCAATATTGTGGTGCTGGGTTAATCAAACATTAGTTGGACTCAGTGATCTCAGAGATTTTTTCTAACTTAATGATTTAATGATCCTGGATTGAAGACTCAACACCTCTTTTCTAGTTGTTTCCAGATCATTCAACATATGCTTAATTAGTCTTAAACAGGAATCTGGAGGCACACAGACTTTCCATGTCTGCTTTGATTTATGGTCTGTCTAGGTCTCAGAGCTCTGAAGGAGGCAGGATGTCACCCTCTGTATTTTCTACAGGAAGCCAAACCAGTTTCACTTGCAGTTGAAGTGTGTCCTCTTCACCCTGCCACTTCTCACCAATGTCAGCCAAGTCTGTGCCTGGCTTTGCTGACTCTCTACAACAGACTGGCTCTGCCTATGAGTGAAGAGACTCTTCTTCCTTCCTGTGTGGTCTGGCAGACAGCACCTTCGTATTCTACCACATCCCAGTGCTTATGTAGCACAGCAATTTCCCATGAAAATGGGGATTTAAAAAAACCCAAAACCTCTTAACGCATTCCTACCCTATGTCTTTGATGGCTCCTGAGGCCTCAAAAGGAAATAGATGGTCAGGAGAGATGACTACAGTAGAGATCCTAAGGGCCCCTTCTGAGCACACCCCATGAAATTTCCATGTAAATATCTTTATCCAAGCTCAAGACCCTGAAATCCCTTTATAGATGATACAGTACAATTTATACACCTAAGATGTGACTCATTAAATCCCACAATTGGTCAGATGACTCACGTAAGTGACCATATCTATTGCCTAAAAAGGGATTCAAAGGAGACATGGTTGAAAGCAGACATTTAGAATATAGACATCACTAGACTGCTAAATTCACTCAACATATCTTGATTCCACCACAAATATTCCAGTGAAGTGGTCAGATGCTACTTTCCTTCTGCATGCGGAAATGTCAGTGCACATTTTGTAGAGTTCACAGTTACTGGGAACTCGGTATCAGTGAGGAAACGCCACCCCCACCGTCTTTGAAGAGAAGATATTAAAAGCATTTCGTTAATATTTTACAGTTTATTTCAGACCTCACATTTTAAAAGAGAATGGTTTGAAATGTTAAACACTTTTTAGTTTTAATAAGTGAGTATGCCTCCAGCTGTTCTGTAAATAACCAGGAAAGGAAGACCAACTGGCTCCCATTTGCAGTCTGAAGCTAGATGAGATCTGCTTGCACTCTTCACAGTTAGATATAAGCTTGCAGCATCTTTAACATATTTCCCTCTTATTTCTGAATAAATACACATATTAGCTGTTCAGTGGTCTCATACTTTATAGAAAGCAGAATATAATTTTTTTTCAGGTGTGCCTCAGCCTGTAGTCTTATTGTTGCATTGAAATACTTTTGGTGTTTGGCAATCAAATGATTTAAATTTTCTTTTTTTTCCCCTTCCTTTTCTGTGAGATGCTAGCTTATAATTAGAACAGACCTTATCTCATTTTTTTCTGGCAGATACATTTTTGTTCATTCCACAGATATGAGGAATTCTGATACTACATTTCTTATGTACCAGAACCTGTCTCTAATTAACTACTAATCTTCACAGAAAAGACCAATTTCTTTTGTCATAGTACAAATAAGTCTTCTACAATGTTTTCCATGAGATATTAAATTAACAAAAAATTTCTCCTTAGCTTTTTTCTGTTTTGAAAAATCTGGGTAGTCACAGACTTATATGATCTTCCTTTCCCTTGAACCACAATTATCTGCTAAAATTGGATTACGTGGGACAAAAGCCACAGTCTATATGCATGTGAAATTACTTTTGATAATCCTGTTCTCTTTCTGAGAGAGCAATAATATTGTCAGTATCTTTCTTGGCACTTGTGGCATCACTGAAGGTAAAACATAAGCATCAGAAGACAAACCTGTCACCAACAACGTGGGCTAGCAGCCCAGAAAGCCAAGCATGTCCTGGGCTGCATCAGTAGGGCCACTAGAGAGGGGCTTCTGCCCTCATGACACCCCATCCAGAATACTGCATCCAGCTCTGGGGTCCTCAGCACAGGAAAGCCAGCTGTTGGAGTGGGTTCAGAGAAGGCCACAAAGAAGATCAGAGGGTTGGAACACCTCTCTTATGAAGACAGGCTGAGACAGCTGGGATTGTTCTGCCTGGAGAAGAAAACGTTCCAGAAGGACCTCACTGTGGCCTTCCAGTACCTAAAGAGAGCTTGTAAAAGTGGGGAGAGGGACCGTTTCTATGTGTGGTAGTGACAGGACAAGGGACAACGGTTTTAAACTGAAAGAGTGCAGGTTTATATTAGATGTTAGGAAGAAATTCTTGGCCCAGAGGGTGGTGAAGCACTGTAAGAAATTCCCCAGAGGGACTGTGGATATCCCATAGCTGGAAGTGCTCACGGTTGAGGCCCTGAGCCACCTGAGAGAGTGGCATCCCTGCCACTGATAGCAAGGTTGGAACCAAACGACTTTTAAGGTCCCTTCCAACCCTAACCCTTCTTTGATTCTATGATTATTTTCATTTTGGAAGGCAGAAGTTCATTTTGCTGTATTTGTGGAAGTAGCAGCAATGAAGACTCAACTCCTAATCATTGGATAGATGACTAAACGCATATGGTTTTGGAAGACAAAATTCCGCTGGTACTCTGGTGGTATTTCCAAGCAGTATTTGTGATGTTAGGACAGTGTATCTGCAATAAAAATTGTAGCAGAATAAAATATTATTTAGGAAGGCTTTATTCTTTCTTTAGGAAGTTTATGGGGCTCCAATGTCTCTGTTACGCATCAGGAGACAAAGGCAACTGGTAGTCATTCTTGTGCTTTCAGCAGTTGGTTGGGCTATTTCACATGACGTATCTGGTTCCTTTAGTACTTCATCCCTCATTTCTCTCTGGAGTAGAAGGAAGCTAGTTTTTTTATGATATTTAACTTGCATGAATTCATTCAAGTGTTTTTTCAGGTGTATGAATCTCTACTGTAGACTGCTTTGTTAATCTTGGCACTGCTAATTCAGAGGGGCTTGATAGAACCCAGAGGTTTTGTATGATCACTGTTTTGTCTTAGTATTTGATATAATGGGAGTGACTCGTTGTAGGCTGAAGAAACTTTTCCACCATTATACTCTAGTAGTTCAGACTTCTGCCCATTGGTGAACATGACCATCTGCCTTGGACATCTGGTTTGTTACTGCTAAAATGATCTTTCTATTGTTCTCATGCCCCACTTGGAAGAAAGCTATGTACTGGATTTTCTCTCTCATTTTCAATAGCTACTTACTAGGTTGTGGTGCTGTCTAACCCACCAACAATATATAATGTTTTGCATTGTTTCAACAAACATGAAATAAATAATCAAACATTTCTGGTGCAAGTACTCAAAAATTCTTGATTAATGTGTGAAGTCACAGTTCGGCAATGTCTGTGTTTACAATAACTTACTGTAAGGGCTGAATGTAGATTTGAAGATATTTTGTCACAGATTCAACACCAGTTGGACTCATTTCACAAAGCCCCATTACTCCTTAGAACGGAAAATTACAGTTGTCAAAGTCTTTCTTGCAGTTTAAACTATCATTATAAGTGAAATGCAGGTGTCAAAGATATCTTCTTTTTCAGACAGCAAGTTCAGCCAAGAACTTCTATGGAAAAAGAAACAATCAGTTGGTATTGCCAAATTCCCTGACATGTTTGGTACAGTTAGTATTGTGTGTGTTTTCTTCTTTACCCTGTGTGTTCACATCTCTGCTTTCTCTGGGAGGCTATAGTGACTAAACTCTCATTTTTGTCTTCAGGCTACTTTAGAAATACCTCCAGGCTGTATGATGAGTCATCCAGCTTTTCTTTAGGTATTGTATTTGTCTTCTGTAGAAATCAGACAGCACCATTATCCGTTTCATACTGCTTTCCTAAGATTGCCTATTCACAGGGACAAAAGCTTCAGCCCTTGAAATCATTATTTTACTCATAACATGTCTTTAATTCACATTGAAAAGTAGTAATACATTTTGTTTTGGGAAGATGCCAGTCCTTATTAATTCTCTTTCATACCCTGCAATGAGAAGAACCTGTGTACCAAGAAATTGTGCACCAGTTTTCCAAATAACCTTTACTAAGAAAAACAGTGGAATTCTCATTTAAGCCATCAAACAAGATATTACATAAAAAATGTCCCTCCTCCCCTCTTATCCACCAAGCTAGTCATCTTTTCGTAGAAGGTTATCACGTACCCTGCTTAATGCAAAAGGCATGCATTATATTTTGCTTTCCTTACTACAGCTCCCTTTCATCCTGAGCACTGCTGATATCTGTTGTGATTGGAAATCATTGTAGTCCTGGACAGGGTTTGAGGTGACCCTGCCAGAGCGGTGAGATTTCAGCAGATGACCTCCAGAAGTCCCTTCCAGCCTCCGCTATAGTGTGATTCTGTAATTCCATGAAAGATCTTTCACAGTCTTGCATGCAATTCTTCTTATTTCTCAAAATCTTTTTTTTCTCCATAGATTGATTATTATTGTCAGATATGTTTAGGATATATTTTGTTTGTTACTTTTTTTTGCCTCTGTGGAAGGAGGGAGATAAGAACCACTATTTCCCTGCAGCTTTCCCCATCTTGGATAGTGAAACTTCCTTTTTCACTGCTTGTCTTCAACAAAGGAATAAAAACTTTCCTCAATACTGGTGCTCTGGAGAAACCAGATTGCACAGAGGAAAACATAACTATAATTTTCATACACAGAGCTGTTTCTCTCTCACTGGCTGCCGGACAGTACCAACCTGCTCATGGATCTTCTGGCTTCTTTTCTATTTCACAGAGATGAAGATTTGACATTCTAACACACCCTGTAAGCAGGCATCACATTTTCCTGCATATACTGTTCTCTTTCCAGTTGTGATTTCCACTTTTCAACATCCTGAATAGGAGAAAGCATTTTTCTACTGTCTCAGGAAGGCAGGAAAAAGGCAACAACCCTGTGGTGGTCACAGTTGCCTTTCTTCTGTCTGCAGGGAGAAAATAATGATTTTCTCCTCCTCCTTTAAATTGTGTCCTTGCCTCCATAGTGAGACTTATCTGAGTCCTAAAGCCTTGAATTTTCCACTGTGATCCTACTAGCATTTGCCCTCCTTCTCTTCTGCTTCACAGTAATTTCTGTTCCCACCCTTTGTCACAGTCAAATTTGTTATAGCTAATTTCCACCTAATTTCCAGTTTCTCTATAATGGCAGCAGAGATGCTACACGTCTGCAACTCCACTACACCCACCTACCCTTCCCTCCAACACTCATCCTTCCTTCCATGTTTCCTTTACCAAATCCTGCCCATGACTGATGCAGACTGACCATGCCTTCTCATTCAGGACTGGAGTGAGAAGGTGACTTCACTTTGGCCCTTAAGGTATGGCTAGAAGTCTTTTCCAGTGTTATTTGTCTAGAAGTGCAGAATGGTAAACAGATAACGATGAGGTAGATGTCAGTTTTCTTCTTACGACTGAGGGATGGTTCTTTCTCTCTCCTGATCCTAATCAACTCTTTGTGTTGCTGTGATTGGAAGAACTCTCGGGTGCAAAGTCTTTTCATAAGATGTTTTTAGACTGTAAGACTACTGAATGAGAAAAATGACACATTGCAAAATATTCCCCCTCTCATTTAGTTCAAATATCCTAAAGACCTGTTTAGGTTCTTTTGTCAGGTATTTTGCTATATGTGTTTGCACATGCATGCATTCACAAGGAGGTTTTTTTGCAATTCGTGAACTTCAGGCCAGATCCATCCTATCTCTTTTCTAACCTCAATATAATGACTGTGACTTTATAAATGAACTTGGTTCCTGTAGTCTGCAATTTTAATGTAGGTGCATTAAGTCGGGTGCAAAGTCTTTTCATAAGATGTTTTTAGACTGTAAGACTACTGAATGAGAAAAATGACACATTGCAAAATATTCCCCCTCTCATTTAGTTCAAATATCCTAAAGACCTGTTTAGGTTCTTTTGTCAGGTATTTTGCTATATGTGTTTGCACATGCATGCATTCACAAGGAGGTTTTTTTGCAATTCGTGAACTTCAGGCCAGATCCATCCTATCTCTTTTCTAACCTCAATATAATGACTGTGACTTTATAAATGAACTTGGTTCCTGTAGTCTGCAATTTTAATGTAGGTGCATTAAGTGCTGTTTCAGACAGTCTGACTGTCATTCCATTACTTTTTTTTATCTTAGTGTGGTACAACTACAGCTTAATATAGATAACAGTAGCAAGCAGTTGCTCTAGGTAGAATGAGATATTTATGACTCCAACACAATAAGCAGTACAGAGAAATTCTGGCTGGGCAGTGCAGGCAGGGAATGGGGCACAACCTGGCACTGTAGACCCTACACTATAAACTACTCTGTAATAATCAGTTAAAAAAATTCATATCTGGAGCTGCACAAAACTGGGTTTAGGGGTAATGAAGAGAACAAAGAAATAACATAGGTAAAAGGCACCTTATGTAGTGCATTTGGGTGCAACCTGGTGTTGCCGGCCAATGAAGAGAGAAGAGTGTAAATATATATGTATGTGACAAGTGTTGTCTTCTTGACCTATATATTCCCTTTTTATATCCATGCAAATATGATATAAGGACCTGTTAGAATGGTAAGTGGGTCTCTGATCCATGTTGCAATGAGTTAAAAATGTAGTAGGAGGCTTAGAATGGAAGAAAAGTGTGTTATTTCAATAAAAATGGGATAAGAGGTTCCACCAGCCTCAATTTTTTCTGTTGTTCACGTCTTAACACAATTTAATGTTGATTGTTTTTTGTATAAATTCTTACTATGAAATACCTCCCGGTTAGTATGAATTCCTAAGAACATTTTATCCTGATACACTGTGCATTCTGTGCTGCTCTCTGTGTTTATTCCGAATCATTCATTTCCTTATGTGAGTTCAGTAAAGATGCATTATTATCATGAACTAATTTGAAAATGGAATGTTTATTGCTTGCATTTATTTTGGAACATCAAGGCAGAAGCATTTCTGATTGATTCTCTCAATTTTCAACTCATCCAATGTTGGGTTGCATTTTGCAGTAATTTCTTCACATTATTTGTATATATGAAATGCTGTATTTTATTGTGCTGACAAGATTGAGAGGAATTTCCTATCATTTCTCCTTCCCAAAGGAAACCGCAATCCGTAGAAATTTTCCACTGCTCAATTTTCATAAAAGCACTTGTCAAGAAAGTTTTTATATAATGGTCTATTATAGTGGATAGTTTTATTGCCAGAGAAAGAGAAGCAGTTAAGTTATTCAAAGCTCACAACTGCACACTCGTTCTATCTTCCTTCAAACGAGCTGAGTAGAAAGTATTATTTATTCCCCTTTTAAAACAGTGAGGAGCAAGTCAATACATACAGAAGAAAATAATCTTTTCACAGGTGTATAGTGGTCTAACTCATAAATAGCTTGTACTAATCCACAGAAGGTATATCAGTCCTGTGTAATTATTTTCTTTCTTGTGGTACATTCATGATGGGTGTGCTCCATTAAACTGTCTGTGATGGGATGTTTTTACTGCTGTACAATATGCAGTCATGAACCGAGCTACAAAAACAAAACAAAAACCAAAACAAATCTTCAGGTCTGTTTCACAAGTAGTTGTATGTATTTGTGTGAATCTGTAAATTATGTATATATATATTTAATTTCCATATGTATTCAGTAGAAATGACTATACTGTGAGATTTCAATTTCTGATAGAATTATTTTCTGAAAACTTTTTTTCATAAAATATTATTCTTGTTTCCAATGTAAGTTCAGACACATTCCTGATGAATGTGTCCAGCTTTCATTTTCCTGGGGTTGAAAAATCAACAGCAAACACTCACAGAATGGTTTGTGTTGGAAGGGACCTTCCAGATCATCCAGTTCCAACCCCTGCCATTCTAGGGACACCTTCCACTAGACCAGGTTTCTCAAAGCCCTGTCCAACCTGGCCTTCCTCTGTCATCTGGAATTCTGACGAAAGTCATCAAGTAACGGCAGTTGATGTTTTTTTGGTTGGTTTGTTTGTTCGGTTGTTTGTTTGAAAAAAAGAGAGTTAAGAGCTTTGTTGTGACATAAACTGGAATATCACTTGAGTTTTGGTTTAAATTATGCTTAACAGAGGCAGAATTTCACAAGATTAAGTATGAAATTAAGACACCTACCTTTAGGCTATGTTAATATTAGGAAGTAGTTTGTCACAGCAGGAGTAAATCAGCAGTATGAAATATGTAATACCCATTTACAAGAAGGGCCCAAAAGAGGACCCAGGAAAATACTAACTCATCAGTCTAGGTTCAGTCCCTGGGAAAGTACTAGAATGAGTCCTCATAAAAGTACTAGTAAGCAAAAGAAGCAGATTATTGGGAAAAAACAGGAGGGATTTGCCAAGTATGAATCAAGCCGGGATCCCTTTTTACACCAAAATAACATCTTGTATTTATATGGGGAGTGCAGTGGATGTTGTTTATCTGGTTGTCAGCAAGGACAGAAGCATGTTCATCTGACTCTGCTCAGCACTTGTCAGGCCACACCTGGAATATTGTCTCCACTTCTGGGCCCCACAACTCCAGAAAGACATGGATAGGCTGGAGAGGGTCTGAAGGAGAGTCACAAAGATGATCAAAGGTCTGAAGAAGTATCCTGTGAGGAAAGACTGAAGATGCTGGATCTCTCTGGAGAAGGATTGGGAAGGATCTCATCACAGTTTCCAGTACTTCAAGGGGGGCTAAAAAGAGGATGGAGGCTCTCTTCTCCCAAGGCAGAAGACAAGGGACAACAGGTAGAAGTTACACCAGCAGTCTTACCTTGGTAGAAGAAAGACATTTTTTGCAGTAAGAACAGTCACTAACTGAACCAAGGGAATGGCCATCACCAGGGAAGTGGTAGAGTCCCCATCACTGAAAGTTTTGAGCTACCATTGGACAGAACCTAGATCATCTCATACAGATTCTCTTTCCCATGAAATGTTGTACCAGAGGATATTTCAAGGTCCCTTCCAGCCTAGGCTAGTCTATGATTCTGTAATATGGTGATGCCACCACTGTACCTACAGTATTTGCCACGTGATGAGATTAGAATAGACAATTTCAGTCATGCAGTTCAGCTGCTGGTTTAAAACCTTTGGTTTATTACAATTTTCATGTTGTGATGTCATTTACATATTTATAAAAAAATAAATCTATTTATTCTGTTTGTTACAAGCACCTGCAAATTCTTGTGTCTTACATGTCATGACATAATTAACAGGCCATTATATAAATCCACATAACATTGGTCAAATCTATAAAAGAGTTATTAATTTCCTGCAGAAACTAAAAATAATGTGGTCAAAATGTTATACATCAATTAGACTACCGTACACTTGTGAAAATAGGTAAATAAATCAATAAAATCCATGAGCATATGTAAGCAGTGAGATAGCATAATCCTTGTTTATCCCCACTGTTATATATCTCCAGAAAACAGTCACAGACTCTCTCCCTCTGTCTTTGCTTCGTCTGCACTCTAGAAACACAATTATTCAGTCTACAAGACATTAAAAATTGTGTGGTCATCTGACAACTGCTCTGCCTACACAAGGTCATGTCTTAAGATTACTGAAGTTAATTGGCACATCTGTGGAGAAATTCTAAGAATAAACTTTCTGTCATTCTCATTTAACTTGATTTTCTTATGCAGCCCTGTGTGTGTACATTGAAGACAGTTAACTCTAGTAAATGAGTTCAAGTATACCACTTTTGAAATGCATAAGACCAGCTGGCAAGAGATAAAATCAATGTTGATTGTGGAAAATTTCCTGATATCCTTTCATAACAAAGTCACAGTTTTTTTGGCATGGTACCAAATTATATTTTTCAGCTGTCAACGATGATTCAAATGGAGAAGAAAAATAGTTGAGACAATCATTATCATTGAATCATTGCAGTTTTGCAACTCCACCAACAGTAGTTTATTTCACAATTTCTTTAACTACAAATGAAACATTTGTGAAAGAATCTTTTCCTAGCTGACTTCCTGGCTCTTCATTGTCCATTTACAAAATGAAAGGGAAAAACATTCTGAAAGCAGATTTTGTCTATAGGAGCAAAACATTCTGTCTGAAAGCATTACACATCCACATCTTGTAACTTTTCCCTAAAGACCTGCATATCGCCCAAGGTAACTTCTTGATCAGTAATGAGGATTACTTGGCAAATTGGCATCACTGTTAGACCTTTTGCCAGATGGAGGTGACTCCACTCTCACCTAGGAGGAATAAAAGCTCTTCTGAGAGGCTATCTCAAACTCCCATAATCTTTTGCAAAGTTGGATGAATCATAAACAGATGTCCTCTGTCTTTTGAAGTGCCATCTGCTGTAACTGGCTGGAAGATCTCTGGCTATTTTTGTCAAAGTATGCTAACTTTTTTTCTGAAAAGACTATTCTTTAGACAGCATGTTTTGAAGAGTAACCCTGGAAAGACAGCAGCTGGTTTTTCAGAGCCTGGCAAGGCTCTGATTCTGTTAATTATTTTCTTTTTATTCCTTTCCTTTCAGAATGGAAACTGGTTGCTGTTCTCATTCATCCTGAAAGTTTTAAGAACTGTCCAGGCTGTATAATTAGGATTTCTTCACAGGCATCTTCTGCCGTGTGGTTCACTGCTGTTGAAACAGATGGAATCATAACAGCTCCCTGAGTTATTCTTAAGCTGGTCTAATGTCACCAATGAGATTTTGTATGTGTTTGATGTATTTTTTTTAATCCAGGGGTCATAGCGTTCTAATTGAAGGAGCGCCTATGCTAGCCTATAAAATGAGTTTCATAAGCACTATAATAGGTAAGCACTTTTGTGAATGTTATGCATGCTATGTGAATAAGTCTGTCCACATTATTTCAGCCTTTAAAACAAGACCTTGTAAGTGTCACTAACTTTCTAACTTGCAGAGACAACAGCATAATTTTAGTATGTACCTGAAATATTTTTTAAGTCTTGGAACTTTCTGTATCTCATATTATTCTGTATGAATCTTCTTACCAATGACAGTACTTTTATTCCACCCAATCTGGGAGACATCAGGATTGAGTTGCACCCATGCTACTGGTTTTCCCTCTACGTAGGGAATGTGATTTCTGTAGTCTCCACTCTTCTTTCTTCCTCCACTTGAACACCATAAACTGCATGCCAGGGAACGACAAATTGCAGTGGTGCTTTAATTGTGAGTAAGATCACTTGTCATAAAAATTGCCAGTCCCTTCGAAAAATTAGTTAGTAATGAAAGAAATCACACCTTAACTGCTGCTTATCCTCAGCTTTCAAGTAACAGATGCCAGGTCCTCTGTTCTTTTTAGCCATTCACAAAAATATTGCCCTGTGGTCCAATGATGCTGCAGAGCTGCCTGTTTCATTTTCTGAGCCTGTTTCATTTTCTGAGGTTATCACTTGCAAAAAAAGCTTAGCTTCACACCATTCGCTCACATCATGAGTGGCTGCTCAGCAAAAAAGTTGATCCTTTATAGCAGGAGAATACTTCAAGGAGCTTGAAACGCACCTTCTTTTTCATTTCTAGCCCAGTGCATTATTCTGCTGCACTGTATCTACTTTTCTTCTTTCTTGTTTTAATTTCAAGTTTGTATATAACAGAGAACATTCATGTAACATATATTAATATGCTAAACTAAAAGATTTTTCATGTGATATGTTAATGTGTGTTCTGCAGTGGTCCACATATGCCTACGTATCTGTTGGTCTGTCCATCTGTCCACACATCCATCTATCTATCCTGGAAGCAAATAGAAACAGCTTGGAAAGAGAAAGTTGTTTCTTTCCCATGCTTACATAATATTATTGCATTTGAAAAACCAACAGTGAATGTAAAAGTAAAGATATGAACATGTGAAGCAGAGATATGACCTGAGAGTAAAAACTAAAGAAAAGAGAAGGCAGAGATTTAAAAAGAAGTAAAAAGGTGTTGGGAAGGAATAATTCATGATGAATGGAAAGAACACGTTTTGAAATGTTGTAGTGTTTTTTTCCTCCTACTCATACTCCTATGTTAGCAAGGTGAATCACTTATTCCAGGACCAAAATCAGTTTGTTTTTCCATTGGCAAAGCAAAATTGCAGACTTCCAGTTTAAACAACTTTGGATAATTTGTTCAAAGGAAACAACAACAAAGAAGAAAGATAAACATCTGCAAGAGATCACAATTATGTGTTTAACACTGTAGCTCCTTCAGGAACTCTCCTTCGCATATGACTGACTAATGCCTAGAAATGTAAAAAAAAACTCTAGAAAGAAAACTAAAGTGTCAACACTAATTTCTTCCCAGCAGCTAATGAAAAGGTTTGCTTCTGACTCAACTGAGAAAGAAAAAGAATAATAAGAACGTGATATATATGGTGTTGACAGAACTGAATGGTGTTTGAAAGCAAACCAAGCTAGTACAGCCAGAAAGAATGTTGAAGCAGTGACCAGAAGCAATGAAAAGCAGAAGTGCTGTTTTGGATCCTTACCAACCAACCAAACCCTTTTTCTGGCTTTCCTTACTTATAGGGCAGAAGAGAAGTTTGTCCAAAAGCTCAGGTCCTTCCTCATGTCCTGAGATGTAAGAATAGGTAAGACAATGTTCTGAGCCTATGAGCCACAGGAAGCTGTTATTGGGCCTAAGGTATTTTTTTGCAAGCCTCATCAACATTAGGAGGACCTAAACCCCTACCAGCTGCTTGGATTTACTGAGGATGCTGCAAAGCCTTCAGCCAACCAAATCTAATATTATTGAAGTGTAATATCATTATTAGTTAATTATATTCTCACTATCAGCCCATAGCACAGATAGGCAGATGTGAGAGCTTTTGTTTTTGTTGGAGGAAAACATGACTGTAGGCGAAAAATCAGCAGAAATAAGTTTAGAATTTAGGGCTTCACAGTGAGTATATCTATCATTCTGCTCATTTACTGTTGCTACTAAAGAAAGAGAGAAAATAAATGCTTCACCTTCAGGTGAAACAGCTCAAGGCTTTTCCCAGCCTCCTGGCACTTTCTCACTTGCCTTTAACATGGTGTGGTGACATTGTCTCTGAGGCACAAAATGTCAAGTTCAGTCGTAACTCTTCAGCCAGGTGAGTCTAGAGTTTATTAGTGGTGAAGATCAGCACATGATAACAAAAAAATCCTGTTGCTCCTTCCTACTGAATTTCATCAGTATCTAGAGAACTGGTTAAAACAGCAGGTTTTTTACAGTTTCAGTGTTATCAGGGCATCCTGACAGAACTGAGAGAACAGGACTGGGGAAAAAGCCTCACTTTAGCATCTCCTATTGTGTCAAAGCAGTTTCCAAAGCTTCAAGAAAATGAATGTTTTTTCATAAGTATTCATTTCTTCCTCTCAAATGCTGTGTTGATAAGCTTTTTAGATTAGCAGATAATGTAAAGGACTTCAAAGGCTTATGCAGGCATTCCCACTTGGCTTCCTGAATACAGCTGGGAGTCAAACTAATTGGCAGTCTGCAGTGAGGCAATTAGCCACAGGATGAAGTAAAATGGAAACAGAGACCAAACATTATATATGCATCATTACTTGAAAATGTGCTTTGTTTTGTGTGAGTGAAACTGCTATCAGAGTGTTAAGATAGTTTCAATACACAAATAACTGAAATTCATCTGTGGGGCACAGGTCTGAACCCTCCATTTGTATCCTGCAGACAAACTGGCCAACCAAGTAGGGTAAACCCATTACTTTAAGAACATGTATTCCGATTGCAGACTTTGTACTTGGTAAACCGGTGTGAAAGAAGTGAACTGAGGTAGGTCCTGACCTTTATCACACAGTAAAATGCAAATTAACTATTGGCTTCAATTACATTTTTCTGGTTTTCTTCAGAGGCTAAAATCTAATTCAGCTCCATTATAATCACATCATATAGAAAGAGTGTTTAATTTTTTCTTGGGCAGATACTGTCAGTAAGATAATGAGACTGCTTCTTTCCTCTTTTGTTCTTCTGAGGTCATGAGGACTGCAGCAAATATTCAAAGATAACAGTTTTTTATTAATGAAAAAATGTAGTGGTGCCATTCACTGTGGCAGATTAAATGACGTGAAAATATAATAAGATCATGTAATAGAATGTTTTGGGTTAGAAAGGACCTAAAGTCCATCTGGTTCCAGCCCCCCTTCCATGGGCAGGGACATTTTCCACTAGACCAGATTGCTCAGAGCCCCATCCAGCCTGATTTTGAACACCTCCAAGGATGGGGAGTCCACAACTTCTCTGGGCAATCTGTTCCAGTGCCTCACCACCCTTATGGTAAAGAATTTCTTTCTTATATCTGTAAATCCAGAAAAGGAAACCTGAAAGTAGCTTACACATGGGAGTTGGAGGGTTGAGAGTCTGCTCAGGTGAGTAAATACCAGATCAGGAGCAAGAACCCCTGACTGTCTCAATTCTGAGTTACCATAACAAGTGTATTTTTCTCTTGATGCTTCTCTTGCAACCCTTCAGTGGCTCACCTTGAAAAGAAAATGTGGTATGAGCCATATTCTGCCTGCTTGGTAAATAGAAATATGTGGCCGAATCTGTGTTTCTAAGCTCTGGGCTATGGTACAGAACAAGTTCACTGCTGCTTCTCTTCCTTTTCCTTCCTACCCTATGCCAAAATTAAGTACTCTTTTTGACCTCTAAGACCTCTTGATTTCTTGGTGTATCCTTTGATTGTATCTTCACCTCTTTCTCTCAAAACCCTTTGGGATCTTAATACCATACATTTTCTACTAGTCTTTTTAACTAACTCCCTAGAAGGTGGCTGTAGTAGCTAGTGCTGGATAGATTCATAGGGATCTTGTTAGATGAGCAAGAAATAGTAAAATAAACACAGTGGAATGTAAGTTGGTGAGGTTATGTGCTGTTTCATGGTGGCAAGTGGTTTTATGACCTTGTCACCAGGAACTTAGCTAGCTTCACTAGGTGTTACTTCACATCTACTTTGGAATTGCCCTCGAGTGGCCACTGCATTCTGTAATCAAAGTGGAGTAATCCTAAAATAGATGTTCTTGTCATGAAGTGGCTTTGTGCATTTCTGAATTAATTACTTTTATTTCAAAGCAGATAGCCTACAGGGGTTACACAGAGAGAGCCAAGTTGGTTGCATTCCACCATGTATCCTTAATATCCTCATTGCATTTTTCCATTCACTTTTCCCTCTTGAATTGAATTTCATCTGTTTTACAGGGTTGCTAGGGAAGTTTGGGAAATCTGGTGGAGTATTGGCACAGCCTTGCTGCCAAGGACAGGCAGTCATTTCTTCAATTTGTGGCTTGTCAGATGGACTAAACTTATCTAGAACAGGACAATTCAGAGGGAACATCATATTGGAGGATCTGATGTAGGTACAGTGTAATCTTAAAAAAAGAAAATTACTTTAAAAATGCAGAATCTTTATGGATAAATTACTCCAGAAACAGAAATAGTTCTTTGCAGCATTTTATGGCTTCATATTAAATTATGTCTTTGTTGGTTTCTGTTTTTACCTAGGGCACGACAGGACATTTAGTGGACCTACAAAGAAGCCAGAGGGGGGCTCTTCATCAGGAACTGTAGTGATAGGGAACAGGAGTGATGGGTTCAAACTGAAAGAGGGGAAATTTAGGTTGGATATACGGAAGAAATTATTTACTGTGATCATGGTGAGGCACTGGAACTGGTTCCCCAGAGAAGCTGTGGATGACCCATCCCTGGAAGTGTTCAAGGCCAGAGTGGATGGGGCTTTGAGCAACCTGGTCTAGTGGAAGGTGTCCCTGCCCATGGCAGGGGGTTGGAACCAAATGGTCTTTAAGGTCCCTTTCAACCCAAACCATTCTATGATTCTGTGACCATGCAGACTGAAAGCTGAAGGGCTTTGACAAAAAATTCTATGATAAAATAACAGAAAGAGCAGAGAGACAACATTGTAATGAAACTAAATTGTTATCATCACTACATTTCTGAGGCACCTGCTGTTTAAGCCCCCCAGTTTTGTCATTAATCACACAAGAAAGACATCAGCTGTGCCACCTCACTGGATTTTCAATAGCAGCTCAAGGTCTCTGACTCTCCAAACTCAGACAGCTGGAGACTTGTAAAGGAAACAACTTCAAAACATATCTATTTTTTCTCAAACCTTAATTGCACCAAAGGCAATTGTTGACCAGAATTTTCAAACTGTTACAACATTGATGAATTACATTGCTGGCAAAATTCTTTATTCAACAGGTAATCTTTTAAGCCCCCACACAACCATGTTTTTTGTAACAGTGAATTGGACCCTTCTAGGTTTATGCTTCTCCTAAACTGTCACTGCAATATGTGTAACACCAGCACATGTTGCTAAGTCAGTCCACTCTACCAGTTAGATCCCTTCCCATTATGTCTAATTGCATATATTAAAAAGGCAAATATGGCATTTTCTTTGTGCCTTTGAAAATACTTTATTGCACCCTGAACACAGATATGCCATATGTGGAGTTGCACACATTAAAGTTTCCAGTAGCAGATTAACTTGTTCTACATTTCCCCATTTAGCTTTTTAAATATTTGCTTGGATGTTTGTTGCTGCAGTGAACAGGATTTAAAATTATATAAAAGCAATAATGAAGCAATAAAGTGCTCCCCTGTGTGGAGTTCATACCGCATTTAATTGGCACAATGGAGCAGTTTACAGCAAGTATTCTTAGGTGTGTGATAGTTTACTGTTATTGTGCTGCAGATGTTTCTAGGTAACCTTTAAAAGGAATGGGAAATATAGAAATTTCAGATTGCTGCTCGAGTTTTATGAGCATATTTTATAGAAATCTATAGAGACGAGAATGACACAAAATAATGATGACATTATTGCACAAGAACAGACCACCATTAATACATCTCAATATGGGTCCCATAAACCCCACAGTCATAGTGCAGCTTAGTGTGAAAATCAAGTTTGACTTTTTCAGGCATAGATACCTACAGAAAATCAGCAGAGGCAAAAACTTTGAGGAAAAATCATATAGCCAAGGTTGAAAGAAGGAATACGAAAGCTAATTCAGAGAGAACACATTATATATAATATTATACCAAAGCATAAAGCCGCTATATATATTCAGGTATGTACACATACATAGTGTATACATGTTCTAAATACTTTTTAAATGTTATGCCTTCGCTGATAATACCCGACAGCAGCTTAATATCAACTCTGGAATCAAAGGGATGAAGATTTTGCAACACTCCCTTTTTTCTTTCTGTTGCAGTGTGCTCTGAACTGTTAATAATACCAATTTAACCTGTCTGAAGTCCCTAGAAGTCACTAAGCCTGAAGGGATTAGCAGTGGCTAATCTGCGAGTAGAATTGTCTGGGTGTCATACAAGAGATGTAAAAAAGTCAGGTTTTGTGGGTCTTATCTCCTTGTGCATTTTTCCCCTGTGGTGGTACATTTCCTTGCAAGCCCTCTTTGCCATGTCATTAGTGAACCTCTTTACCAACACAGAGCTCAGGAAAGCTCGCTGGCCCAAGGTGCAGGAGGTTGAACTCAAACACAAGGGACTTCAGCACAAAAGACCGTAGTCTTGGAGAATTAGTATGCATATGTTCTTCCAGAAAAACACATAAACAACCACAAAACCAACAACAAAATCCAAAGCCAAATTAATGAAATCCCAAACAAAGAAACAAGCAGAAAACCCCAAAAATCCAAACTCACACACAGATACACCAAATAGAAGGCATGGGGGATATTAACAATTAAAATTCCACAAATATGTAGTAAATTAAGCACAAGTACAGGCTGAGCAGAGGATAGGTCAAGACTAGTCCTGGGTAGAAAGACTTGGGGGTGTTTTTGGATGAAAAGCATAACATGATTCACAGCAATGTGCTCTTGCAGCCCATAAAGCCAATCGTGTCCTGGGCTGCATCAAAAGAAGGGTGACCAGCAGGTCAAAGGAGTTGATTCTTCCCCTCTCCTCTGCTCTAGGGAGACACCACTTGGAGTGTCGCCTCCAGCTCTAGGTGCCACAGCATAAAAGGAATGTGAGAAACTCTTAGATTTGACTGTCCACAGATTATAAGAAGTTTAATGTATGAGCTAAATAATTGTTCTGTTATGGTGAATTTGCAGAAGAAAACTACCATCTTAGTTACTGACATCCTCCACTTGAGGGAGTTTTCCTGTAGAAATGAGTCCACAAGCTTGGTTTGGATGCATTCCCCTTTGGACTCGAGAATACTGGCAATAATAGTACATTTAACTTTAACCAATTTAACAGTTATCATCTCATGTGATATTGCCTAAACTGAAGGCATTTTTCATTGCATTTAACAGTGACAGCCACCCCTAATTGTTTTCACTGAATGTTTGAATCAAGATGAGATATATATTTTCTGCATGACTAGAGAGACCATTGCTTTTAAAATCCTATCTCCCTGCAATGACATCTTTGTTTCTGTTCATAATATGCTTCTGGAAAGTTGAGTTAAATTTGCTGCCTGAACTGGTCGGAAAGGTGCGTCAGCATCTCTGCAGAATAATTCAGGAGATGATACCCTGAATGTGTGCTAAATGGTTTTAAGGGAGGTAGTGGATATGGAGCCAGACCCTTCTCTAAGGTGCACTATCAAAGACAAGGAGGAAGAAGTACAACTTCCCGATTTCCAACAAGGAAATTTTCAAAGTCAGGTGGTGGAATTGTCATCCTTGAAGATTTTCAGAATTTGACCAGTAAATACCCTGAGATCCTCCCCTAATCCTGCCCCTTTTAGAAGGGGACTAAATGGGATACAGAACTCACTTCCCACCTAAATTATTTCAAGTAGGAATCCAAACCTTGACACAACAAAAGCATTTTCTTTGGTCAGTGTTGGTCTAATTACTTTCTTCTTGTCATTCCCTTCAGAATTTCATAGACATGCAGAGTCTGAGATCTCCGTTCATACTTTGAGCAATGTCATACAACGGTCATAGGGATTATTAGCAAACAGTGCTGTTCTACTCATTTTTCAAAAGTTATCATTAAAAGACGTAACTTCATTCATAATATTCTGTTTCTTTTCTGCAATATTATCCAAACTGAAAGACTGTAAAAGGTTTTACAGATATGTATATATATATAACCTATACACAGGGTGCAATCACCAATTTGAATATACAACTTGATTAGAAAAGGGATTGAATATGATTAGGTTGTAGGAATTACATTTTCCCTCAACACTGAGGTTCAGGACCAAACATCTTTCCTGCATTATTTTGATTCTGCAGGAGCATACACTAGCCAGCTAGATCAACTTAGTGCTAAACATCATGTTTTCACAATCCTCCTTTTGTTTAAGAAGTTGAAGGATGCTTTATTTCAGTCACTTGAACACTTGGAGTGAGTAGTGACGAGTTGTTACACACTGCTGGCTCACTTCATTAGTGTAGCAATTAATGCTGTATTTTCTCTGGTGCCTGTTTGGGTTTTATTTTTTGTCAGAGATCAATTCATCTTCTCATGATGAAAGTTTTCTTCCCCTACGGTCTACAGTACTTTCACTGATTTTTTCCCCCTAAGATCTCCAGCATTTAAATAATTCCACATATATTCATTTCCATGGGAAAAAACCAGACATTTTTAAATAGAAATTTGTCTAGCCTTCCCTGCCCTTCATAATTGGCCCATCTTATATTTAGTATATTCAATGAATTGCACTCCATGTATTCTAGTTAGAACAGCACTTCAGCCTGTCTGGCCAAGGACTGTGACTTAGAGGTAGGATCCCTGGACTGGATTGACTTTAATTAGATGTGACAGCCACCCAACACTCAGGCTCAGTGCAGATCCTGCAAGTGTCAGGAGCTCAGCACATTTCAGTGGGAGCTTCTGTCCCTGACAGCAGAGAGTTGTGAGTACTAGTCTAACATGCTTGAAAGGGAGTTTGCAATATTCATTGCTTAAAATTGATGGGAGAAGTACCATCTCATTAAGAGTGGGATTCTTTAATTGTTCCTTGCATTTTTAATGTGATAAGTAAGGCTCTTCCCCACAGTTCAGCAAGAACAGAGTACAGTAATGCAGGAGTGATAAATGTCTATCTCTGAGAGTCTGTCATACATCCAGCTATGCAGTACAGGCAACTCAGACAGGTGTTAAAAATGCCTCTGCAGGAAGTCAGATAGAAATGCCTCAGCAGGAACTGCAAGAGAAGAGTCCCTTTAAGGCCCAGTAGGACTGACTCAATGAAGCGTTGGGGCATATGATGTCTGGGGATGTCTCTAGGTCTTCATAAAATCACTGAGTTTTAAAGTGTGGCTTTCAAAGTAAGCACATTTGAGCACAGTGAGAACTGGGTTTGGGGGAATGAGAGGAGGAAATGAATGTCAGAGAGTATAAAGCCTGGAATCTTGATTTAGGAGAGCACTCAAATTTAAACACAAGCCCAAAGCACTTTTATGCACAGGATGTGTGGGATGAATCCATGCATTACAAAGTATGGCATAATGCTTAGTAGAGTGTGACATTAATAAGAGAACATGACTACTTAGCACTTGAAACAAGTGTTTTAATCTTTTAATTCCAGCATTACTAATGGTCTAAAGCTTTTTAGGCTGGAATGGTTCCTTGCACTCTAGCATCCTTTGTTTTCCTGCCTAAGATAACGAAAGCAAAAAAATGCTACAGGGAAAACAGCAGCACACCTTCTTCTATTAACATTGGCCAAAACAGCTAATCTTGTGTTAATGACCCTGGTAAGAATAAAGATACATAAATAAACATGACCAAGTGGAGGACTGCACACAGGGTGGAAGTCTGCTAGTGCAGAACTACTGAGCATTTGTTTTTCCATGAAGTAATGTGTGAAGAGGCAAATGGAGCCACACTGAGAAAAAAGACTAGGCAGACATCTTTCTGTGTTAAAATGAAGTTGGATATAACACATTAGGTATGAGGCCCCTTGGCAAGCCTTGGTCATCTCTTCTGGTAGTAATGACTGTATCATAAGGTGTATCTGCTGATCTAGATGGCTACCCTTTTCCTCAGGAAATTTGTTTCTTTCTCGAAGGTTTATTGTCCCCAAAAATTCAAATGTAATATGCCCCCAGGAAGGCTCTTGGGGCAGTGATGGACCCCAGATAGATCGCAAAGCAATTGCACTGTTTCTATCCCTTCCCCTTGCAGCTCAGAGGCAGTGCAGAACAGGAGAGAAGTATATTTAATACATTGTGAAAATGAAAATGAAAATGTTACACTTGTTAAAACCTGTGGTGAATGTAGCTGAGTTCAATGCTGCTGTGTGTCCTAGAAGAATCTCTCTTGGATGCCAAAATATGTCTTCTCAGGAGGGAAACTGGAAGGAGATTTCGCTGAAACTTCACCCTAAACAGACTTGTGCATGCTACTCTGTCATATAAAGAGTTTCTCTTTCAGCTCAGCTGTCTGCTCTTTGTTGACCGGAGAGGCTGTGGACTCCTCATCCCTGGGAGTGTTCAAGGATGGACTGGATGGGGCTCTAAATAACCTGGTCTAGTGGAAGGTTTCCTGCTCATGGTAGGGTGTTTAGACATAGATGATCTTTAATGTCCTTTCCTGTCCAAATTGTTCTATCATTCTATGATTCTGTGACCTGGTGGGATCCAGACAGTGTGAGCTGTGTGGGTGGATTGAGCCCCAAAAGCAGACAATGAGGCAGCAGCATCCTTTACAGTTTACTGAGGGCAGAAAGGAAAACCTTATGAAGTAATCAATGTGATGAATGTCATGAGAATGTCTTTTGAAAAATCCCACAATGTTCCTTGCTGCTGGGGCATAGTGGGAGTTAAAGTCAGCATTTTAATGTAGCTTGGTAGATCACTTACAGCATCAGCATTTTTTTTTTGTATGCTTTGTATAGAGATGTTTTTCTGTCAGTATGACCACTGTATTTTACAGCAGTAGGTTAGATTGTTCACTTGCCTAGGTGCACAAGTACTTCCTGAAACACATTTCATAATCTCCTGATTCACTGCACACAGCACCCATGCATACCAGATATTTCATTATCAGAAAATACCCTGATTGATTTTAATGCAATTTATATGATTCTGGAGGGAGGAATAATAAAACTAAGTAATTTCAGAGAACTATCCTCAATACCCACAAAAAAAAAAAAGGAAAAATCCTACTAAGAAGGCTCAAAAAAATTTTTTTTAACCTACTGAATTATTTTTTTTATTTCAAAGGCCCCTGTAAGAGTAGCTCCATTATGAGACCTGTAATACACTGAGTGACAAGTATTAAAGCCACTTGTAATTGAAATAAAATGTAGCAATAAAGTAGATGTGTAAACTTACTGCTATCACACTTGTGTGGCCTCTTACTTAAGTGCAGTCAGTAAATATACCACAAATCTGTTGAGACAAGACCTATAACTTTTGATTAACACCTCTTAGGGCTACCTTCATTGTGTAAAGATAAATAATGAGAGATTTTATACCACCTAAGCAGGCTGTTGGTTCACCTACTGAGTAATACTCTTGTGTTTGGGCAATAGCAATCCTGGGGTCTGTGAAGGATTACCAGATTTGTGAGCTTTGAAACTTTTAATTAGTTATTGCAGTTAAATTCTTAAAATTGCCCTTAAAAAATCAGTACTTTTGCTATTTCTTTCTAATTCTCTTAACATCTGACTGGTGGAGTGAGATGGGTAGTTTTCACTAGTTATAACCCAGTTCTTTCTAAATATCTCCTTATTGAGTCTATTTCTAGGACTTCCTGTCAGGCAGATCTCTGAGCACTGGAGAAGCCACAAAGAAGGGATGGACTTAAATATTCCAAGTCATTTTCGGCACACAGGAAAAAGGAAGAACAGCGAAGCTTTTCAAGCTTGCAAGTTGCTGCTACATACTTAAAATTCAAATCATTTGACAGCTTCTGTGTTAATTCCACTTGCCTATACTAAAATGAGTGTTCTTTGTGCATGAAATGTTCATATAATTTGGTTTTAACCTGGTGGAAAAAAGGCTAAGTCGCTAGAAATTAAGAGACTGATTTCTAAAGAAAAGAAATGGATTTTGGTGGCTAAGGCTTTAGCAGGACTGATTGTTCAAAGGAGCTTAACATGTGGATATAATTTGCTAAAGGATTTCCCAGAGGGTTAATGTGGTAAAAGAAGTCAGATGTGTTACATGATTAATGCAGCTGCTTTGTCATCATGATTCAAGTGATCATCAATTAGATCAGTGTAATGGGGTCAACCACAAACTGTCAAAACTATACAGACCACAAAGGGGACAACCACTGAGACAAAGATGGGGAAAAGTAGAATGCAACAATGGCAAAACTTGTATCAATTTACTGGCTGATAGAATTGTGTTATTATAGATTAACTAGCTGAAACCTCATAAATGAATTATGACAAGATTAACACACTTATAGTCATTTAGAAACGGCAGTACATCTTCCACCAAATGACCTGGAAGGGACCATTTGTTGCAGCATGAATATTGGCTAAAATTGGATAAAATCTCATTTGCAAAGGAAAAAATCATCTTCATTAGCTCTTAGTGTCTTTGACAAAAGATAAAATAGAGGAAGGTAAGACAGAGCCAAGAAAAAACCAATTGACTCCTAACCACTGTAAACTGATGTCTCACTTTGTCTTGTAAAAGGGCATTCAAGAAGATGCAAGCAAGACAAACAATTTCAATTACCAAAGGAAACTAAGAATATATGGACAAGAAAAGAGAAATCTAAACTCATCTACCTCAGAAAAGCTATAGTTCCTGGGGAAAAACAATATATTCACTCAAAACATTATATATATATGAAGTTAAAATTCCCTTACAGGTGTTACTGTTAACCTAGGAGTATTAGAAGACAGAGAATTTTTGTAGGTTATCTACTTTTCCATATTTATGGTGTACTCCTTACATTTTTTCAATTAAACTTTTCTAGGTTTCAGTTTTATTTGTTGTAGGTAGATTTACCAGAACATGTGACAATGCATCTCACCCAAATTTTTGTCTAAAGGTCAGCCAGCTATTTGTGCTGGTCATGTGTATTTCTGCAGCAGCCAATGTCAAGTCATATCCAAAGACTGTTCCTGACTCCCTAGGACAGATACCTAAACAAGTGAGATGTTCTCTTGTGACGTCTTTCTTGCTCTCCACAGTCCAAAGGCAGAAAAGGAAACAATCTCAGAGTAGGTGTTGGCATCTTTGGAGGAGCTGGGACTGGCAGACATGAAGTGCTATGGACTGAGTGCAAACCCCATTCCCCATCCCTCTGCATTACTTGAGGGGACGAAGTAAAAAATTTGAAAGTGAAGTTGAGCCTGGGAAGGAGAGAGAGGTGGCCAGAAGAAAGTGTTTTAAGATTTGTTCTTACTTCTCACTATCCTACTTTGTTATTAACTGGCAATAAATTAGATTAATATCCCCAAGTCAAGTCTGTTTTGCCTGTGACGGTAACTTCTGTGTGATGTCCCTGTCCTTATCTTGACCAGTGAGCTTTTCCATCATATTTTCTCCCCCACCCCATCCTGTTGAGAAGGGGAGGGACAGAGTGGCTTGGTGGGCACCTGGCAGTCAGCCAGCATCAACTCACCACATGTTATGGCAAAGGGACATTTTACTTTGTGCTAAGAATTACAATATAAATATTCAGAATGTCAAATTGCATGGCTCCAATGAGTTACTGGAGAACAATTTTACTTACACACAGTATGGCATGATCTCTGCAGGCCAAAAAAATTGTTGCCCAATTACCCTGGATTCCTGTTGGAAGAAGTCATGTAGACCTCCAAAGAGATTTCAGCTGTCTTCATTTCACTTACTACATAACATAAAAAGGTCCATCCTGACTCAGACCAAGGGTCCAGTGCCCTATTCTCACTAACCATCAAAAAAAGCAACAGAAGGAGAGTAAGAAAAGTGCAAGTCCTTGATGTTGCCTCAGCTACCAACTATTCTTATCTCAAGAACATCTAAAGCTGCTTGTGGTTCTTCAGTACATTCCCCTCCCTCTAGTTTTTCTGGTCTCTGAATGCACATAAAGTCTTCTCTGGCTCTTACAGTCTCGCTGCCCTGAGATTCTTGGTTTGTAAGAGCTTATTTCTGTTGTCATTGTTACGAGAAAATGAGAAGATTTCTTACTAATGACTGAAATCTTAGACAGCCTAATGACTCAATCAATTGCAACGATTTCTGTGGCTGCCAGACCACCTCAGGTTTTAGTGAAGATTTCTTTGAGGCCAGTCATTTACCGGTGCCTTAAGCATCACAGCGAAAAGAGGGCACAAGAAAAGGTGCAATAAAGTGACTCAGCTGTTGAAGTGTGGCCCCCAGGAGATGGATATTTAAATGCCTTGCTGGGTAATTCTTAGAGAATTGGTTCATGTGCTGAATGGTGGGTACGCTTCAGCAGCGCAGCTGCTGAATCTTTCCCCTTGGTATTTCTATCTCCCTTACCACGGAAGGAAAGATACTCTTGAGACCTAATCTAAGAGGGTGGTTTTCATTGATCTTCACCCTATTGCTTTTGTATAACAGTCACCAAGAACTAAGAAAGAATCCCTCTTTCTGTAGCATGCTAAGATTGGTAGATCCCAAGAGACTACAATGAGCTGTCCTTTCTTACATTTTATGAAGGTGTTTTAATCAGTGAGCTATAATGTAAAACACTACCTTCCACTGAGCCATCTGCTTTTCATTTCCTGCATCTGTCCTAGTTTTCTGACTTTATAGGTCTGTCTGAGGGGCCTGTCTTTTGTGAGAAGACACCGCAAGCTGCCCCCATGTCACACACATACACACAGTTCCAGCTGGCTCCGAGGTGGACACACCACTGGCCAAAACTGGGTCCATCAGTGATGTTGGTGATGCTTCTGTGATAACATATTTGAGGAAAGGGATAAAATGCTGCACAGCAGCTGGGAGAGAGGAGTGAGAATATGTGACAGGAACAGCCCTGCAGACCCCAAGGTCAGTGCAGAAGGAGGGGCAGGAGATGCTCCAGGGGCTGGATCTGAGATTCCCTGCAGCCCTTGGTGCAGACCACGGTGAGGCAGCTGTGCCCCTGCAGCCCATGGAGCTGCAGGGTGGAGCAGAGACCCACCTGCAGCTCCTGGAGGATCCCAGAGCAGGCAGATATGCTTTGAACGAAGATGCAGCCTGTGGAAAGTCAGGGCCAGAGCTGGGTCCTGGCAGGAACCTTAGCCCATGGAGATGAGTCCACAGAGGAGCAGGTTTTCTGGCAGGAACTTCCTTTCTCTCAGGAGATTTAGCATCCCTACAACTACATACAACAACTTTGTTGCATACAAAATGGCTATAGTTGTACTGAGCAAGCTGTATAGATAATACCATATACGCATACTATGTGTATACAGAGTACTCTATGGAGAGTATTCTTTCTATAAATAATATATATATACACACACACACATATATATATATGACTATATTTTACTAAAGCTGACATTTTCAGAAATGACAGTTGAATTTGGACAGTCACTGAAAGCCGCTAATTAACACAAGTTAGTGGCAATGCTTTTGCTAGGCCTCCAGTTTCTGGGATCATATGGGTCTCTGGGAATTTTCATTTTTTAGAAAAAAGATGTTTGATGTGAGAAGATGGAAGAAAAAATCACATGAAGCCTTCAGTGTTCAGAAATCAGAAAAGAAGCATCTATATTTTTTTTTTAGGAATCTTATGTCTCTGAAACCAACAGGCTTGTATTTGGGACATTTTTCCTCATGGCCTTTGAACACTTGAAAAGCATTTTTGTCGATTTTGTATTTTCTGTGTCTCCCTTGTGTGACAGTAGCACACCCACTGACATCTCAGTGGGCTTTGCAGGGCACCCTCAGTTCCAGAATTCAATCTATTTGCACTTCAGTTCTTTGAAGCAGATACACCGTGTGTATCGATTCTGTGGACAATGGCTATATACAAATCTGACACGTGGTTTAAATATCTATGATTTTTGGTGCCACCTGCACAAATGCATGGCACTGCAATTTCCTGTCTTATAAATATCATCTACCTGGGGTAATTTGGTATTGCTGATGCAGATTTGCTCAAAGTGTCACAAGAAGAGCTACAATACTTTCTTGTTTCCCTTGTGAATTTGAAATGTTGTCTTTCTTTCCCATGTAATTTTTTTAAAATTTCATCATGTTATTTCCTACATTCCATTTTTTTCTTTAATCATCTCAGCACATTGCTCCACCATGGTCTTGCTGATAGCGTCATCCATTTGTCATATGTACTTGTTCTGATTTCCAATTATTTACTTAATAAGAGTATCCTTTTATGAATCTCCACTGCAAGATTATCTCTTATACCTTTATTAATACTCAAGAGATATTTTGAAATTAATTTCTCCCTGTCTGCATTTTTAAATTTTAATTTTCCTCCTTAGTTTCTTTAGTAGATGGTAGATTACATCACAAATGCTCTTACTGTTTTCAGAGCAGAGGACCAATGTACATCCAGATGTATTTATAGTTTTTGTATCTCTTAAATCAAACGTGGCTTTACAGAAATGCAAATGCAGCTATTTAATTTCTATTCACAAAGTTCATTTGTGATGCATAAACACACAGAGGCAATATATAAAAATGAAAAGAGACAGCACTTATAAAGCCACAGAGGATATTTCATAGATTTTATAGACCTTGCACCTCTAAGTCTTAAGCTTGATTCTTAACTGTACTTCCACAAAATCCCTGGATCACCAGGCCATGGGATTCTTGACCTGAGGTATAAGGTTCATAAAAGCTGAGATGAAACTTTCACCCTCCATCAAGCAGTTCAGGATTTATTAAGAAACAGGAAACCTGTGGCCATGTGCATTTCTACCATGTTGGTTATTGCAGCAGGCCAAGAATGGGAGACATACAGATCCTGTGCTTTTTCTCTCTTTTAAAAAGCTCCATGCATGTCTTCATTTAGCCCCAGCCAGCAACAAAACACCACACAGCCCCCACAGCAGGAGGGGCAGGGAAGAGAACTGGAAATGGAAAAGTGAGCAAAGGAACTGTGTGGCAGGAAAACTGAGAATTAGTTGAGTACTAAGCTGCCCAGTCTTGTCAGCACAGGGGCATCCATGAGCACGCCAGGAGGCAGAGCTGAAGCAGCTGGAGCACTGCTGCTGCCAGGAGCTGAGGCTCTGCAGAGCTGGACACCTCGGGGCTGGCAGCTGCCTCTGCATTCTGAAGACTACAGTGGTGGATATTAAACTGTGTCTTCCACTAAGGGATTACATCCGTTTTAGATCTGGCTTTCTTTAAAGAGTTCCCTCAGTGCTGGGTAAGACTGCATTTAGAGTCATGTGGGGCTGTGCTGTCAAAGCGCAGGTGAAGCTTCACAGGAGTCATAAACTGATGCTTTGTATGACAGGTTGGACCCATCCCCATGTGCTGGCTTCATCAGGAGGTAGGAGTTATGTCCTCTTCAACTGCATACTTGGGCTGAGGCTGTGTGGTTGCAGCCCTTGTTTCCACTTGCCAGGAACCTAAAGCACTGCTTGGAGCTTGTATTTCCCTTGAACAAGCAAGAGAGTACGAGCTCCAGCAGAGAGGACTTGCCACAACATTGCAAGCCCCCAGCTGCCCCAAGACATGGTGTTTCCAGGTATGCTGCACTGCATTCCCACACCAGACTGCAGCTTAGGGCGTGAAGTCAGAGTGTGACGCAGTCAAACAGTGCACGTGAGCTTACTGAGATGGAAACCCTAAAATGATTGCTATTTATATATATAGGTACAGCTAGATGAAAAAACACTGCAGGAAGAGGCATACAAAATGGATAGATGGAGAAGTAGATCTAGTGAATATGATAAATATTCATCTAGTTTGTTATGCTGGTCATAGAGTTTGCAATATTTCCAATCACTATCTATATCTTTTTGAGTGTTTAGATTATAAGCCTCTTTTGGACAGACCATTTCACTTTGTTCCATTAGTCTAATATCTGCACTTGGATATAGATGGAGACAGGAGGAGGAAGCATAATTCTTGGCCTTGGAGACCTTAGAACATCAAAGGCGTCTACTGTAATGTCAGATTCTTAATATTAATAACTATGAGACCTATGAAAGGGCAGACTCTTACCCCTACTTCTGCCAATTTGCTCTATTTGTGTAGTTTTCATTAATCTCAGACAACCCCACTCATCAATTTCCCTGAAGGCTTCTGCTGGCTGGATTTGTTACTGTCTGGACTACCTGAAATGAAGAGCTTTTATAACCCATTTGGAGTAACTGTTTCTAGAGACTGGCTCCCTTCCCTCTCAGCTCGGCTCCTTTCTCAATTTCATCAGCAAGGCTGCTGGCAGAATTCCTCCTGTTTCTGTTCCACTGTGACTGTATGTTGAGGGTGTGTCAATTTTGTCACCTTTCCCAGGCAGTGAATCTTTTCTGATAGATTGAAGTTGGAAAGACAAGCTGAGACATAATGACAGACCACTTTTGGGTAGTTACCCAGAACCACTGGTGCAAAATAAAAATTTTGATCAGAATCTAACATTATTAGTGCATGCACATAAAAAAATGTAACACAACAATTTCTCCATGTGTGAGCATATACCCAGCAAACAGTCTGACATTACTATTAAGCAAAGGTTAAAAACCCCATAACATTACACTGTTTTTTCTTTTATTGCCCTTTATTGCCTCTGTTTTCCTAACTCATTTGTGCCTCCAGATCAACAATAACAACAATAATTTGTAATGAGAAAGAAAATAGCAGAGTAAAATAAAAGTTAAGAAAAACAAGTGATGCAAATGAAAACAATTGCTCACCATCAACCAACCAATGCCCAGAAAGTCATCAAGCAGTGACCCCTACACCACTAACATTCCCTCTAGTTCATTGCTCACTGAGATGTCATATGGTATGGTATATAGAATCACAGGATCATAGAAATATAGAATGCTTTGGGTTGGAAGGGACCTTCCAGACCATCTTGTTCCGATCCCCCTACCATATGCAGGGACATCTTCAAAAGGATCAGGTTGCACAGAGCCCCATCCAACCTGGCCTTGAACACTTCTAGGGATGGGGCATCCACAGCTTCTCTGGGCAACCTGATCCAGTGCTTCACCACCTTCATAGTAAAGAATTTATTCCTAATATCTAATCTAAACCTACTATTTTTCAGTTTGAAGCCATTCCCCCTTGCCCTATCACTACATTTCCTTGTAAAAAGTCCCCCTCCAACTTTCTTGTAGCCTCCTTTAGGTGCTGAAAGGCCACAACAACGTCACCTTAGAGCCTTCTCTTCTCCAGAATAGACAACACCAACTCTCTTGGTCTCTGTGATCTAGGTAAACCTCTGTGCGGGTTTTGGCTGGGATAGTATTAATTTTCTTCACAGTAGCTAGTATGAGGCTGTGTGTCCTTTGCCTGAGCATAGCTGGCATTTAAATAAATTAAAAAACTTAGAAACCTGACAGAAACTGAAAACTAACAGCCTCAGTATTAATGACTCTGATAAAAGCTCCTCATCAAGCATCAAGTCAAGGAGATGAGATGGCACCAAAGGCCAAAGAGAGAAATCCTGAAATAAACTAGATATCTTTGGCAAGGTAGCCAGTAAAGAAGCAAAATTCAAGGCACACAAGGCACAAGGTAAAAACAGCAATTTGTGCCCCAGAAAATTCATAGACCTCTAAGTGATGAAAACTTCATGCTGTGTCAGATTTTCACAAAGCTTCTTGCTGAGGAAGTTGTCAACATCAGTGCTTCTTGAATTGGTCCTGGATCAGTCCCAGATGTTTCTGTTTACCCTGACCCTGGTTGCTTGCAATTCCTTGCTTCCCCATTCATTATTTTCATCTCCTTTGCAGGATTTTGGGTGTGGCTGAAGCATCACTGTTAAAGGAACATCTTGCAGTGGCCCTTTCCTGGAATGGTTTGAAAAGACCAAACGCATGGATTCATGGAAACAGAAGATAAATGGATAGACTTGCATGGAAGTTGCATGGTACACCAGATTAACCTTTATGTACCTGATGAAATATTTAGGCATCACTGACTTTTAAACCTTTAACAAAGATGCCATTTCTGAAATCAAAACTTTCAGAACTATGTAAACTCTGTAGATGCCAGGTGCAACTATTACCAGTTGCTGTGGAATTGAGCTACTATAGCTTAACAGAAAGCTCATTCCTGGAAGAAACCAGGTAAATACCAGACTAGAAGAAATTTCTGCTGTTGACCTGCAGAGAAGCCTACCGGGAGATTTTCATTTGCTCAGCTTCCGCTCCCTGGAGTAGTGTGCTGTGGCTTTTCTCAGTTTAATATCTCATCTTTGTAAACTATTATTTCTGCATTTGAAACATGGGACACAGAGATTCCAATCTGAATTAGGCATCTGATGCACTGCAGTTGTAAAGGAGATCATTTTCAGGAAATTATTATTCCCAAATTGTGGAGTCAAATATATTTCCTTGTTGTGAGATGTGGTCAGTGTGGCTGCAACTGTGCCGCCAACTACTGGGGATTTGTTGAGGGTCTTGTAGCACCCTCAGCCATGGGGTGTGATAGTGTCAGGTTGCACTATTAAAAAAGTCAATGAAACCAGAATGATAATGGTTTTGCTTTTGTAGCAGAAAAGCTGAAAACTGTAAAATAAATACTAGACCCACACTGCATGCAATCACCTCTTTTTTTTTTTAAATTAATAAAAAAATCTAATATTTCTAGGGAATCATGAAAAGTCAAATGTGTAACATTGCTGCAGGTACCAGCTTGTCCTGACAGCTGAAGAAAAATGCGATTACCATATCCTAGACATGCAGCTGCCCATTTTACAAATTTAGGCCATTTTTTACCCAGCCAGACTTCCAAGAATTAAGCCTGTGGTTACTAATGAGCCTCCAAACTGATGATGCATCTATTTGTGAGACAAAAATTCTGCCTGTAAAATCAAACTTTGAACTGAGGTTCTTTGATGAGCTGGAGCCAAAAAAGTTGCATCTGGAATTGGATACAAAATAGGGAGAAAAGGTGGAAAGTTTCTTTCTCAGATATGTAACCCTTTAACCAAAGTCAAACACTAACCTGGATGGTTTAAAAGAGAAATTGTACAGAAAATAAGCAGTTTAAATTAAATTATTAAAATAGACATATATATGTCATAAATTGGCAACATATGAGGAAAGCTGAATTAGCTTGTGGCTACTTGTACGTGCCTACTGTGGTTAATGAATGAATTTTACAAATTACTCATATTCCATGTTTTGTCAGAAATACCATATTTTATTACAATAGAACCTGCGGTCACATGCATAAATATTGGTGCAGTAAAAGATATTTTCATTGACTGTTTCCTGGCAATTGCCACTAAGTTCATTTCCCACATCTGTTTACCAATTTCACTTCATCCAGCTCGACAAGCTGTTTCAAGAAGTAAAACAACACTGCTGTTTAAAGGTTCACCTTCCCTCTCTCCCTCCTTCCCCATTTTATATAGTCAGGTAGGTTAAAACAGAAAAAAAAACCTGAAGATAAAATATCGATGTGCAACAATTCAAGCTGAATGCATAAAGTACTGCTGGAACTCCTGAATAGAAAAGTTAATGAAAATATGTTATCTGAAAAAAATGGTCTGTAAGAATAAAAAAGCCTAATTTTCAGTTTTCCGAATGGCTTTCTGTTGAAAGCAGAGCCTGGTCAAATATATTATGTTCTTTCTGGAATAACAGAGTAATTATCTTTCACTCCATCCATTTTCCTATCAGTAATATGTATGTGCTTCCCAAAGTATTTAGGATCATGAGGTTTTGTTTGTATGGAGCTTCAAATATGAAAAATGAAAGACATTCTGTCATTACTGGTGTTGCAAATGATGTCTGGGGGTGAAGATGTTCAACCACTGTTTTCTTTGAGTGTTTTGGGCTGATCTCTCATGTCCAGCACCTCCCTTGCTCATCAACATGGGATTTGAGGTGCTGGGACACCCAGAGGGGTGTATTTGGAGAACTGGAATGAAAATTAATTTTAATTCCACTTTGCAGTACCTTTACCCATTTGCAAGGCAATAGAGGCTCATCTTTCATTACTTATTGCAAACAGAAAGGGAAAATGTTTAATTTTGAAATGGGTTTGTGATTAAGATGCCTGGTCCCTGGTGACCAGCAAAGAGGACATAGCAGAGAGTGCATCAAAAAAACCTAAGGAAATCCAACCTGTTAGGGACTGACACAGTATAATTAAATTTTACATTTCCTAAAAGGGTATTGGCACAAATTGAGCTCGTTAATTCTAAATTAAAGCTTTTATCCTGGCCTGCCTACAACAACCTCCTCTAAAAAGGCTCTGTTTGCTAGATATTCGGGTTGCATTCACACATTTATTGTGTTACAGAAAAAGACTTGACAGATTTTTATCACTTTAATACAAATAAAAATGAACATACGTAATTATGTAACCTCCTAAGGAGGCCTAATTCTTTGTGATACTGTTCTAATTCTCATGGTGTAAAAACTATGACTTCAGGACTTATATCTTGTATAGTCCTTAGTCTAGCAATTGGCCACACTCTGTCCACCATCTACCAGAGGTGGAAAATCTGCCCAAGATGAGTGACTGCAGTAAAACCTGACACAACAGAAACATGCGGAACAGATTATGAGCCCATACCTCAAAGCAGGTTTGTACAATAGAGTGCGTAACAAAAAAATCTCTATATGTCATTTAAGTGTTTTATTTATGCAGAGTTGTTTTAATTACTGTTATACCAGATCTTTAGCCCTCGCTCTCAAAGTCTTGTGGAATTTCCCATTATGCTTAGTGACTACTGCTAGAAGCCACCAAATTGGGGTGATATGAAGGTAAGTAAAACACATTAGGAGCTGCTATGTTAGTTGTGAGTTGAGCACAAAATAATTTTTGGATGAAATGGCAACTTCCTCTGCTTCACCTGAGACCCACAGACTTGTAAGTAAAGTATGGGGTTCAACTCTTGAAAAATTAGCCCTTTAGAAGCTATCTGAAATATCTAGTTGCTTGTGTTCTCCACAGTGTTGGCTCAGGATATGAATTGTTATCCTTAATAAGTCACCCATATGACTTGACTTAAATAACGCTTTAAATTTGAAATAACTGATGTGGCACTAGTTCTGAATTGCAGCTTTGTTGCTGAGATTATTAAACTAGTACCATGACATCTGTGCAGCCACAGTTTCCGTTTGCAGACCATCTGCAGCCAATCTGATCATCCCATGCAGTCACACGTTGCTTTATGACCTTGACCAGCTTAACTGAGGTGGAATAATTGTAGCTAATTTTTGTAGCACGGGCAAGTCTTTGATAGATTTAGAACACGAAGGCATTACAGCACCATGTATTTATGCTAGAGGGCACTCGTATTTCGTTCTGAGCAGTAACAGAGCTTGGCGTTGGTAGAACATGTATCTCCAAACACGGTGCCAACAGTAACTTTCAGGGAGCGCTGTGAGGTAGGTGTGTACATAGATCCCTGTTTGACAGATGAGGAAACTGAGGCAGGAAGCTTAAGGTATTTGACACAGATCACAGCAGGAGTTAAAGGACCTTTAACACAGGTATTAAAGATAACACAGCAATCAAGACAACTTGAAAATTACTCTCAAAAAAGCCAGCTTGTTATATATATATGTATCCATACATCTATGTCTGTGCAGATTAATTCTGGATGTGAAATTTTATTTTTAAAACTAAAGACCTTGCTTTCTTATTCCAAAATTCTGTGAGAAAAATTGAAGGCTTTAGGAGGAGCATATAAAGAGCTATGTGTCCATCCCTGCCTCTCCAGGGAAAGAAACATAGCTCTTTTCTGCAGTGCCTATATGGTAACAACATTTAGTGATAGAGGCACAGAGTCATAGAATCATTTAGGTTGCAAAAGAATTTAGAGTCCAAACATAAACCTTGCATTGCCAAGTAGGATGAATCTTACAGGCACATGAACCTCATAGGTCTCACATTATAAGGTCAGCTTGAGGAATTTTTTTTCATTTTTCCTATGCAGCAGATATTTACTAGACTGAGAATTTCACTCCTTCATTTCCAACTAAGTCTTCAGTGGAGTATTGCAGTGACATCTGCAAACATAAGGCATCATGAGATTCTGTCTCCTCCCTTCCATGCTGTTACACCTCTCTAAGAGGAGGAGCCCATCTCTGAAGACAGCTCCTGCAACTGAGAGCTCATGGCTTAGGAAGGAAAAGTCTGATTAAGAACAGACAATGCAAGTGAATTTTCTATGGCAGGATAGATGCAAAGTTTGTCTTGAAGGGGCTTGTAGTCAGATGTCAAGACTTCTTGTCTGAAGTCTTGACACACTTCTCTGAATGACTCCACTAACCTTCAGTTTTTGAGAGATGCTGAAAATCAATCATTTCATTTCCACAGTACAGCTCAATAAATTCTTCGCACCTTCCAGAAGAGTCTCTTAAGACAGTTTCATTTTGCTTGCTTCCTGTGATTGTTCATATACATTTTAGAGGAATGTTTTCAGAAAGCAAATACCCTTCTATTCAGCACAGATGGATTCCTGAAAAGTTCTGCTTTTATGTTACAGTGTGGATGGTGAATTTTCCCATGAGCATAAACGTAATGAAGGGATGCATGTAAGGACTTATAGAATATGCACAGTTTAAACACACAGGTGTATCTGTGGCATGAGGGATAAGAGGCAGGGAAAGAATCAATGTGGGCTTTCCAGAGGAAATGCTGGCTTTATAGAATAGAACATTTCTGAAAACCCTGAGCTGCTTCACCTATGAGATTGTACCCCTGATTGCCTGTTTTGTCACCCCTCACCCTTGACTTGTTCCATTTTGCTTCATCTAAGATACTGCTATCAACCACGAGAATGTAACTCCTCAGAAAGAGGGAGCCAATACTTCATCAGTCTTGGAAGCTCAGATCTTCTGGAGAACTGAATGATGTGAAATGTTCCTTCACAGTCAGTCCTGTCACTACGTCTGGGAGACTGAACTTGCAATGGGTCGATTTAACTGTGAGCATCCTTCGTGTCTCCTTCTGAACAGCTAAATTTTCATTGTCATCATCATCTTCCTCATATGACACAAGATCATTCAAGTTTGGGGGGTGACAAAGAGAGCAATGATGTTTGCCTGGTCAAGGTACTGAGAAAAATCCTGGAAATCAACGGACAAGTAGGGTACTGCTGCAGTCATATCACAAATATGAGTTTTCATAAACAATAGGACAAAGAAATAGGTTTTGATATCACTGGTGCAACCCAAATAGGAAAACACAGCCATCACCATGAGTCTTATTTGACCAGTAGCCAAAGGGAGTTTTGAATAGTTGCTATCAATGAACAGCTCATAATAAATTTTAGCTGAAAAAAAAAAAGGAAAAGTTTAAATGTATTTTTGAGAAAATGGCAATCTGCTTAGGGACAATGTGGGCAGGCTGGATTCGTTGAATAAAGTATAAATTGTGAATCATAGTTGTTCGGCTCTTGTAATAGTCTGGAAGTCTCAGGATTTAAAGCAAGCTGAACAACTGCCAATCTTGGAGGAATTCAAGTGTGGTTTTATAACATCTTGTTCAATAGACTGAACTGGTTCACTCTCACTAGCAATTATGTGTTTCACCAAGCATCTGGAAGCTTCATTGATGTTTATATTTTCCTGCAAGTGAAAGAAAAAGAGAGGTTGATTAGTCAATATTAATTAAATCATGCTGCATGTTTCCTGTTCCTAATTAAACTTTTCTCGTGGCAACATCAAATGTTTACTTACCTTAATAAACAGTTTTCAAAAATTGACTGTGTTGAATAATGCTTACTGGAGTTTTGAAGTTAGTTAAGTCTTATATAAATTATGATTCATATCTCTTTTAAGATGTACACAGAGCTGACTTTAAATTTTTTACCTCAATCTCTTGGTGATTTGATTGCTTCAATAAACTAAAAAAAATAATGCTGGAGAGGTGTTGAAGACCAATGCCTGAAATAAAGCTCCAAAACCCATATTTCACTGCTCAAATAATGGTTACTCATTTCCAAATAGTTAATTACCTACCAGCAATTACAGCCATTTATAGCACTTATTTTTTAAAGCCTTTTCTACAGTTTCAAGAAGATTTCTGTATGCAATGCTCACAATGAAACCTGTGATGAACCAGATTCATTGAATAAATGATACAATCTCAAATTACTCACAGAACAGTAAAAAAAGTTCTGTATGATTTGGAGTCCTCCCTTATTTCTTGTCGAGGCTGACTTATCTCCAATGCGCTGTTTCAGAAGAGATACATCACTACTGGTTTCATTTGCAGGGCAGAAACCCTCACTCTAAGGGTTTAAAATGAAAGCTAAAGCACATCTTTTCCTACATGTGCCTTACATCAACTGCACATTTAACTTGCAGCAACCCTTGCTCTGTTTGTAGAATAAGTAAAGCTGAAACAGCCTGATCAGTGAGACACAGCTCAACACAGCATAAAAAATAAACAGTAGTACTGAGTAAAGTTTTTTTGGGTTTTTTTAAATGACAGCCACCAATATGTTTGGAATGAAAAGTCAGGCTTTCTGGCATAAAAAACACTCTTGTAGTCTGATTATTGGCACTGATTACTTATTTTATAAGGCAGGAGATAGAAACTTCACTGTAGCTTCAATCTTCTAGTAAATTGTATCACACAGCCACATACAACCATATGGAAATGCATACCAGTATCTATGCATACCTTTGTCTATATGCACACACTACTCTTGCTCAATAAATATAATGTTTTATTTGCAACCTAAGATAACCCAGGTTTTCAAGCTGAATCACCAAATCATAGAATAGTTTTGGTTGGAAGGGACATCTAGGTGCCATCTAGTCCCAGTTCTTGAGTTCTTGACCCAGGTCCCTCTGGATGGCAATCTAGAGCCTGCTGTACTGAGGCCATAAAGTAGATATAAAAGAAAGAAAAGAGTGTGTTTCAGTAGAGAAGGTGCATTTATAGGAAAATCAAAAACTAAAGGAATGGATTCTGTGAGACTGACTTTGTCCAATCCCCTTTAAATAAATGGCAAAACTCCATTAATTCCATTGTCCATCTGTTTGCGCCACAGTAAAGGGCTGAAATCTGTGGATCTGACTGAAAATGTTAATTAGTGCAAGATTTCACAGGTTTCATCAATGACATATGCGAACTTAAATATTTTGTATGTAAAGCATATCAGTAGGTTGTAAACCTCCAAATCTTTAGAAAAGTAATGTACATAGTAACCCCTAGAAAGTAGTATGGAACTGGGAATCATCTCTGTACTGAGATGTTAAAATTCTGCTGTATCAACATGCCTCTCTCAGACCAGATACGAAAATTCCTCAAGCATGCACTGAAAACCTCCTTCAGACTACTGTGAAATTTTATTAGAAAAAAAAACCAGACAATGAAAAATATCTCTCAGTACTGCTTAGAAAACTGCAGCCAAAACAGGATTGTTAAATGCACTAAAACAGAAATGTAAAAATCTTTTGCATTGTGTTTATCTATGCTAATGGAGTGGTGAGCTTTTCATTTACCCATATGCTTCTTCTGTCTTGAAATGGCAGCATGTGCTTATTCAATAATGTCTTAGGGACTATGTAAGATTGTGCCCAAACTGATTAATGTTCAGATGTATTAGAAAAACCCTCTTTGTCAGAGGCTACCATTTTACAGGATTGGGAAAGAGAGAAGGAACCAAGCCCACAAAAGCATGAAATGGGTAAAGGTGGACATCCCTCATCCCTGATGGTGATAGACAGAAGTCCATCATGTGCCAGACATAAGCCTAAAAGTTCAAAAGAAATAAAAAACGCTTCAGCCAGTACCCAAATAAAAAAAAAATTAAAAAAATTAAAAAAAGAGAGAGAGGGAAGGAATAAAAAGTAGAAACTCCTGTCCTGAGTGTAGAGAGGCATTTCCTCATCCTGAACATTTATAAGAACCGTTTAAGCTGTGTGGATGACAGTGTCAGCTGGGGTACAAGGGGAGGAAGAGGAAGTGTGACCCTGGCAGACAGCACAGCTGGTTTTGACTTTGTGTCTAGCTCCAGGCTGCTCCCGTGGTTCAGATGACAACTGGCACAGGGTATGGATGAGAAGTGACATGCTAAGTCACCCGCTGCAAGGAGCCTGTGGTCATGCAACAAAGCAACTCCTGCTGTCCCAGATCCCTGCCTTGACCACTTCCTTTCTGATGCTACTATTGCCTTTTGTTACAACCTGGGTCCTGTGGTGTCCTAGATCGGCAGATCAGACATTGCTGTATTCTGGTCTGACTAATGAAATATTGATTTCTCCACCTCTCCTCCTACAGTGTGTTTTGCAAAAGAAAAATCTGTATTCTGCTAGGCAGTGAAGCAGCTGCAGACAGTAGAAGGTGATCTGTTATCCAAACACAGACATCCAGAGGCCTGGTGATTTTAGAGTGCATCAGGTGTTCAAAGGCAATCAAGGGGAGGAAAGAGAAAAGAAAGAAAGTGAAAATCCACTCAAATACAAAGAAACCAACAATCAGAGTGTTAGATTGGACAGAGAGGAATAATCACAGACACCCTACTAATGGTACTGAGGCATGGAAACAGCCTCAATTATACCTAAAAATAATATTAGTTATGTTTCAAAAAAGCAAGAAAATATAGGTGAAACAGTGGAGTGAAACAATGTCTTTCAATGGGTCTCTGTTGAAATGCCATAACTGTCATCTCCCATATGGCTTTGTCCTACAAAAGAACACCACAGGAATTGTGATGATTGCTGAAGTTCAGGCTTATTTTTTAATTTTTCTCCTTCTCTTCTCTTCTCCTCTTCTCTTCTCTCTTCTCTTCTCTTCTCTTCTCTTCTCTTCTCTTCTCTTCTCTTCTCTTCTCTTCTCATTCAGTTTTGCTTTTGCTTTTGTTTATAACAACCTCCTTTCATGTTCTGAGCAAATTTTTTGGGTCATACTGAGGGACCTCCTCTGCCTCCTTGGTGGAGCTATTTCTGTACAGCAATACGTCCAGGTGTTATCTGACACGGTACTAGATACCCCTGTAGTGCTTGCTATCCAGCCTCCTCTGAGGCCACTTTTACCTTCACAGCTCTCCAAACACAGGAGACACTCTCCCTGTATTGCTTTTAAGGCTGATATTATTCAGCACTGCATCTTAGGTGTGCTTATCTGGACAGCAGCTTTCTGTGATAGGGAAGTGCTGCTATGACCATTTGTCAAATGGAGAAAAAGCAGAGCCACAAACAGAGGCAACTGCATGAAGCCTGGTCCAGCAAGTGGTGGCTAGTTGGAAAGTGGGAGATGGCATAGGATGAAGTCTTCACATGATAAGGTAGGAGTGCAACACTTTCCCTTGTCAAGAAAAGCTCTCTCCCAAGAGAGAGCTTTTACTGCAAGACCAAAAAGGAAGGATTTTACCCATATCATGGTGTCTTTGTGACTATCAGTCCTCTGTTCCTGATTCAGCATGCCAGCCTTTATAAAACCCTTTCCTAGGCATCTTGCCTTGCGCTGTCCCCTGAGATGCCTAGCACATTTCTGTGTGCCTCAGTGAGTCCCAGCATCTGAGACACTATCCCAGTCAGTGCAAGAGCTGAGTTGTGAATCCATCCCTAAGTGACTTTCCCTGCATCACCCTCCCAAAATCTGCCAGAGCAAGGACCTGAATCCTGTTTCTGTGATGATGCCTGACTACTTGTGCCAGTCTTTCTCCTGGCCTCATCAAGAAGGAATGCAAAAATGAAAATCAGAACATGCTACTCTTTATTCTATTACCAAACAAAACAAGGCAAAGAAAATAACTCTGGGTGATCTCTGAAAGCCAGAAGGGAACACTGGAGGACATAAATGAAATTAACATTTGCTTTGTAGATCGATCTTATTCAAATATATCCTTTCAAAGGGTGGTTTTATGGAAAGGATAGCAACTGAGGGCAGGGAAAGAGAGCTGCATTATTTAAAACCTTTGAACTGATTGCTGTTGGAAATAATGCCTTGTAAGCAACAATCAACTAAAGGGAAAATAAATACATTATTGAATGTGACTCAAAGCAGTACACAAGCTCAGCAACCTTTTTTGCATTCTGGATTACCTTCCCCCTTATCAGCCATCTTTACTGCAGATGCAGAACATTAACATTAAGGGCGTTCCATTTTAATACATGAAATAAGTCCCCACAGATTAGACTGGCTCCTAGCTCTTTGTAGAAGAACAAAAGCCCTTGCTAGTTTTAAGGGCCTGTCTCACTTCCAGATGAATGAAATTTTTGTTTCTTTACCAAGCATCTATCTTAGATTTGTCTATATGGTTGCTTTCTGATATAAATCTTTTCCCTTTTTACATTGATAGTTTCTTCCTCTTACTGAATCTGATGCTTCTGAGTCTTACCTTGAAAACCAGGTTGAAGAACAGTGTGTATGCAGGCACAGTGCACCTGGGGAGCTCTAAATCAGCACTGCCTAGAGACGTGACCTTAGACTACTACTGCAGCTGAAGGAAATTGACCTCCCATAAGTAAACATTTACAAATTGTGAAATATTCAGGTATTAGATGGGAGCCTAGTGAGAAGCTCATAGCTTCCACATTTTATTTCCATAATGCACTAAAATCCAGGAGCAGGGAAATGACTTTAAAGATACCTTAACCTGTGCTCCTCTGGAGCTAGCAGTCTGAGGAAATGGCTCCACTTGCTCCCTTATCAGAACTCCCTTGGAAACCTCTGCTGGGAGCAGAGCTTATTAAGATGGTGTGTGGTGCTGCTGTGGTGGTGTTTTTACAAAAACAACCATACAAGTTAAAAGCCATCTGGATGCATGAACATGAAATTCATGGATGTGAACTGCTGTGACTGCAACTCTGAGAACAAGATCATTTCTGTGATTGAATTCTTACAGCTGGATGAATATCCTGCAACAAAATTATTTCACTGAATGACCTTCCAATCTCAACAATTTTGTGAATCTCTGAATTTCCAGTTTTGGGACAGCACTAAATAATGTATTTCATGAAAGTGATCCAGAGAGCTACGGGACTGCTCTAACACCCATAGGACAATCTGAATCAACTCCTTTTCATATCAGGAAACAAACTCGGCAGAGAATATTGCACAGTGACTGTACCTCTGAACTGAAATCTCCTGCCTTAAGCATCAGCTTTATTTCTTGCTTTATGGCAGAATCTGAAATATTTTCTAAGACTGTACAGTGAGATTGGTTAGACTTTTTGTGAGTAGATTAAAAAGATGTGGAGGGAGCCACACATCCCTAACTGGGTCTTGCAGTCTCAAATGGATTGCTTGGATTTAAGTTTCCAGATAAGCAGATCAGTTTAGAATGTCAGCCTAATTCAAATACATGTCCAAACCTTGTGTTTCTTTATGGAAATCAGAACTGCTTATTGTGTTCCTCTGCAAGTCTACTGCATAGCTTGCTTTTTTCATCTTTCATAATAATTGTCCAGTCAGAAGAACTGAAGAATCTGTGATTTAAACAAGGGTTTGTAGATCTTGGATTATTCACAGAATTCACTGGTAAGATAGGAAGAATTAATGTCCTTGCTTTTTCAAAGAAAGGCTGGAATAGAGGAGAGAATGACTTTCTGAAGGTAACACAGCAGATCAACAGCAAAGAGGACTTTTGATTGCTAGTCCAGCATTTGGACCCTACAGGGATTTGGAACTAGGTGATTTTTAAGGTCCCTTCCAACCCAGCTCATTCTGAATCTATGGTGACACACCATGGACTGCCTGTCAAACAAAAGCTGAATAAAAGACATCTTATTATCCACATTTCTTAGAGGTGGAAATATTCTATAACATTCACCTGGTCCAAATAGGATGTGTCCAAATAGCCCAGAGACTCAGACTGCTCATCGGTCTCCAGGCCATGATGCTCAGGAGACAAGGAGCTGTGTGCTTAACCTAGTTTTGTAAGGATCTGAAAAGCACAGCTACCAGCCTTTCTGGGCAATTTGGAAAAACCTGAATGTCTTTTCATCTAACTCTGTATTGCTGACAGCAGAATTACAGCAGGGAAAAGAGGAACTCAGGCATAATCACAACACAGCCATGTCTAGTTGTAAGGTATTTCAAGTTATTTCTGAATTAGGTACTTTCAAGCACATTTAGTTTAGCCCAACTTTTCTGTTTTATTGCACAAGTTCTATTTCCATTATAAAGTGATAATAAGCTTGAAATTGCTCCTTTCCTAATCCAAGTCAAAAGCTCACCTCTTTGAGCTAGGAATGGTGGTGAAAACAGTTTAAAGGCTTGGAAATGTGAGTGGAGCTCTCAGCTGCTCTGGCCGCATGCTGGATAATTAAATGTGAGACAGGAAGAAGAGATTTCCTTCCTTTAAATGAAAGAATCTTTCACAACAGTTGTGGTCATAAAATTTATTAAAGAATTTATTATTAAGGGTTATTTTGTGACTATCTGGAGACGTGCCTCTCAGACTGCAGTCAATATATGGGAAGTAAATATGCAGATATAAAAGAGACCAGGCTCACCACCAAATATATGGCAATAGTGTAACTTGTGACTATAGTGTGAGGTGGTGTTGCCCAATAAGGCCCTTCTTACATGGAAAACTTTCCAAACAAAATCTTCTATCTTTGTAGGGAGCAGAAGACTGAAACAGGCTATTTCCTTCAGATTAATATAAGAATCAAAACTAATACACGAGAATGCATTAGGTGGCTCAAATGTCTTCTATTGGAGCTGTTAACTCACAGAAAATAGCACCAGGGAATGGTACAGTGATTTTTGTTGGTTTTTTTTTGGTGTAATCTTCCGCTGCTACAGACAAAAGCTTAAAACCGTTGACAGCTTGAAATATGGTAGGTACATATATAGCATGCTACTTTCTACAAGGCAACCAGAACAAAAAGATGTTATTTTTATAAGTATTCACCTTTGTTTTTCCAAAATGCATAAATCATAGTCAGTTTGCTCTCGAGGCTTTAACATTTCCAAGCACATCTCCAGGAAACCTCCGGAGATCTAATTATTCCAGGGTACTACAAAAAGAGAGTTATTACTTATTTGAACTGCTAAAACTGCTGGCTGCAATATGATGACTCCTTTGGCCGTGTTACTCTGCTTCAGAAGAGTTTCTATTCTCTGTAGCAAACAGAGTTAGGTATTTATTTTTCCCAGACCCAAGTTCAACTACTTATGATGCCCTAGGCTGAAAGAATAACAGATATGTATAATATACAGTATTCTAAAATAGTAATAATAATTTTTATTTAGGAAAGGAAATGTAGGGTTTAGTTTAAAACTTAGACCAAGTGGGGAAATTATTCTGATCTAACTTAGTTTGAATGTTGTGATTCTACCATCTTTACTGGAATGACTCTTTACATAATTTTAAAGTCAGGAACCTTCAATTCTGGGTGGAAATCAGGTGTGTGGATTGCAGAAGAACAAGTCCTAGCCCCTGGTGTACAGCAGCAGAGAACAGTCTGATAACAGTTTTGTGCCCTTAACTTTCACCACTCCCTTCACAGTAGCTTTTGAAAACAAGTCTTGTCATAGCTGGATTTTTTTCTGTTCCTACATGATTGCATTGGCAATCTGGGGACTGCTGGAGTTTCAGAGTTAAATAAAGTAAGAAGAATCTAGATATTTCCCATGTTCAAAATAATAGAAAATCTTAATTCTATGCGGCTTAGAGAAACTTGGAAAACTTTCCTGTGTTGCGACTTTTAAAAATTTTATGCCTTTTATATGTCTTTTATACTTCCATAATTCTGCCCCAGACTGGCTCCATCATCATTATGAAACCTCTCTGTGATCTTTGAAATTGTTTGCATACTCATTTTCTGTCATAACCTGCAATGGCCTTTGGCACAGTAAATGTGGTTGTCCTTTTTGAGTGGTGAATATGTGCTGGGGATCAGTGTATGGAATTCATGGTACAGATTCCATTCTCATAGTATAATATAGTTTATCCTAAAGAGGAACACTGGATTCTCTTGGCCTCACCCGACACAAATCAGCAGATGAACCACAGACCTGAGTACAAACCAGGTGCTGCACATGAAGGAATAGGAAGTACCCTGTTGTAGAGAAAGGTAATTTACACACTGACCTAGACTAAAATTTCTCCCTATAAGTGGCATCTTGAAGAAACAGTGTCTAGATTTGCGACCCATTCTGTAGGAAAGCAAAGACATTCATTACAAAGACATAGAATCATAGAATCATAGAATCATAGAATCATAGAACCATAGAATCATAGAATGGTTTGGGTTGGAAGGGACGTCTTCAAGTCATCTTGTCTAACCCGCCTGCCAGGGCAGGGATATCCTCAGCTAGATCAGGTTGCTCAGAGCCAAATCCAATCTAGACTTGAATGTTTCCAGGGATGGAGCATCCACCACTTCTGGGTTACTTGTTCCAGTGTTTCACCACCCTTGTCAGAAAAAAATTATTCCTTATCTCTAGTCTAAATCTATCTTCCTTTAGTTTAAAACCATTACCTGTTGTCCTATTACAACAGGCCCTGATAACAGGTTTGTCCCCATTTTTCTTATAAGCCCCTTTTAAGTACTGAAAAGCTGCAATCTCAGCCCAGAGTTCATGGAATGCATGAGGCAGTCTGGGAAATGCTGCTGATCTCCTGCTGTTACTTCTGCTGATTACAAGTGAAACATCTTTTAAATACTAATGCTTAAAGAAGGCGTCAAGACCAGAAAAGTAAAACACAAATATACACCCTAAAAATCCGTAAGTACCTTACATAAAGTGTTTAAAAGGAATTAAAAAATCAAATGTAGCATTTTGGCTTTCAGACTACTAACAATCTAGGTCAAACCAGAAACAAACTGTTTACATTTCAAACATCCAAAAGTTCCCCAGAGTGTCAATGATGACACTAGCTTTCATAAAGAAGATACAATCATCTCAATATCCACTGAATTGTTGTGTTCAGATCAATATTTCACATGCCAGCACTACGAATCCTTCATGCACTGAAATTAACTAAGACATCTCAAATTGATATACAGTACCAATGTACCTCGGGCCTTTATAATCTGAAAGTCAGCCTGCCTTTTCTGATTTTTATCTCAATTTTCCATGCACTCAGGAAATCTGTACCAAGGAAAAGAATTGGACCTCAGAGCAGCTCATTCAGCACTTTGACCACTGATATTTCCTTCCTCCCCAGATATGTGATTTTTTTTGAAAAGGCTTTTGAGAATGAGAGCTTATAACAGTAAGCATTGTACAAGCACTACAACAGACTGACTTTATTTCTGGAATCTAAGGCAATGAAGCTATTGTCTCAAATCAGCATTTCTCGGGCAAAGTGGTTATATAAATATTTAGAGATAATATTCAATGTTAAGAATGATAAAAAACATCCTCATGTCATTCACAAGAGGTAGCTTTTATGCCTTGCCTAAGGTCATCTTCCTCCCCAGGCTTTCGTGCAGTACCCTGTGGACTGGGTTCATACTTTACTGCTGGCCTACCATATTAGAGCAGCTGCATTTCAGAATGGTGCACATAACTTGTTTTGCAGTAAAAAAACCTAAAAGATAGAAATGTATACTATATATTTACAAATTCACCTTTAATTCCACCAAGGGAGGAGCTTTTCAAGGTGCACATTTAGACCAAATGAACTATTTTAGGAACTGATTTCTCTCTCCTTAGAAACATTTGAAAAGAAATGGAAACTTTACCTTGGCTGATGTTTCAAACCAGCCCACGAACCCGTTCTCTTTGCAGAACTGATCCATCTTGATGCCGTTGTTCATAAGAACATCTATTCCCTGGTCGCATTTGTTTGCTAATAGGACTGTTGGCACAGGTTTGCCATTTGGAAGAACCAACTTAGAGTCCAAATCCTCTTTCCATTTTGTCACTGCTTCAAATGTTGCAGGTCTTGTAACGTCAAAGACAATAAACGCCCCCATAGCCTCTCTGTAATACACCCTGGTCATGTTTCCAAATCTTTCCTGTCCTGTAATGAAGAAAGTAGGAGGGGGAAAAAAAACACCACCTTGTAAAAATCAGTGTTTCCAGTCTAGGTCAGTATTTCACAGAGCAGGTTTTATAAGATAACATTACTGAAGGCAGGACTTCATTTTATAAGTCCCTAGGAAACTGCTCTTTGCCTAAATAATTGTAAGTACCATGCTAGACTAATCTGTGTGAAAATGCAGGAGAATACTGCACGAAAAAGGAATTTTCAAGCAAACACCCAAGGAAATTTAATGAAGTTCATTATAAGTGAATAGTAAGTGTAATATGTGAATAATAAGTGAATGGTCTTATTAGGCTGCCAGATTTCTCAGTCTGTGAACAGTACCGACGGTCTTTGGGTACATTATAGGACTTTCAACAAGAGTCACAGAAAAATCTGGGTACTAGATTGGAAGCTCTTCAGCACTGTGGTATTTTGTCTAAAACATCTGACACAATCAAACTGCTCATTCGTGAAGAGGATCCTGCATATTCTCGTGCAAGTGATAACCAGCAGTAACATAATATAGCTCTGGAGCCATACCAGGCATCAGAGCAATTGCTTTAAAATATAAAAAAATAAAATTGAAAATAAAAGTTTACTTTTACTGGCAAACTAAAACACAGAGGTGAAGAAGGTGAATTTAAAGCCTTACAAACACGGAAAGTGCCCTAAGAAATAGCACAGCAGTAGCAATATGAAGAGCTGCATCGCTCCAGTGGAAAAATCTGGGAAGAGAGTTTCATACTAGATCTGTTCAGAAGGTTTATGGTTTTATTTGCTGAATTCAAAGTGTTTTCTGGGAAAGTACAGAATTTCTGTGAGTTAACAGTACATTATTATATTCAAACATGGACGTTTATAAATATCTATCATTTTATATGATTAACAGTATGACGAAATTAACATGCGGCATCAGGAAGGGGTATGTTGATCAGCTGTGGATTTGCTAATACATCTGCTGTTTTCATGGGAATGCTGAAAAAATAAATTACACAGAACTTTCCTTGAAAATAAAAAATAGAATTTCCACTAATGTCTACTGCTGAGCTGTGATCCAAAGAACTCCTGAAACATTTCACAACAGCAGCAGTCTTTAAGCAAGACAATTCTTGTACATGCTTCCATAGCTGGGAAAAAGTGCTATGAAAATAGAAACATTTCAAAACCTGTTTCTAGCCTTATTTTCTCAATGTGAGTAATTTTGAGTAGGTTAGGAAGACAAGAAGATTGGCAGTCTGCCTCTGACCCCAGGAAGGTTACCTGTGGAGGATTTATTTGATGGAAGTTGTGCTGTCAAATGTAAGGGAGGGCTGAGAAGGGAAAAGTGTCGATTGCTGGGCTTCTAGACCATGCACTTTCATTTAATGGAAATAGCACTGAACCCACTTACAGGGTCAACACCATCAGTTTGTGATGTTTATCTTTGGTTCTAAGCACTGTGGCACCAAGGAGAAAGTCATTCACATGATACAGAAACCAAAGAAGAAGCCTGTCTTCTCCAAATTACTGTCAATTTTTTTTACCTTAAAGAAACACTGTGTCCTATTGATAAAGCAAGATAGAAATAGATTATTTCTGGGAAAGAAGAGGTCATGTTCAAAATTTCTTAGGTCTATATTTTATTCAAATGTCTTATGATTCCTATCAGTGGGCTAATCAGATGAATGGCTAAGTCATGTGCTATTCAATAATCTCCTTGTTGAGAAATTCTTTTTTCATCTGCAAGAAGGTGCCTTCAAACAAAAGCCAAGGTCTGATTAGAGGCATAGCAGTGAAGTAAGCAGCAACATATACAAATAGATTTCGATGGATGTTGTATTTCAGTGATACTTTATACTTCTCATACAAAGTTCTTGAGATGCGCGTATATCTTACACTGTAGGTGATACAAGAACAGCTCGACTCAGCCTCACACATATTTATTGGGACACAGATCGCTAAGATAGGTGGGACATGGTGTCACAGAACATCAACTAAATTATTCATTTGCAGCATGAAGTCATTCACCATGAAGGAAGTTACTAGAGGAATAAAAGACTCCTATGTTGTGATCTTCTGCCTTGTAGTGGCCCACACATTTCTGACAAATTGCATGACACTGATTCTTCCTCTCACTTCCAGCTGCTTTTTCAGATACATAGGATTTTCACTGCACATAAAAGCCAATGTGTTTGCAATAGCAGCATTTTCTAGGAAGACAGGGATAACCAATTTCCATCATAGACCACTTCAAAGAAAGAGAAAGAATAGAGCTGCTGTTCGGATAAACTGTTTAAACTCTTTTTGAAGTGGTCTTTTTCTCCATCAGTTATAATTAATGTAGGAATCTACTTGACAGAAACACATTAGGCAATTTTGAATGGAAAAAGAGGTGTTTATAAATCAGAGTTTTAGTTTTATGACATTTGCATAATGACTTTAATTTACATTGCGAAAAAGTGCTCTCTAGTATTTGCATTGAGCTTGGAGAGCTAAGTAATGTGTCTAAGGATGCAGAAGGACTCTTTTCCACAGATTCTCGCTTATGTGAACAAAATCCTATATTAATAGATGAGGTTCCTAAAGCTTTTTCATTTAGCAGAATTACTTGTAAAAATAGGCACTGTTTGATGTATTAAAGATGTCAAAATATGGCCTTAGGTTTTCAGCAACACAATGGCTTAGGCAGGAATTAGGCTAGAAAATAGATCAACCATTCAGTCGTATCTCGGAGGCAGCCTTGAACATTAGAATCCACTTTACTGCGAGAGTGACTGGGGAAGATTGGTTTTGCTTTTCACTGGAAGGGTCAGAAACTTCTGAAACATGTGGTCTGGCCCATTGTACTTTACTGCAACCCTTGCAAGGCCACTGGCATTTGGCATCAAACCCCACAAATCCAATGGCCTTTGCCTACTGAGATGGTGCTTTATGTTGGCATTATCAACCCTAAATTAGATTAAAAAGGTACCTAAGGTTAGGGTCCCTTTGTAGCTGGGGACCAAGAAGAAATGTCTAATTGTTAATTCAGATGAATCCTACTCTACTTGGAAGTGAACCCAGTGAGACCAAAGCGACAAAGCAGCAAGATTTCCATCAAAGGGAAGGACTCCCTGTCTGAAGGGTAGCTGCTTGCACATTTATCCTAATCTCAGTGGCACCTCTGCAGCAGGGAAAGCTATCAGTTCATGGGCTTAAAGCAATCAACAGCTGAATTTTCATATTTTATAAAAATTTACCCCATACAAATTTGTACAGAAATCTACAATTTCTGTTAATCACTCTCATCTCTGATAAAGGTACAAAAAATAATGATAAAATGCTGAAACTCAGGTAATTTCCACCATCTTCACCGCAGCATTTGAAATATGGCACAAAAAATGAAATTAAAAATTGATTAAAACTGCCCAATGCTGAGTTTTATGATGTGTTCTACTTCTTGCCACTGTCCTAAGAGAAAATTGGTCTTGGGAACCACCTTGCTTTACAGACAGCCTTTAGACAACACTGAGAAGCTGGAAATTGTGGAGAAGATTTAAACATTTTTTACTTTTCACTTCAAAACAACTTTCAGAATATTCACACTTGAATCAAAATAATTGTCTTTATGGACTGAAGCTTAAGCAAGCCTTGAGCTGATGTTCACCACCCCAGAATGCAGAAAAGCAGGCTGTCAGCAGGATCTGGCCCATGGATCCCACCACCAATCTATACTGAAATAAAACCATCACAGCAAGAGACTTATTTATGTTTGCAGATCAGTAATTTCAAGGTAACTTAGCCTAGAAATCACCATGACTATCTTATTTATGCATATGTGCTGCAATGCTTAGCAGCCTCTGAAAGCCTAAAATGCTGAGGACGTGCTGTGCCTGGCATTACTGAACAGGTTTCCGCTTGCTCCCTCTGCAGCATAACAGTCCTAAAAACTTTACAACCGCAGAGACACTCGTCTGTATCTGTGGGAAGACTGCTGCTTCTGAAGGTGAAAGTGACAGGGAAAGGTAATGGAACTGTTCTTTCTCCAAAGCATCTGTCCAACTCTTTATGAGATGAGAACCAGGCTTTTAAACACAAACCGACATCTTTTTGGTAGCAATGAATAATCCAGCCCACTCATATGCAGAAGGAGTGATAAGGAGGATGCTGAGATGGCTGTGGAAAAGGATCAGGGAGCAGGCTCTGATGTACCTGCTCTCTGCTCTCTGATGCACTCAAAGCTTCTCCCTGCAGTAAATCTGCAGCCAAAGCCGGTCTTCAGAGAAATCTCTGGGCTGTGTGGGTACAAAACACAGACAGTAGCACAGAGAGCAGCCTTGCAGAGAAGGGAATAGCAAATGCACCCAGATCTGCTGTCTGCAACAGCTGTTTTCTTCAGAAGCGGTGTGCATGTGCAGGGCCAAACCCATCCACAGTAACCTTGTGTAAAATACGATTAAGAGTTTCTTTTAAAGCTTTCCTTCTAACAAAGTGTTAATGAATTTAAAGGATATGCACACAAAGGCAGCAGAAAAGATAAAGAAAAGACAAAGGCAAGTTGACTGAGGAGCAAGATTTAGTGTTGTATGACACAGCAGTAGAGGTGATGCCACATTTTGACAGGAACACCAAAACTGATAATTTGTGACATAAGGTGAAATAAAATTGAATTGTTGTGAAGAAATTAAAGACAAGGAAAATTTTGTCATGTACATCTCCTCCCACACACAACACTAAGCATTCAGTCACCTCAAACCTAGGCATTTCACTGAGTCAGACATAAGTTCGTAGATTTTAATGACAGCATGTTGTTACAAACACCATAGCATCACATACCATGAAGGTTAATCCTACTATTCCTGCCTAACACCCACAGTTTTAGGAATACATTATGTGTTAAAACCCCTGTCTTAACGTGACAATGTGTGATGCAGAGCCTACATTATCCCTGAATTAATTTTTGTAATGCTTAGTTATCCTTGTTTTTTGGCATTTCTCTCTCATCTAAGTAAATGCAGTTTCAGCATTTAGCTATTAGATCTAATTAGAGTTTTGTTTACCAAATTAAAAAATACAGAAAAATATGTTGCAGAAATATTAACTATGTTTAATTAGATGGCACCAGATGAACCCAAGTTACTTTTTCTTCTTATGTACGGTAAGGGTAAACCAGGCTAAACTGCTTGGTCCTACCACAGCTGGAGTATGTCACTCTTCCAATGAAGTCACCATGTACATAAATCCTACCAATAATGTAGATAAGCTTGACACTGGTTTTACTCCAATATTTTTGAGAAAATTATTTCTAGATTGTTAAACAATTTATTACCCACTGATACACAGTGTGAAAAGCAAGGAAGAGTACACATATGCTTGGTACTGGGTTCACTGCCTGTATAATGGAGAGCGGAGAGCATATAAGAGCTAAAATGATAGCTGATACCTATGTATACATACATATATAAATATGTATTAATATATAATACTGATATGAAATATTATTGATGCATTTGCAGAATTTGCTTTAATTCAAGGTGTCCTGCATGCTAAGCCGACATCCTTCAGCTTGGTGAGAGACTGAAAGTATATTTCCTTACTCCCAAAGATAAACCTGACCTAATAATAGAGATTCCACTGAAAGAGAGAGGATGTTCTTAGACCAGAGATTTTATTTTCCTCCCTCTTCTCACTGCCCACTTGTGTTTTGCAAATGGTGATACATGACCAGCCACAGTCAGGAGAAACCAATTCCATTCTCTCCTAATTTCCAATCAGTTTTACTTCTCTTTCATTTTTAAACCACTTTTTCTCTCACCAGCCAGATGCCTTATTTGTGATAACTTCTGTGCCTGCACCATGATCACCTGAATTCAGTGTGTTGCTTACAGAACTTCCTTTCTATGTACAGCCAGCAACAGCTGAAGCTCCTTAAGCAGAAGTCATTAAAGCTAAGACAGCAACTCTTTTTATTACTGACCACTGTCTTGACCTTCACAATGATGCTTTGAATTGGGCAATTCATATGAAATTTAGTACAGTGCTGTAATTCTCTCTGTCATGTGTGGTAACTCAGAAAGCCTGCTAGTCATTCAGTACTACAACTAGGTGTAATTGCTCCTGCAGCCTGACTGAAAGCTACATCATATGATCCGCCAGCACATGATTAGTAGTGTAATAAATCTCTGACACAAGGCATGCAAAATACATTCTTTAAGTCCCTGATACATTCAGATTTTACTATTAAATGCTTTTTTATGCATTTAATAGTAACTTTATGCATTTAATAGTAACTTTTCATGCAGAAAAGTTTTTCTGGCAGTGCATGTATTTGTTGTTATAATCAGTCACTGGGGAACAATAAAATTAATAATTGCCCCATTGTTCCAACTTTTAATAAAGAAAACTGAGCATATATGTATTTAACACCATAAAACTACAAGACTGTATTAGTGCGTGAAAAAGCAGAGTTTATACGTTTTGCATAAAGCAGCGTTGTTGCATAAGTTTTAGTACCCCAGTGCCAAATTCAGAGCTCAGACATGAGACAGCTCAGTGCAGAAGAAAGGCACTCCCTCCGCCGATAAGAATGTCAAGAATTTTTTCATTTCGCCAGTTTTACCCAGCGCTGTTCCAGACTCGCTCACTGAGCCCACAGCTCAGGCCACAGGCTGGCACAGTTGCCTAACAGCCGATATGAAGTTTGCCTTTACTCCCTACCTAATGAAAGTAACTTCTTAATTTAACTGAGTTTTTAAATGCCATCCTTTATGCTGTAATCTGTTGGGTTACACATTTGTATTTGGATTCTGGCGTTCACTAAATGAAAAATCATTACTTACAGCATGTGATATATGCCATCAAGATAAACTTATTTTGTGGACTGAAACAAAAATGTTTAATTTTCAGTAAGGGGGTGGCAGAAAAATGTTGTGTGCTTAATTTGAAGCCAAATTGAAAATGTCTGAAGAACTGACAGCAACAATGTCAAATTCTGTGGGTTTTTATGATGTAAGCAAGTGGGGATATCTGGACTTCTTTACTCTTTTTCTTCTTGCACAGGGTAGATCATCTTTTGTTTTGCTTGATGTTGGAAAAGGGATATTTAAACATGAATAATTATATTTTTAACAACCAAAATTATTGCCAAATAGAAACATTTCTCTTTTCAAAACACATTAGAAGTTGCTTTCATTGGACTGAAGGAGGGAAGGTAGGAGAGAGAGGAAGGACAGGAAGAAGGAAGATATTTCAATAAACTAACTCAGATATACATCTTCTTTATTTTTTAAACTGTAAAAGTAAATTTTAGCATCTTACTGAATGCCTCATCTATTCCACCAAATTAAAAAAATATAACAGGACACTCCTGTTACTCTTCCTCCTGTCATAGAGATGTGTTAGTCCAAGGAGGCAAAACTGAATACTGTCAGCTGCAGGGAAGCAACTGGGGCATTTGGAGAGAGGTGGCTGGGTCCCTGAATGTGTCCAATGGCTTGGGAGAAAAATCAGATAGCACAGGTTCCACTCTGGCTCTCTGACTTCCCTAGTTTGGGAGTCTGCTGGTTTTAGGGAAACTCCAAAATGTCAATCTGCCCTTAAAGTTTTCTCTCCTCACTCTGCTCTCCCTCACTGCATAGGCACTGGGAGTTCCCAGCTTTTAGATCAGTACAAATGAATTGGGGTGTACATTTTGTATTTTCTTTCGATAGATAATGGGGCAAGGGGTTCTCCTCGGTACTCACCCGCAATATCCCAGAGCTGCAGCCGTACCACAGTCTCAGCATCCCAGTTCAGCACCTTCAAAGCAAAGTCCACCCCGATGGTGGCCCGGTAGTGGGGGGAGAAGTTCTGGTGGACATAACGCTTGATGATGCTGGTTTTGCCCACTCCCAGGTCCCCGATCACCAGCAGCTTGTAGAGGTGCTCCTTCTGGTTGTGCTTCTGCATCTTTCCTGTGGCTGCGGCTGCTCCCTGCAAACTGATTGCATGCTCTGCCCGAGGAATCCTGCCAGCCTGAGGGGAAGAGAGGGAGTGAGGGACTGGGGAGGGAAGGAAGGAGAGCAAGGTAGGTGGAGGCTCTCTCCCTTCGTACGGAAGCAGGATCCCCAGGTCCAGTAGGCAGTCCTGCTGGGAGATGAAGTAAGTAAGGACTGGGGGAAGGAAGTCTCCCAGAAAATTTTGTGCGTATGTGTGTAAAGGTCAGCACGAGGTGTGTCTGGGATTAGTCTGGCTGCTAAAGACTTTGCAGGAAAATTCATGCAAAAGTCCTGTTCTCTGTTTGGTTGCTTGCTGAAATGACAGTTTTTCTGTTGTGCACTAGTTTTACACACAGTTTTTGGATCAGCGCCTTGGTGATAATTTATCACCCTACGCTTGTTTCCAGATGTCTTTAAGATGCCAGTCACTGCAAAAAAACCAGAAAACTCCCTTCAGAGGTTTCATGTCTCCACTAAAGTGCAAAAATTAAACCAGTGTGACTTTAGCTTTGGATGTAATATGGTTCTATTCCATGTAAGCCAGTGTGAATGCAGTTAAATCACTAGAAGTGGCAGTTAAAGCAATATACAGCATCTTTACTTGTGTCCATACTAGGAGAGGTGTACAAATTTAATTATAGCAGATATATATTTTTAAATTTCATTACCATAATTGTGATTATCTCTCTAAACCTACAAGCATGCTCCCATCTGAATGCAGCACACAGCTCATGCTTTGTTTTTTTCATACAGCTGCACTCTAAAATGCAAAAAATCCAGGTTTATCTCATATCTCCGATAATCAGAAGTTATGAAAGCGTAACAGCATTAGAGCATATGAATGCCAGTGTCTGTTTTCCAAAGTAAGTGATGTCAAACTTGCAAACAACTGAGCCCATTTGAGTAAATCATTCTACTGACAGGATTGTCCCTATATTTTGAGTGAAAAACATAGCTAATTTTACCTAGGCGGCGTAGCTGGAGACCTCTACTCATTACCTAGAGGTGTTTGATTCTTTTAACAGCTTTGATAGCAAACCCATGAAATTTTAATAGTGTGCAGCTTATCAGTGAATAATTTTTATATTCATTGATGTTCTTGATAAAATGAAAATGTATTTTTTACTTATTGTAATATTATTTGATGGAGTTCTTACCCAAGTGTGGACTGAAACGGCATTAGAATTTTGTCATCTATCCAAAAAGCTGGATTTTAGTAGACAAAGAATTCAGAACATTCATATTATGCAATCTTTTATAATCGGTCTTAAAACTCAAACTTTAAAGTTTATGTGTATATATACATATATGCATAAACACACAAAGTGAAAATAGGTAATTCCAGATGAAAAATGTCTTATTTTCCTTGAACCTTTTTTTAATGAGAGGGTTTTGGGTTTTTTTTAAATAAGATAAATTGTCTTTTCAAAAACAAGCCTTTATATGTATCCTGTTTGGAGAGAAAATTTTAAAGGGCTTAGCCTCATTAGGTATGGACACCATAAAAGACTACAACTTGACAGGCAAACCAGTTTGATCAGTTAGTATCTTTGCATGATTCGAGCTTATTATTGTTATTACTGCTTGTTTGTGGTATGTGAATTCTTGCCTTTACAGCACCATTGTTTCCTGAGACAATCCAATATTCAAGCACTTCTAAACATCCACCATTCCCACACACATCTTCACCAAGCTGAAGATTTCCCATTTTGGAGCTTAAGCAAAGAATAGCCTGAGAGGATTTAGCAATTTCAGAAATAAGGAAATTGTGGTTTTGGATAAGGTTTAAATTACATCTGATCTTTTACTCCTCTTTGATGATGGCCACTGCTCAAAGAACAGTGCATGGAAGGTCCCTGAAAGCAGGTATTTGGCAACTGGAGGTCTTAGGCTGTTAGTAAGTGTAGTTAGAGGCTGGCCTACACCCAGAAGCATGAGGTTTTATCTCTCTTACAAAGTTTTTGTTAGCATTAGCTATAATAGCTCTGGATAATCATGTTACTTGTTTAAATCTCCAATTCTTCTCTGAATGTGGCTAAATTCTTGGCCCCGGCAGCACCCTGGTACAATGAGCTCCTCACAGGCTTAATCAAGGTCACCCTGGGTTGGCAATAGGACTAGCAGTGAGGTGTTCAGTGAGGTGCTCAGAGGCAGGGTGAGCATGGAGGAGGGATCACTGCAGTTAGAGGGATGATTCGCTGAGCTAAAGGGAAGTATGGACTGAAGCATCTTGCTGAGTGAAAGCTGTACCCAGACCTCCTAATTCCATGGTGAGCTGGCTTTTATAGACACCATCTGCTGCAATGCTCCTGAAGTGGGAGAAGGCCCTCAGTCCTGCCTTGCTCTACCTTTTTGGAACTATGTGTCTTTACTGGTTTGGCCTCCTTGCCATCCGAAGGCACTGGGGCAGGGAGGTGTGGGCCTGTCATTAATCTGCAGCCCTGCTGCAGCACTGTCAAGGGAGAAGGCAGATAATTTGGGCTGCTTATGACTCAAAGGATCACCAAAAAATTTGTTTGATGATGCCAGCTGATCCCTTCAAACACACAAACAGGTTACTGCAATTCAGCGATCTCCTGCAGGCAGAGGTGGCCAGGGAAGCGCACTGAGCCCTGAGATGATGCAAGGAAATCTGTCTTAGCTGAGACCACACTTAAGGACAGGCAATATAAACCACACCAGCTTGCATCTGACACACACAGGGAGGTGGTTAGCAGAGCTCAGCTGACACTGAGTAACTTGTTAGGCTGGGAGAACCAGATGTTGCCTCTGAGCCCTTACTCTGCTGCTATCCAGGCAACTAGAACATGTAGACATGCCAGCAATGTGGTTGATACTTCCGTGTTTATATTCCATTTGTCTGTGTTTTCTCTGATTTATGTACATTTTCAACTTTATAAAATCATAGTAAAAAAAAAAAAAAATTCCATGTGGCATTATGTATATCTGTGCTATTTTATTTTTGTATTTTTTGCCTATCCATTATTCTAACACTATACTAATATTAATAGAGTCTATTAAAATTCTATTTTATTTGGCAGAATTGATACCTCTATACATCTCAGTCATAAATAATAACATCTAAAAAATTCTGTCAAATTAAGGCATTACAGGTTGTGTTGCACTCTGCATAGAAGTGAAACTCATTTTACAGTGATAATTTTCAGAAATTCGTCACTATTTCTCTGTCATTAGTAGAAACTTTTTTCTCTGAAAGAAGTGATAAAATTAAAGACGCAATTACATTGACAGGAATCAAGGACAGCAAAACTGCATCCTGGATTTTATCACTCCTCTTTGTGTGGCATATACCACAGAAAAGGACATCAACCTTGAGCACCAGCCTTGTTGTCAACAGACCTTTTAAAAATGACAATGTTGTCTGAGATAACGAAACTACAAGGCAATAGTTTTTGTCAAAAGAAAGACATTCACAGAATCCTGGGAGATGCTGAGTTGGAAGGGACCCACAAGGATCATCGAGTCCAACTCCTGGCTCTGCACAGGAGATCCCCAAGAGTCACACCGTGTGCCTGAGAACAGTGTCCAAATGCTTCCTGAACTTTGTCAGGCCTGGTGCTGTGACCACTTCCCTGGGGAGCCTGTTCCAGTGCCCAACCACCCTCTGGGGGAAGAACCTTTTCCTGATATCCAATCTAAACCACCCATGACACAGCTTCAGGCCATTCTCTGGGGTCCTGTCACCGGTCACCAGAGAGAAGAGATTGGTGCCTGTCCCTCCTCTTCCTCTCACAAGGAAGTTGCAGACTGTGATGAGGTCTCCCCAGTCTCTTCTCCAGGTTGAACAGACCAAGTGACCTCAGCAGCTCCTCACATGGCTTCCCCTCAAGGCCCTTCACCATCTTTGTTGCCCTCCTTTGGATGCTCTCTAATAGTTTAATATCTTATCTTCTTATATAGTGGTGACCAAAATTCAGATTATTAGAAATGTATGTATTCAAAAGATTGCCATCTAAAATTACATAGGGTTTTCATGCCACAGCTACTAATGTTATATCTGGTAGCTTTGAATCTCTTGAAGAGATTGACCTATACCATGATACTGGATTTACCTAATATGATATAAATGACAGCATAATCCAGATACATGCTAATACACATCTCTGTGTGTGTATGCATATATATATACACATATACATACAAGTCAGTATCATAGATTAGAAGATTATTTTATATCCTGCTTTAAAAGAAATACAAAACATTGATGTTCTACAGAGAGTTTTTTGCCTGACTGATGTATTACAATTAATTCTGGGGTATGGAATAAATAAAAAGTTGTTAGGTACACAGTTAACAGCCCAGTGGTGCATGAGTCATTGTATTAAAAGAGTGAGAGTTTGTGGCTCTCTCACAATTGCAACCCTTAGTCCGATAAAGGGACCCAGTGTGACTCCTTATTGCATATTCCAACATACCTTCCATATCCATCAGCCCGGTGTGAACACAGTCATTGCTCAGATGCAAAGAATATGTGTTTCTGTTCCACTCATATAGATTCATACAGCCTAATAAAATCCAAGTTAAGGTCTATCCTTTGGAGCCTGCAGCAAAAATCTCAGATGCGCTGCAGTGCATTTTACACCAAGCGTATTTGAACAGTCACCTGGGAATACATGACCACAGTGCAACTCAAAAAGCAATAAGGCAAGGACCAGAATGTCTGCCAAGGTTAAAATCTAATAACAGGGGGGTCAGTAATACTCTGGGAAAAGTAAAACGGCTTTTCCCTGAGGCCAGACAGCAGTGAAAGCATCATGCAGCACAGATTTAGTCTGAAATGTGCCAGTTCCAAAGGAAGTTTGCTGTACCTCAGATTCAATAAGCAAAGTGTAAGAGCACTCACTGAGGCTGCAGATGGAAGCATCACACTCATTGCAGGAATGCAAAACAAAAGCCTGGAACAAACTGACAGTGCAGCAGTTTTAACCCACTTCAGGTACTGAAGAGTATTTGTGTGATGAGAATCAGACAGTTACAGTGCTACACACGGGCATATCTAAGTCAAGCTAGAATGTTTCTGATAATCAGTAACCTGCATTATGCCCCTCCCAGGAGGGTCCATTTGAAATACCCACAGCAGGAAATTAGGGAATAGTCTACCCTGTCCTCCACGGAGAAAATCTCTTTTAAGAGCAGGGCGGAATCACATCAGTGAAACTTTTGTCCAATTCATGTAGATTTAAGTCTGGTTCTTGGAGACTGTCAATCTTTAATGGTGCTCATGCAGAAGCGCCAACTTCATGTGCAGGAACACTTCTAAGAGTAGATCCTAAATTAATATGCATTGGCTTACATAATTTCCCTTGTAACTGCAAATTGAAACCATGGAACAGAACAACAAAAGATGCTACCTTTACCTGATAAAAGTTCATCAGGAGTATGATTTGTAAGTTGTATTCATTGTAATTTCAAACGTTACAGAACCACTGAGGTAGGAAAGTATTTCTGGAGATCACTGAACCTAACACCCTGCTCAAAGCAGGGCAGGTAAAGGCAGGCATGAAGACTTCACAATCTCTGGGCAACTCGTTCCAGTGTTTGACCATACACACACACAAAAAGCATTTTTTTAATGTTTAAATAGAATTTTCATCTTTTGCTGTATTCTTTACAGATTCTTTAAGATCTCCATGAGCCTTTTCTACTCCAGATGAACTGTCCCAGCTCTCTTGTCCTCTCCTTGATGGTCCAAGCTCTTAATCGTCTTTGCATTCCTTTGCTGGACTCAGTTCTCCTTATTTGTTGTAGTGGGGAGCCCAGAACAGGACACGGCACTCATCATCCAATGTTCTCCCTTTATTCACACCCAGTGATTTCATCATAGTTGGCTATCTGTTTGGTCAGGCATGACATCCCCTTCATAAACTTAAGCTGACTACTACAAATCACCTTCTTATCCTTCCTGTGTTTTGAAATTACTCCCAGGAAGATTTGCTCCATCACCTTTCCTGGGACCAAGGTGATGCTTACCAGCCTGTAGTTCCATCGATTCTCCTTCTTTCTCTTTCTGAAGATACCAGGGGAGCAACCTGGGCATTCCCACCTGGCCTGAGTGTATATTAGTCCATTGAACTCCATGTTTTGTGGGACCCTCATGGTCGAGAAGACAAGAAGAGGACCAAATGGGATGCTGTTGGAACCCACGGAGAAGTGATATTTTTCTACTTAATCTGTCTGTCACTTTCTTTCTCTCCCTTCTCCTCTCTTTTTAGACTTCTTTCTCTGCTTCACATTTACTGTTAAATAAAATTCATACTATACACTCCAGCATATGGTTTCATTTACACTTTAATTTGGGCAGAGGCATCTCTCTGATAAATTTAATAATCAGATCTTATCAAGGCTTGGGCAGTGAGCACATATCCATCCCCAGTCATCTGTCCCCTCCATCTCTTTTATACTTTTTTTTTTTTTTTTTTTTGAGTTTAGTCAGAAGCTCCTTATTCATCCTTGCAGGCCTCCTGCTGCCTTTGCTTGATTTCCTACATGTGGAGATGGACCATTTTTGAACTTGAAGGAGGTGATTCCTGAAAATCAATTGGCTCTCCTTGGCCCCTCTTCAGGGTCTCCCAGAGGATTTTCCAAAGCAGGAAAAGGCTGAAATCTGTTCTCCTGAAATCAAGACTTGAACCCTGACTTTTGCCTTTTCCCCTCTTCTCAGGATCCTGAACTCCACTCTCTCATGGTTGCCAGCCAAAGCTGCCCCCAGTTTTCACATCCCTGTACAGTACTCCCTTGTTTGTAAGTATATGGTCCAGCAGAGCATCTTCCCTCATCAGCTCATTCATCTGTACAGAAAGTTGTCACCAACACACTTCAGAAACCTCCCAAGATGCAAGTAAGACACAATAAAGGTGTTTGTGAAGACAGTGCTGGGCTTGGCTTCCTTCCACCTTTTACTGGTTGTTATTTAGCCTGCTATCAGAGTAGCACTTGAGGGCTCAGCAAGAAAGGCTCCTGCATGCTGAACACTGCTCCGACCCTGGATGGTGGCCAGGCCTGCTCCTGGAAGCCTTATCTCAACAGGAAAGAAAACAAAAAATAGAGATAAGGAGGATGAGTAACACTGTGTGGATCTCAGTTCATCTGGTGAAGGGTTTCCAGATTGGGATTTTTGTCAGTGTTCTCAACTGCAAGAAAATAAAAAAAACCAGTCCTTTCTGTTTGTGTATATATGCATACACAGAATATATTCCTTCTATATATATATATGAAAGGAATGTCAGGGCATGTTACCAAGCAGCTGAAACTTTGTGTTTTTCTCAAATCTTCCCTTTTTGTAGCTTTTTTATGAACACATTTCAAAATAAGAAAAAAATCCCTAAGTAATTCAGAAATACCAGGAGGGTTTAGTTTTCTCACATTTTTTGAACACTTTTATCCCGGTTTTAGCACTCTTTCCAAACAAACAAAAAAAACCCCTAACCATTCTGGAAGTTATCTTAGCAGTGAGACAGCTGCCCTTTCAACTGGTAACCAGCCTCCCAGCTATAATTTTTTTACCTGATCTATAACACAAGAGGGCCATCACCTGTCCTGGTAGAGTCAGCATTTCTTTTTGTGGAAGTGGAATTGCAGGGAAGGGTGTAAACAAATTAGAGGGTAAACATGAGCTTTGCCATACTTGATTGTTCAAGGGTTCAAGACAGCACACAAATTAACATCGAGGAAGGGAACTGTACTGGGAGACCTGTAGTTGAACTCTTAAGCCAGAGATTTTGTGGTAATTAACATTGCTTCTCTCCAGCAGCAGTGCAGCAAAACTCAATGCAACACCTATAGAAGGGGAAAGTAATTCTATTTTAAAACATACATCAACACTCTGACACCCAGCTTCTTAAAAGTGCCATGCTCTGTGTTAAATTATCCTGCTTACCCACACCCACATATATCACAGTGCTTTGGCCAAGTTTTCTTGCAGCAACAGGAAGGAAATGGATGCCAGCTACCCAGCCCCCACCATCTCCTCATCCCTAGGTTAGTCTCCAGGTGCTGGTTTTGGAGGAGTCTTGTACTGCTTCGCATCTGTTCCACTTCCATGAAGCATTAGGTTTTGCTTATTAAAGTACCTAGTCTTTTTACCTGGAAGCTGCTGAAAAGGGTTTGTCCTTAATACCATCACCTTTTGTTGGCATTTGGGGGTTCTCATGTATGAAAAGCTGGACATTAACCGGGCAATGTGTGCTCACAGTACAGAAAACCAACCATGTCCTGAGCTGCATGGCCAGCAGGGCAAGGCAGGGGATTCTGCCCCTCTACTCTGCCCTTGTGAGACCCTGTCTGGATCATTGTGTCCAGTTCTGGAGTTCCCAGCACAAGGAAGATGTGTTGAAGAGAGCCCAGAGGAGGCCATAAAGATGATTGGGGGCCTGGAGCACCTCTACAAAGACAGGCTAAGAGAGCTGGGGTTGTTCAGCCTGGAAAAGGGAAGACTTTGGGGAGACTTTACTGTGGCCTCCCAATGCTTAAAAGGGCCTTATAAAAAAGAGGGAGAGGGACTTTTTACATGGGTAGATAACGACAGGACAAGGGAGAGCAGTTTTAAACTGAAAAAAGAGATTTAAATTAGATGTTAGGAAGAAATTCTTTACTGTGAGAGTGGTGAGGCACTGGCACATCTTGCCCAGGGAAGCTGTGGATGCCCCATCCCTGGAAGTGTTCAAGGCCAGGCTGGATGGGGTCCTGCACAACCTGGGCTAGCGAGTGGCATACATGTTTATGGGGGAGGGGAGGGAGTTGGACCTTTAAGGTCCCTACCTACCCAAACCACTGAATGATTTTTTTTTTCTTTAGATTGTCTGGGTTTTTAGGATGTCCCTTGCTTTATTCAGATTACTATTTGTTTCCTGTTCTGGGTGTCCCAATGTACTCCATGCAGATGTGCTGGGAACTTAATATGCTGCCAACCCAGGTGCCATCAGCACCTGCCCTTCCTATACCTCATCTCCTGCTATCCCTCCTGGTTCTTCCCCACCCTGATGGTCCCATTCATTTTCCATTTGGAGAAGTCTTAATGCTGCTGTTACAAACCTCTACAATCCTACAGGATATGATGAGGCTCAAGCTCTGGTTTGCCAGCCATTTTAATTAAAGAAGAAAATCACCCTTTCAATGTTACAGCTTAAAAATCAGACCCCAACAATCAGGAGAATGCAATCACCTTATTCCTACTTTTCCTCAAGGCAGCAAACACAGAAAATAGACACATTCTGTGAAAACAAGCATTTCATTGCTTATATTTTATCATCACACTGCTGAGTTTTATGTATTTGATTTGGATGGACTTTTAGTCCATTTCTGGTAATTGATTTTTTTCCCCTCCCACAACTGGATGCAGGTATTATCCTGCTGAAATTCAAACCTGTGCATATAATCCCAAGGTCAATAGAGGGTTTCGGAAAAGCAGAGAGAAATGTAACTGAGTGACAAAACTCAGCAGCCTTATTAAGGTATGAGATTTAGAAGGAAATCTTTGTACAAAGCAAAATATAGTACAGACTTCAGACTTAGTCACTCAAATGTCAAGCTTTTGGAGTATGCCTAAACACCTACAGGGACAAGTGAGAGGGAGTCCCAAAATAAGATCAGGATTTTAAGTGGGCTCAAGATTTTCCTGAACTGTGATGCAGATAAGTCTGGAAGTGAGAAGTGGCGCAGTCAGACCAAGAGCAGAGTACTGAGTTCAAAGTTGGGAGACAGTTGGTTTGGGTACCCCATTTCCAGGTGAAGTAATGGCCTCCCAGCAGTCATGGACTGTCTGCTTTCAGGAAGACTTGCCTTCTGAGATACTCCATTTCCTTCAGTCACCAGTGCTAATGAGAAGAAAAACCTTTAGGAATCCCATGTATAGTCCAGATCAAAAATCTGATTTATTCCAGCTAAATGCTAAACAGAACAATGGAAGAGGCCATCATTTTGTATTAGTGTTTCAAGTGTTAAATAAGAGAGTAATAGAAAAGCTAAATAAATGAAGTTTTAAAAAATCCATACACTGTATGTATTATGTATCCTTTGCTCAATATAATTATAAGGGTTCTGTACAGTTAGTTAATGGGTTTGGGAAGTTTTTCCCATCTTACATGAAGAACTTCAAGGTTGGAACTGCTGGACATACAAGAATGTACAATGTTTTTCAAGATTCTGAAATCCTCCTAGAGCAAAGACATCTCTTTTAATATCTTTGGTGGTTATGACAGTACTTAAAATTTACCACCTGTCATATTGCTAAAGTGATTTCAGCCCTTCTACACAGCCCTTAAAAGTATTCTCCATTTCATGAGGTAAGTCAGAGGTCCCAAGGATCACTTCAAGCATAAACATGCACAAATATCTTAAAGTGCAAATAGCAAAATGTGCTTGGAGAGGAGTGAGCTAAATCAGCAGCCTAGTGAAATGTTACCACGAGAGAGAGAGTTTAATTTAGCTTGTGCATCTCATGCTAAATAGCATCTGCTGGATCAAGCCAGCTGATCCAAATGAAACAATTAGGAATAATTGGCAGAAGTACGTGTCAGTGCCTTTCCTATTACAGATATAGAATAATTCTGCATATGCACGTGCCTGTTTCTCTCTAGCCTCTACAGAAAGGCTTCAACCTCTCCTCTTCCTGCACCACCTGTCATTCAGAGGGAACTGAAGAAATGGATGCCCTCTTAATGTCCTGCACCCAACCACCTCCTAAAGTTGCAGGTTATTAATAACATTTTACCTGCCATTAAATGCTTTGTACTTTTTTGGAAACCTAAACATACAGATACACATGCTCACACTGCTTCAACCTACAGCACATCCAGAAGCCAGAGCAACCAGCAGAGAAATCCCAACCTGCTTGAGCTGTTATACCTTCTCCTCAGCACATAAGGTACTCTGGCTCTCAGTGAAACAGAATATGAGACATTTCACTTAAAACTCACTGTTCAGAAGGGGTAGTCAAGTATGTTGCATTATTTTATACTGTAGTCAAAGCTTCCATCTTTTGTTTGTTTGTGACATGCTGCCCATATTGCTCAGGATATGGAAAGGACTTATGTTTCCTTTTAAATATGCTTAAGCTCACCCTCAAAATTTCAAACTCAAGGTTGATATTGAGATCAACTTTTTTTAAAGTAACTTGATACACCTACATGTGTAATGAACTGCAGTAGGGAAAATGAGAGTTAGCCATTAATTGGTCTGGGTACAAGACTGTTCACACCCACAGGCTTTTGGACCTCACTAATACACTTTATTTTACAACTCAAGTGCTACTTTGCTCTCATGGTGCAAATGAGGGCATTAGAAAGGCTATGCTGTGAAACACACAGCAAGGACAGACCCCTCCACACAGGGGCTCAGGCCACCCGCAGCCTGAATCCCGCCCAGCTGTCCCTGCCCCACTCCTGCAATGCCCTGGAGTTCCCACAGTCATAGGCAGATCTGGGCAAACTGCCCCCCAAAACCTCCCTCCTCACCCACTGCTGTACTTCATCCCTGAGAGGCTCCTGGCATTATATCATGCTCTTCACCACACTGTGGAGACCACACCATTTCCTAGGTTATTGGAACCCAAAGTGAGACAGTTCCAGTGGTATCAGGCAGCTCTATCCCTGTGGATTGTCTGGAGGAGAGTTAAGTCCCATCCATTCAGGTGAAAATAAAATCAGTCATGGCTTTGATGTTTTAACAGGATTTTTAACACATACCAGAAATGGTTTTTCTGAAGAAATTAATAATTTGATGGGGGGAAAAAAACATGCTATGATGTTTTGGATTTGTTTTTTTTTTTCAAAAGGGAAGAATGAAAAACAGAAAACTGAAAATCTTGGTAAAAGATGCACTTTTGTAGACTGAAACCACTGAAAAAATGCTTCCTTAGTCCATCTTCCTTTTTGTCTTCTAAAATAAGTAATGGTTCTCCCTCAGCATTTGTCCCTTTTAAAATACAAAAATTGAGGAAAAAATGCTTTTCAGAATTCTCCATTTGACATCCTTGCAAATGTTCCATTAACAACACCTACAGACTTACCTACAGCCTTGTTTTAGTCATGTCCCAATCAAAGCAGTTTAGGAATATATCTTAGTATTTTCAGAAGTCATAGCAAGTCTGATATTAGCAGAATGTTCAAAAGTAGTCTAATGTTCTCAACTTCAATTTACAAGCTAGTTTTAAGCCTCCAGCAATCAACAAGAAAGCAATGGATGAAGAGTAAGTCATTTAAAAAAAAAAAGGCAAGAAGCTATCAAGCTATAATATTCTCCTGAGCTTGTCATTTTGCCATTTTAATAAACTCCACTGGTGCACTGGTTTTCCTGTCTTCCCAAGACCCCTGGACCAACACAACTTTAAAATTATTCAGTCCTAATCTCAGCACTTTGAACAAATCTAGGAAAAAAAATCTCTGCTGTTGCTTTATATGAATTTTACACTGCAAATTTAGACTGACAACTTTGGAAGTTAAATGTCACCTTGTGTTTCAAGTTCTCAGGTCACAGAGCAAGGAGTCATGATGACCCTGCCATGTCTCCTTCATAAACCAGCTGCATAATTATCTAAGCAATTCTGGTGTCAGGGGCAGTGCTCCAACTGGAAAACCATCCCACTCCAGTGATGGAGCCTCCACCACAGTCCTTAATAATTTTTAAGGATTTATTATGCTAACTTTTAAACAGATGTATCTTATTTGTCCTCTGTATGTACTAATTTTCAAAACACAAAACTTTTAATATCTCTCTTTGCTGGGCCGATGATAAGCTTTATTTCCCCTGTAAGTATTTATCAGCCATGACATTATCTACTAAGCTTCCATGATAAGTTAAATATATTAGGGCTTTACATGTTCACTACAAGACATATCTGCCAACCCTACAATTATTCTCCTGAGCAATATCATGTTTTCCACTTCAGCTAATGCATTGTTTATAGGAGGAAGGCAAATAAACAATCTATATCCACATACCAGCTCCATCAGGCTGACTGACATTCCTCTGCACAACTCTGGAATACAGAAAATGGGGACATTCACACACCGCAGCCAGCCAGAGGCAAACAACAATGTCTGGTGACAGTCACTGGGAGCAGTGACAGACCACTCTGAGAACGCTCCTATTAGCAGCAGCGCAGCTGCCACACACAAGCAGTGACAGACAGGTGAGGGACTTGCTATGAAAATAACACAATGTTATTCAAACCACATGTAGCTAAGACGATACAATGCATTGTGAGTAGCAAGCGTTTTTATATTCGTAGTGCCATGAGCGTCAGCAGCAATTTGGTGATAAGGAGTCAATTTCCTAATGGCTGAAAGACAGTAAAAAGAAACACCTAGCTTTTACATCCTTATTCTCAAAATAATCCCATGTGCTACAGCTATTAAAGAAATCCAGGAACCTAGCTCCTCCCCCCACCCCCCAACTCCCTAAGCTAAAATGATCCAACGCACAATATGAGCTATTTCAGAAGTCACTTGTTCCACTTCTGGCAAAGCACAAGTTCTAAATTTCCAAACACATCTTCACAGAACCACAGAACAAGCTGAGTTGGAAGGGACTCACAAGAATCATCAAGTACAACTCCTGGCCCTGCACAGGACCATCCCCAGGAGTCACACCATGTGCCTGAGAACAGTGTCCAAATGCTTCCTGAACTTTGTCAGGCCTGGTGCTGTGAGCACTTCCCTGAGGAGCCTGTTCCAGTGCCCAGCCACCCTCTGGGTGAAGAACCTTTTCCTGATATCCAACCTAAACCTCCCCTGACACAGCTTCAGGCCATTCCCTCCGGTCCTATCACTGGTCACCAGAGAGGAGAGATCAGTGCCTGCCCCTCCTCTTCCCCTCACGAGGAAGTTGCAGACTGTGATGAGGTCTTCCCTCAGTCTCCTCCAGGCTGAACAGACAAAGCGCCCTCAGCCATACATCAGACTGTATTTTATACAGAAAAATACAAAGTAAGTTTGGTCACATTTTAATAGAAAGTTACTACAGAAGCCTTCTACACATGAAACTGGCACTCACCTCTATGCCATTTTTGCTTCCGCAGGTGAACAGCAAAGACCAGTGCTGCACTAACAAAGCACTGTGTTGCTAGCTGAGAAATGGTTAATTCCAAGTGTTGCAATCCCTCCTCTCAACTCTGTTTCTACCTTGTATATTTGAAAGAAATAGGGCAACAGATTAACAGAAAGGATTTAAACAGGATTACTGGGGAATTAGCAAATTTGCTCAATGAATTGTCCTATATCCACAGCAAGGACTACTGGACTCCTGGACAACTTGCTTGATGCTGCTGTGATACAGATGCAAGATTACTACTTCTTCTCCCCTCTCATCCTTCTTTCCCACCAGTTTAGATTCTGCTAAAGTAAAAAGTTCTTGACAGGAAGCTCAAAACTCATAGACAGGTCACCAAAAGAACTAACTTCTTCCACAAATACAAACTCCTATAGGAGTGGGGTGTTTTTTATTGAACTCTGAAATGATCAATTGTGAAGCACAGCAACAAAAACCAGAGCTAGAACATTTAGTAACAGCCCGAAACTTAGAATTGATTTTTATTGTCATAAGGGTTTGACATGCAGTTTTCACAGGACACTCACAGCTTTAGAATTTCATTTTAATCAGTGTAATTGCTCATTCCCTTCCCAATACACACTTATGTTCCAAATTTCAGCGACTTCCTGATTTCTGAGAAGTAAGGCACTACAGTGTCCCTTCAAAGCAGTTACAGATTAACATAGCAGACACTTCCCTCTGAGATCTGAAGGTCAAGATTGCCCATGGAAAAAAATGCAGTTGGTAACTGAAGATGTATATCCAATGATGAGTAACTAAATCACCAGTGTTACCAAAACTGCCATTCTGGGTGATCTACTGTCAGACTTGAGAGGAAGCCTCCATTGCTCAGAGCAGAATTAACCATGTTCATCCTCTCACACATTGAAACTGCTCTACTGCGGAAAAAATCCTTAAAGCTGTCTTTTCAAGCTAGAGGACAGATTTTAACCAGAGTCTTCAACCATAAGTATGTTCTTATGGCTCAGGACAAGACACTGGACGAAGACCCCGACATTATAACTTTGGAATAGGAGTTGCAGCCACTGCAATGCTTTCAATTGCACATTCATCAGTGCCACGGCGGATTCTGAAGTAGCCATCTTCTCCCCATGAGGTGCCCCAGCTGTTCTTCACAATCCAGAATTTCTCACCACTTTCTGGGTCTTTACCATAGCCCACCAGCAAGACAGCATGATTGGTCAATTCAAAAGGATTTAAATCATCCTGCAGCCCCGTGTGATGGTAGATCCCCTCTTTATAAAGCATGAAATCATTATAAACCTCAAAGGCAACAGTCAATGGGCCATGCAGAACAAGTTCAAGTTTCATCAGGGCTTCATTGCAGCCTCCATAGAAACCACCCACATAGTTGTACTCAGACGTGTAGTAGTGGTAACAGCTGCGCTTGAAAAGGCACGGAGAGTCTTGGGCTGTGTAAGGGAAGCAGTCCTCTTCCACCACACCGAAGTCTTGGACATACTTTCCACCAATGAGATATGGGAAGCCACCATCACAACCTTACCCAAAAAAAAAAAAAAAAAAGTGCTTATTCCCTTGGAATGTTATTTGAGGTGGGAGACTCTCCCACTTAAAGCTTTCGGAATTCTTTCAGCTATGGTATTGAACACACTGCAGCAACCCAGATCATCCCAATATTCCAGTTAGCTGCAGACAGCTTTCTCAAACATACAAGGCAAAATTTACATGTGTGGGAACTATACCGGGAACACTAATACATGGACCCTTTCCAGAAAGAACAGCTAGTTACATGCACCACAAAGATCTGTCCTAACATGGGTTCAGTCCTCTACAAAACTTTAGCCATTGATTTTGCTCATCTCCCCCTCCCTGTATTCTCCTCCTCCCTCTGATATGCCATTGGAAGAATATTTAGTTCCCTTTCTAGGCAAGCACTGTAATCAACTACATTTTGAGCCTACTCCTTAGATATTCCCCATCTCACAGGCAGATGTAAAATCCAATAACATCCTGAGCATAAGGGCAACTTCTCCCTGTTCAATCCCATTGCTGCAGTGAGGTGGGCTGAAAACTCTGGTTTTGGGGTTTTTTTTATTTCAGATAAAGCACTATAAAGTATATCCTGCCCAATAACTTGTGTGTGATGGGGAAGACATGGAAGTTTTTAAAATAGAGTCTCCCTCATTATCATTACTTGAAAGGTGTCTTTATATACACCAGCATCCTTACCCTGAGAATACTGGCTGCAAGACACAACCTGCTGGGGACTGAAGACCGGTTTCTGAGTGTTGTTTGTGAGGATACGTATCCTTGCTTCCAGCATGCCCATGGAGGAAAATGCATAACAGCTGCCACACGAGCCTGAGAAGGGGAGAAAAAGGAACCACAAGGATCAGTCAGTAACATTAATGAGGCCAGTCAGCTGCCATCAGGTACCACTATTCCTAAAGTCCACTGAAAAGAGTTAAAACCTACCAGACAGTGATTAGAAGTTCAAAACCAATAGAGCAAAAACTTTTTCATTTCCATTTAGCTTTTACATGTGCAATTCAAAACCCACTTCTAACAACTTCTCAGGGAACACTGCACTTATTCAAGAATAAGAGGCAATGTACTGCTCCAGTGTTTTTCAGCAGTAGCATTTAAGAGCTATCCAATTACGCTATTCCTTCAGAATGAAGCTTCAGGGACCGCATTAGCAGGGCTGAGAAGGCTCTATCTACCCTTTATGGAGCACATATGCTAAGGCGCAATGAACTATTTGAAGTGAACGTTGACAATGTTGTTCTCATTTCAACCTACCAATGGATTCAGTCCTGTAATTTCCAGTTGAAAAAATATTCCACCTCTACAGCTACTCCTAAAATAACTGACTTTTAAGAGAATAGTGGTATAAATAGCACATTTGATATAGTGGATTCATCCCTGCTCCCCTTACTTCCCAAGGGCATGTAATTGTACACTGGTTTTTCAGAGGCACCTTAATTTCCCTTCTGCTTCCTGGCAGAGAGTTAAGTCTCCTTACTTTTGCATCAAAATTTAGTATTGCTTCTAGTTTTAGGCCTCTTAACTCTCTAGGACCTTCCTTTCACTCATTAAAAGCCTTTGGAAATGGAATGACAAGCATCAGGGGGAAGAACAATTACTTGGACGAGGTCCTACTTTATCTACTGATTGTCATCAAAGTGCCTGATTTCCTTCTGTTTCCTGACAGTAGGAAAGTCAAATATTACAGAGCTATGAAAAGGAGGGAGGCTTGAGGAACAAAACAAAATACTTTCTCTTGAACTGTGTAGGTGTATAAAAGCAGAGCTATTACAACAGCAAGACTTCATGAAATTGCACCTTCACTCAGTTAGATGCATCTCTGAACAGAAGGGACAAAATCAGCCTGAACAGGAACACTCTTTTCCCAGCAGGGCAAAGTGAAGCAGTGAAAGATGCCTCCCACTCACTGTACAGTCACAGCATCTGAGATGGGCCACACTGCAGAACACTTTGTTGCATTATGTGTGCAAAAATGTGACAAATACAATTCACGTAACCATTTCAGTCCGAAGTCTGTTGGATTGGCTGCTAAATTTCTTTCCTGCTACCACACTGGTATTTATAAAGTCCATAGAATGACCTCTTTTGTAGGTTTTGTTTGGGTTTTTTGTTAAGCCTGAAAGCTCAAACTGTAATTTGATGGAACAGAATGCACGTTCCACAGACATTTAACATACTCAGCATGGACCCTCAGATTACATAAAAAGTGTAGGAAGCTTTATTATTGGAAACAACAGACTAGCTCTCATTTAGAGAAACTTTGAAGCAACACAACGGAGAAAGGGTAAAGTCTGGAACTGAGTATTCGATTGTTTGGAATATAAAAGAGCCCTTGGGATATTCATAGTTCACACCAGGAGAAAGCACAGGACTCACACCTACAGACGACCCTATAATTTTCTGTTGCCATCTTCCAGTGCTTCCACATAGCTAGAAATTCCACAAGCCTTCCTATGCTGCTTCTGCTACAAGGAGTACAGCTGGAAGAATTTGTCAGAAGAACTAAGCCATAAATGAGGGATCAGTGATTTAAGTCATCCCTTCCCCACCATGCTAATGTTATGTTTCCTTCCCCCAAAAGTTGCCACCAGATAGCTACCAGTAGATTCAAGTTTATCTGCAAATGGTGGCACAGGGAACGGACACATCAACTGAGTTCACTCCTGGCCTCCATTATATAACCATGTAATTCAGGCATCTCACACCACAGTGCTGTAAACACACTCCCTACAGAATTGACATATACCAGTATGGTATCCTTTAAAGTCCTTACCAGTATTTTATATTTATCATTGTCTGCAATTTTCATAGTGACTAATGGCTCCTCTTGCAACTGGCCATTTAAGTAACACCTAAATTTATCCTGGTGATAAGATTTGGAGGCAGTATAAACAATTTTCATGGGTTTATTCATTAAACCTGCATGATAATTTGCCATCAGAAGAAATCAGGGAAAAAATTAAATGTACATCACTTCAGTCAGTGGGCAGAAAACCATGGCTGAGATTGTTTGGACAAAATCTGACAGCTGTGTTTATGCAGGGTACTGTGGTAACTGGCTCTCACTCCAGCAAGTCAGTGCTGTCTGGACAAGCCAGTACCACCACCTCTTTTGGTACAGTGCTGTTAGCCAGCACTCCACCCAGTTTCCACAGGTTATTCACAGTAAAGGTGCAATCTGTCAGCTGCAAGACACTAGGCAAAACCTTCTGGTTAGCAGCAAATTACAAACTACATCAAAGGAGCTCTAGAACATTGAAGTCGGAGGTTTTATTTATTTATTTTTACCTTGATTCCGAACAGGGCTGACATAATTGACACCATTCACATTTCTCCAGTCCCAGGATTCTGGCAAGCTTGAAACTTTCTTGAGTAACTCAGGTGTTAGAGGTGCAGGCTTTGGTCTAAAGAGAAGAAAATGCTTTTGAGAAACATATCACACGCTAGGCAAGGAAACAATTACGTAACACTCAGTTTTCATCTTTGGCTTCTACTAGCTGGACTTGCTTCAAACTAGGCAATTTAAAATAGTCTCTATCTAAACTGAGTGGGTGTCAATATACAGAGATAAGCTTCAGCAGGATTCAAGACCTACTCAAATTGCTCCCCGAGGGAACTATATTATTAACTATCCGCTGTTGAGGAATACATTCAGTGCAGGTAACTCAGTTTGCAAGTTGCAGTGTGAGCTTCAAATTGAGCTGTGGGTGGCAAAATCCTTTTGCATAACAAAGGGCACAGGGACCTGTGGCCCAGCCAGGTGACAGGACACTCAGAGAGGACCCCAGACTTTCCCACGCTTAAGACTCGGGGTGTAAAAGCCCAGGAGCTCCTTTGTTTGAGGTCCCTCCTCAGAGGCACCCAGATCAAGCTGCTATTTGGTTATTTAGTTATTGCACCAAGATTAAATTATTTTAGAGATCTGGACATCTGTGACTCTGCTATGGGAACCCTGGGGTTGAGCAGGCAAGGAAACCTGCTCTGAGTCCGAGTGTGGGGTGTAGCTGCGACGGGGCCTTGGTCCCAGCTCAGGTGGTGCGAGTGTGACTGCCAGTGTGGCTCCTGGGTGGTCAGACAGCGGAGTTTCCTTAACATCCACAAGCTGCTGAGGTCAAGTACTTTTGCACCAACCTGAAGTGCAGAGGTAACTCTCAGAGATTGTAGCAACACAGCTCTGCAACAGCTATTTTACTGCAACCACAAGGTATGTAGAATATCTGACTGCAGAAAGCATCTTGCCTTGGCAGCGTGCACTGACAGCAGCTACAGAATGTTTCACTTCAGGCGCGGGCATGGCTTACACCAACAATTCACCAACTGCAGTACCACTTGCCCCGGAGACTTCTCTGGAGCAAGTTTTTACCGTGACTTTTGAAGAAGTACTGAATGTTACCTGTCCTCATCTACCACTTGCAGCCAAGGGATGCTCATATCAGCAAGACAAGAGCTTCCTGCATTCAACCTTCACATAACCTGATGCTTGTCCTCAGGTGGCATTCACAAACACCAGACACTGGAGTCTGTTTTGAAAGCAGGAGAGGGCCAACCAAATACTGTCACGGTACTGCGCGGGTGGAAGAGAGCTTTCAAATAGGTCACTGTATTTAAGATCATCTACAAGGCGACTTCTATCTATACAATGAAAACATAATCTGCTTGATATTCCCATGCAGATTTTTATTCTATAGTAGGACCTTCTTCTACAAACATACAATTGCCACGCTTGGAAAAGTAAGTAGCATTCCTACTCACAGAAATACCAAGAGTGAAAATAGCTATAAAGAAGGGAATCTTTAGATCAAAAAACTCTAGTTCTCAAATTATGTAGAGGATAATGTACCCATTCCCATTACCACTCTCAGCTAAGTGATCTGCAAGACCCTGAAGGCATTCTCAGGGCTACTTTCATGCTTCTTCACTGAGACACTACTCCTGCTAGGAGACTTTTGTTGCAGGCGTGGCAAATTATCAAAGTAACCACGGAATTCCCTCAGAAATCTTTGATATTCATGTTTAGGAGCAGAAAGCAATTCACAGCTTTTCAACTGCAACTATGAACTAGCAGAACCAATACTGAAGCATAAGCAGAAACTCCCGACTATGGCAAGCAGCTGATGAGCAGACACGACAGTGAGCTGACCACTGAGACTGTCCCCACTTCTTCCCTGCACATATGAATTCAGCAGCAAGTTACTGGGCATGACAAAAGGGTAGGTGACTCTATTTGTCCTAACTGCTTGAGACAACAGATGCTCAGAATAATCATTCAGATGAAAAATATGTTCACACCCCACGAACATGAACTGGAAGTCCTTGAAACTTGATTAAACATCTGAACTACAAGACAAAATACAGCTAAGAGCCAGGACAAATACAAGAAGACTCTTGGCAGCAGCGGGGTTCCTTGCAGAACAAAGTGTCTTACTACCTTGAAGCTCTGGAATAGCGACCCCCAGCTCTTTTAGTTAGTTCTTCCAAGGCAAAATTCTCATACTCCTCGTATCTTGTCGCTCTCCATGACTTCTGGTGAGCATTGATAGCATTTACAAAGTCGAAGTTGTGCACGTAACGTCTGTGGGAGAGTCTGCAAACAAAAACAACCAAGTAAAACAGTAAGAAAAGGACTGGGATTGAAACTAAAGGTGTTTTCTAAACTCAGTATAACTCAGACTAACTCTTGAAGTGTCTTCTGGTAGAGACTGATAAAGAAATATGGAAATTATTGGACCAAGGCAAGGTTTCTAGAACTTGAGACAGACTGCATATAACCATCTTCCTTAGACATGCCAGTTTTATAAGTGGGCTTCACTACAGACTGCAGGAGAAACTGTGTGATAGCAACAGGCATACCCTCCTCTGTTCTTATGCATTCAAGTTTATCTCCAACATTACCACTGGCATTAACTTTGCTCTCAGTACTAAAATTGGTTGTTATGATTTTAGCTAAAGCCTCAAGCACTGTTATGAAATATTTTATTCAAGTAAAAGGTCACTCATATGTTGCTTACCTTCCCCTGGGCTTCTGGAGAGGTAGCTCATTGATGTGAACATCTGATGGAGATGAAGAAATCTTGTGTCCTATGAAACAAGCCCAGTTGTGGCCAAGTACGTCATGCACCCATCCTGGTAGGGTCTCATTACAGTAGCTGGTTACATTCTGGCCTTCCTTTTTGTACTGTAATGTGAAGAAGTTATGCTTGTGTTGAGCAGATGCATTTGTTACCATAGCAGTAGTTCCCCACCCACTCAGCCGCTTCCTCCTGCCTGTGTTTCACAGGAAGTGGCCAAACACACTCTAGAGGTTAAGAAACTGATACTTACCAAACAGCTGCAGAATACAACTGGGTTGTGACTTGCACTTTTAGCAACAAAATATGCATTTGTATCAGTATCAGCTAACCCGTGCTGTTTGTGTTCAACAGTTACTTTCTGAGCAAGATGTAAAAGGCCTCCTAGTACTCAACCTTCTCTTCAAGGCCCTGAGATTTCTTGAGCCAAATATGTGACCAGTCAAGCTAACTCTGGATTGATATAGAAGTTCGAGAAGCTAAAACTCAAACACAGGGAGGGAGGATGGCAAGTTCGTCATCCAGTAACCTCTCAGGGAGACATGTACTTTTTCTGTTCTAAAATTTATGTACTGCTTTTGTTCCACAAGTCAAAACCAAAGATGAAACTTCCAGCCACTTTTTTCGGTTTGAGCTGTGATGGCAAATCATCAAGAAACATTTTCACAAGAACTATTAAAATGAGACAGTAAGAAATGATGATCCCTTGAGAACAGCTCATTTAAAGTTGGCAGCAGAGACTGCTACTAAAACCTCAAGTCCTGAGTCCTAATGCTTCCTTGTTCAGCCACACAAGTCTTCATTTTACTACTAAAGAGGAGTAATGATTTAATATATTCAGCAAAACGTGTTAACAGGTACCACTAACACTTTGCCCAGCTACATACATTTTCTGGATTAGCAATTCTCTGTCAACAGCATGTCTCAGGGTGGGAGTGTGTGTGGCTTTTTACTCATCTCTTAAGGTTACAACCTGTTTTGTATTACGCTACAAAGGCACCTGAAAACCCCATGCAACAAAGGCTTTAACTTTACTCTTCTAACCACAAAAAATCCCCAAAAAACCAAACAAACACTCAAACAGAATTCAAGTTTCCTAGTCCACAAGAACGTCATTAAATCTCATCCTATTTGAGCTGCACATGTACAATGGTAGAGGGATTTCGTAATTATGTTTCAACAAAATGTTTGCTCAGCTTCTTTACTGAAGAAGGTGGTGGCTTACAGTGATGGAAATGCCCCAAGACGGAAAAGATTAATCAAAGAGACTGGGAAGTTTGTGACTATGTTGAGGATTTGTGAAAAATCTGAAGGACAACTTACAGTGAAATAATTAGGTTTTATCGATCAGCAGAATAAAATTAAAGGTTAATCCTCTGACTGTTTTGGAACAATGGGAATTTGTTTTGTCCCCAGTCTGGAGCATGCAGAGGCAACATATCTACACCCAGCAAGTATGTTTGCTGGCTGGAGCAGGGTGGGGGCATCAGAAGGCTGAGCTGTTGCCTTTTTTTGTTCTTCCTATCTTACTGTGCAAGACTGTGCAATGTGGGAAATAACCATACTCAGCCAAATATCAAGGGCAAGATCCAGAGATGACTTTTGAAAAATACCCTCTTCACAACAGCTGAACTAGAAATCCAGACACTTCCAAAAGCAATAGGTAGTGACTTTACATCTCATTTACTGTGAGATCACTTCTTCTGGCTCTACATGACAGTAGAAATTAATACCTGTCTTTTCTACCTAAAAGCTGCCACAGATCATAAGAGGACCAAGTACAGCCATTCTAAACAACCATAGGCCTTCCATCAGAATACCATCAGGATTATCAGAGGAGCAGGCCTACTTCCTGCAACAATCCTGCCTCGCACAGTGTTATACTGAATTAAAACAAGTAACACAGATTTGGGACTTATCTTCATGGAAAAGGCAATGTGTTATCTGCTAACTAGCAAATTAAAACAACAAAAACAACAAAAAAAGGTGTTTTTCTCCTAGAAATCCCTCTTCCTTTCCAGGGATAAAATTCATTGTTTTTTTAAAGATGTGGAGAGATAACCAGAATAGCATTCACACCACCTATGCAACTTATCTTTTGGAAAAGTGAACGTAGCGAATTTCTTACACTGTTCTTTCAGTTCACACCTATCAGCAAAACTAGAAAGGAGGCGAAGGGACAGCCAGTAGCAATGCTTCAATATAAACAAGACATAAAAGCCAACTTCAGACAGTCTGTGTAGAAGCCTAAAACTAGGCAATTCAAGTCCTCTGTAGCTACCTTTTTGTAGAGCACCAGACAAAGCTACTACTGAAATGACTTTGAAAAGTGGACATGGAGACTTTGAGGCTGTAACACATGAATGACATTTGGATAAAGGGAATTTCAACACCAATAAACTGTAGCTAGGAAATGAAAATATACCCACATAAGGTCACAATTTGCTTTCTCCCCCCTCTGACTTTCAATCGAGAGCCACTGATGTAGAGAAGTAGCAGACAAGCCTTTAAAAAAACCTCATCAGTGCTATAACAATGATGCCCACTGCTTACCAGAAGGTACACCATCAAATCATTACTAAAACCACATGCAGCAGCATTTCTTTTTTCTACTAGTGAAGGACTGACAGAGGAGACCTAGGAAATTTGACTGTACCAGTTTTAGAGGAGCGACTATGAGCACACCTGCCCAACTAACAGTCAGTCATACAGGGATGTGGCACAGTCGCACAAGCAACAGCTGACTCAGGTGGATGTGAATTACAATGTCAGACTCAACTGAAGCTGCCAGCACAGTAACCACAACATCCACAGAACCCACCCAGAACAGCATCCTTCATGGAGGACAACAGCCAGCTGATCACCAGCAACTGCTGGACAACTGCTTGCATGCATTTCTCTGCAGACTGAAGAAGATGGTTTTCATTTTTTGAGATAAGACCACTGCAGTCACATGATAATTTCATCACCCAATACTCATATCTGCAGCATTAACTCCATCCAACCAATCTAGGATAACTCCTTTAAAAAGCCATCCAATCTATATTCATAGTTCCAATTCTGAGCTTTGAAAACAGTAAAATTTAGTTCTATTTCAAATGCCTATTTTTCTCAAGCCTGACAACTCATGTGGTTTTGCCTAATGCCAAAATTTAGCGGAGCCACTCCAACATTAACCTTAAAAGGCTTCATGTAGCTAAACTTCAAAGCCTGCTGTTAGATATCTGAACCCAGGCAAGCTTTTCAGTGAAGTATACTTTTAACAGTCTTTCCTGTGTTGGTTATCATGACATAATTTAACTGCATATTCAATTCTAGTCCTAGTAAAAACCATAATTGTTTAAAGCTTTTAAAAAAGCTTTAATCTCACTGAGAGGAAAGCAAGAAAGGATGGAGACCTTATTGGTCACAGCATTTTAACAAGAATTCAGCAGTGCCCCATAGAGAGGCAGCCCATCCTCTTTTAAATCTATTGTCCTCAATTTAAGCAATGCCTGGGCAACTTGAGTTCCAGGAGGCAGGACTATGCTACACATTAAACCTGGTGGAAAGGCTTACCTCTCAAATTTACAAGTGTGCCTATGCATTTTACTATGGGAAGCACACACTGAATGAGAGCAGAGTTGCAGACTTGCAGATGCCAACTACACAAAAATACAGCAGATGATGTTACGAGAACAAACCACTGCATCTTGCTACACAATATAAAATATGAGCAAATATCAACTTCAAGTGTACTTTCTTTACTTTAGGAAACATTCTGCAATTCTGAGTTTTGTGCTTTCAGATTTACACTTTAGGGAAGCAGCAGTTGCTCACTGCCAGTTAAACAAGCCCAAATAAGACATGTTAAACTTTCTATTGATTTCCAGGATGATTAAATAGCATTAGTAACTCTAGCACTTCTACTTTAGCAACATGAAATAAAATGCATTCAGGTTTGGTGTTTTTTCCATATCCTGAAAACATTAACTGCTGTCACTTATCTAGGCTGTTTATTTCAGAACAGCAGTGCTTGATTTTAACCAAATTTGGGAGCATTGGGAAGAGAGAAAAAGATGACTGACTTCAAGTCAGTCTGGAAAAGATTAGTAACTTGAGTGGTGAAATATTCTAAAATTTCTCTCTTTCTTTTTACTGAAGTAGTTGTAACATTTCAATACAAAAATATGCCAGACTTCTGGTATTTGCTAAAGAACATCTTAGGGGTCAGAAGTAGTACCACTTAGTTTAAGGGACAAACAGCGAGAATCTTATGAGACTGTCACTTCTCAAAGTGGTAGTCTTAATAAAAAATACATACCTCAAACATACCAAGTAATTGAAACAAGTTGGCCTCAACTTTCCTTTCAGCCTCACTCTAGCTTTTTATGTTACACTGTTCCTATTTCTTTTGCCATCCCTCGGGGGTAAAAAAAAAAAAAATCTTTAAAGCTTTATATATTGCACAACCCTAAAGAATCCTTGTATCATCCAGCAGAAGCACATGATCAAGCTTCTGCCAAGAGTCAGTACACTAACTTCACATCCAAGTTCAGTACAGGGATGTTTCAGAAGCACTCATTGAACAAGTTCTTTTGTGCTGCAAACATCAGGCAGAGTAACTGTAACTTGTGAGAAGCAGAATGCAAGAGCATGCTGATTTTAATTTGGCAAACTTTAAGTCTGCGTACAACAACAGTTAGAAATAAAACACTGTTAGAGCTTCTTTACTTAAGATACTAAAGTAAACTGAGGAAAAAGTAAGATTGATCAGCTCACCCAATCCACTCCTCTGGTGTATAAAGTCATTTCCCCACAGGCCTCAAGCGAAAGAACAAATACCTTGTAAAGGCAATGAGGCCCTACAAAAGTTTTACTGGGCGTCTGTTTAGTAAGCCACAGGAACAAAAAGCTATTAAAAACTCATTGAAACATGCATAGCCAAACAGGCTGTCCATATCTACACAGTACAGTAGCTCTGATAAAGCCACCACTTAGACAGGCCCACAGCATTCCTCCTGTAAGTAATTAAAAGCTTAATTCTTTAACACTAGGAAAAAATACACAGGAGATTCAATTAGCAGAAGTGGCACTTCTATGCCTGAAACTCACAAAGTACTGTATTGGCTCAAATACTGCTGCTCATTGTACCTGGCAAATCCTCCCTCTGCTCAATCTCAGACACCTTGTATGTCTATTTCATATGTAATGCAATATTTAGTGGATTAAAGTAAACAGACATGCACAGTTGAAGGTCAAGCAGTTTGTAAGGAACCACTTCCTCCCTCCAAGTCCCCACTGACAGTTGTGAAATTGTGAGTTTTGCAGATAGACACATTGCATGTTGTTGCCCAATAACAGCAAGTAGTTGTCTGCAGCAAAAAATGCATTTAGTAAGTGCTGTGGTATTTCCTCAGAAACAGACTTGCATCTTGGTAATCTGTTGTTCCTTTTACAGCAGAAAAATTATTAGAGAGGGTAACTGAATTGGGCTCTAATCCTCCCTATGGTGTTTAAGAAAAGATGTCTTTAATTTAAATATGTCTTGCTGGTAGATTCCCCATTACTGAGCAATGACCCAAACAAGCTTGCTATTTCTTAATACCAAAGCCAACTTCAAAACTAAGAATTAATCCATTAACGTACAAAGGGCTGAGACACATTCATGCCCATAAAATGCAAGCTATTGCATATTGCTACTGCTCAGGTGTAGATTTGACTTACTTTGTCTTGAGCAGCAAGATGAATCAGATGACCACCAGAAGCTCCTTCCAGCCTAAACTATTCTGTAACAGTTTTGGTATGTTGTTTTAAGAGTACTTTTGCAAATCAGTGCAATACATGAAATCAGTGCTTATCAGTCATTTGACTTAGTGCTCGTGTTCTGGGGATGTATTTTACAAGGTATGGACAGCAGCAGCCTTTAGTGACTCTCAGCTGTCCTCAAGTTGGTACCTAACAGATCCGTTTACATCCCAGAGCAGGCCACACTGTTTCTACGATTAAATTCCTCACATTCAGGAATTCATTTGATAATCAGCACCTCTTTTACTGCTAAGCATATTGGCTTGTAAAGCAACTCTGTATTTCAGTGTAAAATATCAGCCCAAAGTCTGCTATTTCAACTATATTCTCCTCAGATGAGTCCAGCAATGACTGCTGAATTCTCCCTGCCAGAGATGACACCTCAAAACTGAGTTCATGGACAATACTATAGCATACAGTGCTCCGCTATCCTCACGGAGGCAGCAATTCCTGCCATTTTTGAGGCAGGCCCTCCCACTGCAGGTGAGCTCATAGAGCTGTCCCTGCCTGAGAAGTTTCAGAGTAATTCTGCTCAGTTAGATTACCCTCCAGTTTGTGCAGTTTTTGCTGTATCACCTGCCAAACCTATGAGGAGTGCACATCAAGGCAATATAATTTCACTATCTTATACAGATGAGAATGTCAATCAGGTATATCTCTGTCATACTTTGCTTCTGCTCAAGGTACAAGAGCCTGTCTTGTTTAAAAAATTGCATTCTTATTTTAAAAATTTCCAGTTAAAAGAGTGCACTAGGCCTTGACAGTCCATTTTATTTATAGTGGCTCATACAGTGTCACATTTCAGATTTGTGAAGAAAACAGTGTTGATAATGCAGGGGTGTTTTAGTTTAGCTGAGCAGCGCTAACACAGCACCAAGACCTCATCTGCTCCTCAGACAGCTCTGACAGCAAATAGGCTGGGGGTGCACAACAAACTGGGAGGGGACACAGCTAGGAAGGCTGACCCCAACTGACCAAAGAAATATTCCATGCCACACAGTATCATGCACAGACATAAAAGCTGGTGAAAGAAGGAGAAAAGAGGGACATTCACAATCATAGCATCTGCCTTCTTATGTAACTGTAACGTGTAATGAAGCCCTGCTTTCCTGGAAATTGCTGAACACCTGCTTATTATGGTGGCAAGTAGTGAATGAATTCCTCATGTTGCTTTGCTTGCATACACACACAGCTTTTGCTTTACCTATTGAAGTACCTTTATCTCAGCCTACGAGTTTCTGCAATTCTATCCTTCCGATTCACTCCCCCATCCCACTGATGCCTGAGTGATGCTTACTGGGGTTAACCTACAACAATGAGCATGTAAACAACCTCCCAGCAGTTGTGTTAAACAGTCTATACAGTCCTTTCCCTTACATGAGCCCAAAATGGTGCAGATGGAAGCTGCAAGGAGGTTGCAGTTAAACTGGAGCCTTCCACATAATTTCTGTTCAGTAATGATTACAATTCTCCTCAATGAGTGGATCACTCACTTTTGTTAACACCTGAAAATGATGACTTTAAAATAGCTGCTGTAAAAGAAACCATCTACCATGGGTCCCAGAAAGAATTTAGAGAAAGAGTTATTTCTTCACCCTCCCTAGTACTAGCCAAAGTTCAGAGATTGTATGTTTGGACAAGGCCTGGGTGTTTACTGTTGACTCATCTGAAGTCAGACACAAGATCATGCTTCCCGAAACAACCAAAAACACATTCATTGTTCCTGCCCAAGGCTGCCCTCACCAACTGAGAAGCCCTGCTGCACTAAGTGTCTGTCTTCCAGGTAGCAGAGTCATCCTGCAGAGATTACTTCAAACCACCCTTCAGATTCATCATACCACTCATCAGGACAACAGCAGAGCACTCCTAACAAGAGTGTTTTCTCCTGTCCAGCCCCTGCCTACCATCACTGTTTTCAGCTTGACCTGAAGGCTTTAACAGGGACTGAAGTGAACAATATTACTCCAAATGAATAATTAAAGGCAGCAGAAAGGTTCCTTAGATATTAAAGCAGTATTCTGAAATAAAATTTAAAGATCTCAGAAATCCTCCATCAAGGAGGATAGATGGCTGTAAAGTTTCCATGCATTTGACAACATCTGTAATAAAAGAAATGGTATTTGCTATTTGACTTGGGTCCACAGGGTCAAAAAAAAAATAAAAGAAAGAAATTTACAGGCTGCCAGGAAAGTTAGCTTCATGAAGGCCTTCAATTGCTTTAAGCATGCCCAGAAGGGAAAGTAAAAAATAGAAAAGAATAAGAAAAAAACACAACATCTGTATTTTTTGCAGATAATGGCCTACGTGGAATACCTCTTCCCTCTCTCTGCTCCCTACCCAACCACTGATCAATGTTTCTTTATGCTCAAAACAAGAAAAGAAGAAAACCTTTATCTGGTAACCCAGGCAAACCTTACAGCCAAAGATAATCAAATGTCCCAACTGACCCACTGTGGCACTCAGGGACTGAAGAGAAGCCTAACTACAGGCCATTCTGGCAACAGCCAGAGATGTGGAACACACCAGGTAAACTCACCTTAAAAAATGCAAACCACTTGTAGTCATTTATCACAATTTCAAAGCCTTGATTGTAAATCAAAGTGAAGAAACCATAGTTTCCCAGACTATCCTGAGCAACATCTAGCTTCTGAAGATTGACAACCACCTTTTTCTCCACAGGCCCTAAAAGAAAAAAAGAAACATTATGGCATGACTACTGTACGGAAGAGACAAAAATAATACAAAAAAATAGTATAAAGGACGTTGTATTCCTGAGGATGCTAAAATACACTTGTTGAATACAGTCTTCTGCAAAAGGGCATCAAGACACTTTAGGACCTCCACCTACCTGTCAGTGGGTCTACATGCTCATTTTTTTCACTGCTAGACAGTATCTGCACATTTAATTATCAGCAGTGCCAGACAGCTGTGACTGGGAAACACCAGCTTACTTAAACACAACTTGCTGTAGAGCTACAAAGGTCTTGGATGCTGTGTCACTCAGGCATTGTGTCTGCAATGACAACTTTTCCCCTACAACATCTGGGATGAGGCATCACCCATCCTACGCTCCTTCACACCAGTGCTCAAACCCTACCACGCACCTCACCTCCTCTGCTGGTACTGCCACATGTCTCCTCTGATCAAAAAGCAGATGATACAGAAAAATGCAGAGCATCTACTATTTTTAAAATGACACTGACATGCAATCATTAAATAGCAACTCCCCACTACTACTATCCCCTCGAGGGAAGTGGTATTTCCATCTCCCTGGATGCTGTCAGGCTTCCCCGACTGGCAGCTCTTACAGCCTCCCAGGAGGTGCCCAGGTGTCACCAGCACTGCCACCCTCTCCTGCTGGGAACAGCCACTGCCCGGGCAGGCAGAGCCGGGCAGGAAGGTCCCTGTCAGAGAGGGGCAGTGAGCTGGCACAAGCCACGGGGCCTGTGGAGAGGCCTACTCAAACCCTAATCGGAACAAACAAAAGAGAAACAAAACCCCACACTAAGGTGGAACTGCAACGGCGCAGGAAGCCGCCTCCCCGCCGCCCGTGCTGGCTCCCGGCACGGAGCGGCCGCTCCCCGCGCCCCGCTCCCGCGGACACCTCTCGCCCGCCCGGGCTCCGCAGGGAGGGGAGCTGGCCGGGGCCGCCGCGCTCT